>JANVCC010000043.1:1891296-1926739 GCA_025345505.1 Todiramphus chloris collaris | reverse complement strand
TCTCAGGCTGCTCTTCTCCAGCTGCACAGCCCCAGGGCTCTCAGCCTATATTGGTCAGAGAGATGCTCCAGGCCCCTCAGCATCTGCTGGACTCTCTCCAGCAGTACCCCGTCTCTATTGAACTGGGGAGACCAGAACTGGACCCAGTGCTCCAGAGGTGACCTCCCTATGGCAGAGTAGAGGGGGAAAAGAACCTCCCTTGACTGAAAGTGATATTCTTTTTCATGTACCCCAGGAGACCCTTGGCTTTCTTGTCCATGAAGGCATGCTTTTGGCTCATGGTGAACGTGTTGTCGACCAGGGCTCCCAGATCCTTCTCTATAGAGCTATGGAATTAAATCATCTCTTCAACAGCCTCAGCAGTGGGCTTTCTTTCCTCATGCTCTGTGACTGACATTATGTCATATTTAACATTTGCATTCTCTTGCTTAGCTTCATTCCTCTGAATGATCCCAGCCCATGGAGGGGCACACTGCAGTCAGCCTCGGCTGAAGGCAAGCAAATTAGAGTGAAGGGAGAAGTGAGAAGCTTTCAGGGGAAATAATCAGACCTCCCAAGTTGGATTATCACTTTACCTGGGATCAGACATTGTCAATTTGTCAAGAACTAGGAAGTTAACAATAGTGAATTGATCCCGCAGAGGATTAGTTTAATCCCACTGTGATAATCAATATAATAAGCACTTATTAGCTTTCTGTTCAAGCTGATGCCTCTCTCCAGAAGAGCACACAGATCTCAAATAGCAAAGGAGCCTGCTGATCTTTGCCACCAGCAGCAGCTGCTGGGAGACGAGGAGGAGGAGGAGGAGAAGAGGGCAAGGCGAGGAAGGATTCATTCTGCTTCCTAACCCTGATGTGCTTCACCCCCAGTAGGTTTTATTTCAGGAGGTGGGGGGGAAGTCACACATTGACAGCACCCCCTTCCCCAAAATGAAGTCAGAAAGGATGTATTTCTAGAAGAAACATAATTTAAAAAAATATTGCTGCCTTTGACAGCAGAGACAATATTGTCTTGGGTCAGGTCCTTGTGTTTTGTGTGACATTGAAGTTACTGAACTGGCTCGTGCTCCAGATGCTGAGGTACTAATGGGTAAAAATCCTCTACTCATTTCATCCCATTTCCTCCTCTTCAGATTTTTCTAGGGCTTTAGTCCTGCAGCTGTAAATAAACTTCCCACCAATGTGGGAACAGGCTGCCTGGGGATGTGGTGGAGTCCCCGTGACCCCTGGAGGGGTTTCCAAGCTGTGGAGCTGTGGTGCTGAGGGACATGGGTCAGTGGTGCCCTGTCTGGACTCCATGATCTTGAAGATCTTTTCCAACCAAAACAATTCTATGATTCTATGATGTCCCTGCCCAAAGAGGCATTGAAAGGCGGATGAGGAAGTTTTATTTCCTTACTCATTGCATTCTGCAATATCAACCCAAATTCACTCTTGGACCACACCTTGGGGTTGGGTTGCAGAAGATTTCTCATGAGGTTTGGATACATGGGCTTGGAAAACATATGTTCCTTCTTTCCCTGTAAGCTTCACCTGAACAACTTTTAAAAGCCACATGTGTTATTTTTCATGAGGCAAAAGGAGAAAGTCCTGAGATATAAAATTAGAAATGCAGTTACGCTGAGAAAATGTTAACATGACCGAATTCAAACTCAAAACTACTCCTGACATCAGCCCAGCTTTTAAAAGTCACTCAGTGTCCTCCTGGGGCAGTCCCTTAATCACAGTAGCCTAAGGGGCAGTTCACAAATAGGTCCCACCACAGATGTGTATTGGGTCATAGGCTGGACTTGCTGACCTCAGAGGTCTTTTCCAGTCCCAGTAATTCCGTGGTTCTATGTTGCCTTTCAGAGGAGTCCCAGTTTTCAGGTCCTCCCCATCCCGTGTCTGATGCCGGAAGGATGCGTACAGGTTTTCAGAGCAGCGCTTGGGACCTGGCGCTCATTCCAGTGAACTAATTAATTTAATTAGAGCTCTCACCTTCTTTTCACCTTACTGACTGATTTCAGAGGAACATATCGCTTCATTCGGAGATTTGTGAGAATATAAATAAAACATTGCTTGAGATTGTTTATGCCTGTCTTGCCTTTTGAAATGCACCAGGCCAGTGATATGTTGATTTTTCTCACTAGGCTCATTCCTCATCTGGAGAGTTAATTGAATTGCCATTTTATCTGATTTCATCCTTCCCAGAAAGCACGCCTCGTGCCGTTACAATTTTCATGGCTTCATTACAACTTACACGTTTATGAGCGTGGAAAGTATTAGAAACTCCTTTTTTTATACCCAAGCTATTCAGGCTACCAGGAGAAGTTTACGTTCTCTGCTGAAAGGCAATGATACTGGTGACTGCCAGTACTTACGTGTCTCCCCTCCCTGTTGTCCCAATTACAGAATCACATAGAATCTCAGCATGGTGGAGGTTGGAAGGGCCCTCTGGAGCTGCTCTGGTGCCACCCCCTGCTCCATCCAGCAGGGGCACCCAGAGCAGGGGCCCAGCAGCGCAGGGTCCAGCCGGGGTGGGAATCTCTCCAGAGAAGGAGACTCCACAGCCTCTCTGGGCAGCCTGGCACAGCCTCCCACACCCTCACACCAAACAACTTTCTCCTCCTGCTCAGATGGAACCTCCTGGGTTCTGGTTGGTACCCGTTGCCGCTTGTGCTGTTGCTGGACACCACTGAAAATCAGAGTCTGTCCCCATCCTCTTGCCCCCCAGGTGCCCTTCAGCTCTTGCTCAGCACTGATAATCGCCATGAATCATTCTGTATTTTCAGTCACTCCTCAGAGGGCAGCCATTTATAAGAGTTCTGGCACTGTTCTTGCATACATGTTGTTGTAAGACCTGGGGAGCTGTAGGTCAGCTGAAGCAGAAGCATCTGCTCCATTCGTCTGAATCTGAAGGAAGGGCTGAGACCAAGGTGTACAGCCCTGTCCTGGCTGCTCCACCACTTCAACTTGTAGCTCTATTTCCACCTTTAGCATCCACAGGCCTTGCCTATTACCTCTATCAAATATATCTTTTACCATGTGCTTGCACTATTCAAATCCTAACCTGTGGTTCTTCCTCTTGAGGGTTGTCCAGGGCAGTGGTGGAGTCCCCGTGATCCCTGGAGGGGTTTCCAAGCTGTGGTGCTGAGGGACAGGGGGCAGTGGTGCCCTGGCAGTGTTGGGTCAACGGTTGGACTCAGTGATCTGAAAGGTCTCTTCCAACCAGCACAGTTCTGTGGCAGCACCTAAATGTCAAGTAAAAATTTTTATACCCTAAGATTTACCATGATTCTGGGAAAACTACACCAATGGCTGATTCCCTCTTTAAAAAAGAGCAACATCTGTGACCTGTTTCGAGTCTGAATTCCCTTTTCAAGCTTCATCTTCCAGCCACTGATGGGTGTTTTTTCCCTTACCGTTGTTTTTTTTTTTTTTTTTTTTTCAGAACTTAAGGCAACTCTCACAATCATCTTTCCAAGTAGGAATCTCTGGTCTGTATCCAAGTCAACTCTTAACTTTTTTTTTCTATCACTGAGCTGAACAGGCTGAGCTGCTGTGGACTCTCACTGCAAGGCTGGCTGGAATGATGCAGCAGGACATGATTATTTCGAGGCTGTCTGTAAATAAGTCTCTCCTTTGGGATGAAGGAGTGGGTGTGAGGCACGCAGAGGGTCTGAAGCGACACCTTTCTGGCTCAGCCACAGTTTCTGCAGTGAGAGCTCGGGCAGGCTGCCAGAGCTTAAAGTACCGTCTGTTAACGGAACGTTAATGGAGGAGGTGTTCACCACAGGAACCACATCATTAATTGACTGCTGTTAATGAGGGTTGAGGAGCAAACAGCAGCCAGGTACTGGGTGAAAATGTTGCTGCTCCCTGAAGCTGAGACAGAGTGCCGAGGTCAAGTTCAAACAGCTCTTGGAGAGTCTCCTCTCTGTGGCATGGAAACACCAGAACCAAAAAGCTTTAGGGTGCTGCCAGAGGCCATGAGCTTCAACCCCACCTAAAGCACATCCAGCGCCATTGCTGTCTTTAGTTGACTTCAGACATGGCCACAAGACACACAACACCCTTGTCTGGAGACCAGATTGTGCTTCAAGTCTGCTTTCCCCACGCTGGGATGAGGATGAAGCCATTGACCGGGCAGAGGGACCACCCCTGCACCCACTGCTGTGGTGGAGCAGCCACCCTGGGACACTGAGGTCTCAGGATAAGCACCACTGAGATGGTACCTCAGTGACAAGTGCAGTGACTTGGGTGTCAGGCACTCTCTGGCCACACCTGGGACATCTGCTGCCTTGATGGGCCATCAGGATAAGCCATCTAGGCTTTGGGAAGAACTCCAGTGTGCTGTTATCTTGGTGGCAAATGCAGTAGCCTGGAGATGGGGTGGCCAAACACCCTGTGGCCTGTGTGCTGCTTGAAGACTCGGGACAAATTATGGACAGCATGGGGAATACTGACCAAAGCCAATCACCTCAAGATCCTGTAAATAGAAATCTAAAATTCACAGAATTCAAACTCTCTGGGATTGCAGTTGGCATTGGTGTCCCAGAATCTCAAGGAAGACCTCAGCAGAAGAAAACCATAGACCTGTTGGAGAAGGGCCAGAGGAGCCCCAGCAATGCTGGGAGGGCTGGAACCCCTCTGCTGGGAGCCAGGCTGGGAGAGCTGGGGGGGTGCAGCCTGCAGAGGAGAAGGCTCTGGGGAGACCTTCTGGGGGCCTTGCAGGACTTCAAGGGGCCTATCAGAAAGATGGGGACAGACTTTTGATCAGGGCCTCTTGGGACAGGACAAGGGGTGATGGTTTTGAACCAGGCAGATTTAGATCAGATTGAAGCTGAGGGTGGGGAGAGCCTGTGCCAGGCTGCCCAGAGAGGTGGTGGCTGCCCCATCCCTGGCACCATTGCAGGGGAGGTTGCCCGGGGCTCTGAGCACCCTGCTCTAGCTGCAGATGGCCCTGTCCCTGCAGGGGGGTTGGACTGGATGACCTTGAGAGGTCCCTTCCCACCCAAACTGGTCTGTGATTCTATGATTCTCTGGTCTCCCCCTGAGCTGGGGCACCTCTCAAGGTAAATGCCATGAGGATTGAAAGATCACCTGTTGACAATTTCATGAGGACTCAAGGGTCTGATTTCACGAGGTTCACCAACCAACCATCCATCGAGGAATGCAGCACACAGGAGGGAGTCATTCATAAAACTCACGAAAAGAGGAATTTTAATCATAGGCTGATCTCTGTGTGTGCAATTTGATTCAGAGCTATTTGCCTGTCTGTGCCTAATCTGATTCAGCATTGTTTGTCTGTCTGTCTGGACGTGTGATTTCATTTAAGGTGACCTTTGCCATTCTTGAATCTTTAACTAAGTTGCTATTTTGCTTGTACCAAATTCCGTCGAATCACTTGCTTAAACTGGCTGATGATCAAGTGCTGTGAAGAATTACACAGCCTAATCTTGTGATCCATCTCAAAAATATTAATAAACCCTAAATTGCTGCTAAACCAAAGCCCTGTAACAGAAACTTATTCACAACAACTGCTCAGCAGAAGGATGGATGATTCTGCCATCTGGGGAGAAACTCCAGGTTTTTCCCCAGAAGTTTGGAAGATAAAGGATTTGGTCCCAAGCAGATATTATATTATATTATATATTATTATAGATTATTATATATTATTATATTTATTACATTTCTTATATTATATTGTTATCATGTTTATATATTATTATATGTATTGTATAATAATACATTATATTATATTACTCATATTATATTCTTTTTAGATTATATTAGACATACAGAAGAAGGATTTTATAATGAGGGTAATGAGACACTGGCACAGGCTGCCCAGAGAAGCTGTGGATTCCCCATCCCTGGAAGTGTTCAAGACCAGTTTGAATGAGGTTTTGTGCAACCTGGTCTAGTGGGAGGTGTCCCTGCAGGGAGGTTGGAACAAGATGATCTTTTCAGTCTCCTTTCAGTTGTGCCCTGTGATAGGACAAGAGGTAATGGTCTCAAGATGAAACACGGGAAGTTCCACCTCAACATAAGGTAAAACTTCCCTGTTCCAGTGCCAGAGCCTGGCCCAGGCTGCCCAGAGAGGCTGTGGAGTCTCCTTCTCTGGAGCCTTTCCAGACCTGTCTGGATCTGTCCCTGTGGGGGCTGCCCTGGGTGACCCTGCTCTGGCAGGGGTGTTGGACTTGATGATCTCCAGGGGTTCCTTTCAACCCCTACCATTCTATGATTCTACGATCTTTAAGATCCTTCCAACCCAAGCCATTCTGTTCTTCCAGGATTCTGTGATTCCAATAAATAAGGTGTGTGAAACACGAGTGGTTCAACACTTTGCAGTTCCAGAGTTGATCTTATAAAATGTCTCAGTTTGAGTTTTTACACGGAAGACAAACAATTTTAAGCAAACATCTTCAGTTACCTTTCCTTAATCTGAAATCAATGCATTGCTTACATGAAACACAATTAAAGACTGCTTTACAGTTGTCTGATTTCATTCCTCAATAATAAAAATTGATCTGCCTTTCTTCAAAAGTAAGGGGAAAAACCCAGCAAAACTGACTGTTTTCTGCAGCACATGTAGAAAACCTTTACCTCAAATATCACAAAATAGCTATTAATAGTAATTAATTGTATTAAAATCCATCGTTCCCAAGGAGACTGGGTCAGGTACTGTAATACACACATCATCAGGCAGCTCCTGCCCTTAGGATTTTACTTTCCAGAAAGGATGAAGGAGAACATTACATGAACAAGAGCATCTTCTCTACCACCTTGGTGAGAAAGTGAGGCATGGATTCAGTGCATGGTCATAGTCATTCAGGGAACCTCTTCTAGAGTAGACCCCATCCCCAGGCCCACAGTGATTTCCAGCAACATGAGGTCTACCCTCATAGCTGTTAAGGCTGGTGGAAAATCTGTATTTTTGAGGCTAATTAAAACTTCTCAATAGAAATGACAGTAAATCAGTGCCTGTCTCTTGGATAAGCCATTTGTTGCTTAAGAATCCCCTAAAAAGCTCATGAACTTTATTCTGGACTTTGAACAACAGTAAATATCTCAAGGCTGCTCTCCAGGTAGGTGAATGGCAAATGCAACTTCATGAAGCTAATTCTGAGTCAGGTCTTCTTCATGGGGAGATTAATGAGCTGAGGCTTCATGCTGTGGGCTGCTCTTCATGCTTTGGGCTTTTTCCATCTCTGCTTTCCTGAGTGTTGCTCTGCAAAGAAGCTGACACTGAGCTTTGTTACACATGCCTGGCAGTGGACATCAGGATGGAGGATCTGAAATCCTAATTAGACAGATTGCTGGGTCTTCCACTAGTGTTTTTGTCATGTGCAATCATAGAATCATTTAGGTTGGAAGAGACCTTTCAGATCATCGAGGACAATTGTTAACCCAGCGCTGCCAGGGCACCACTGCCCCCTGTCCCTCAGCACCACAGCTCCACGGCTTGGAAACCCCTCCAGGGATCACGGGGACTCCACCACTGCCCTGGGCAGCCTGGGACAGCCCTGGACAACCCTTCTGGGGGAAGAAATTTTTTCTAATATGCAACCTAAACCTTCAAAGGCCTCACTTGCTGCTAAGAAAACACCCCTCCTGCACATGAGTTGTGACTTAATGGAAGGGTACGTGTGAAACATGCACGTGTCTAGCTGAGTGTTGTGCTTGCAAAGACAGCATTGGAGGTGATGGAAGCAGGCAGGAGAGGCTTGTTTGATTCGAAGGAGTACCTCTGACTTGGCCTACAGCCGGGATGGAGAAGGCACCATGAAGCACAACTCTGAACGTGCCCCAAGCTGACAGCACTTGGAGCCAGGGGCAGGCTCATCACTGAGGTGGAGTAATTAATTAAGCAGTGGCTATCAGCATGACAGACCCGGGAGGAAAAGAAGATAACCAGTGTGGAAATGTCTGATAAATGAGAGGAAACATGACCACGAAAAGTATCCCTTGCTGTCACCAGTGTCCCCCCAAGGCCAGGGAGGATGGCAAAGCCCTGAGGACAAAGTCAGCATCATCCATCTGGAGCCACCAGCCGTGTACCTGGTGCGCCAGGAGCAGACCAGGCAGCTGCATTATGAGGTGTCCCTTCAGTCCCTGCTGTGGAGAAATTACAACCTCCAGCAGAAAGTAACATAAATACACCGGATCGATTTCCTTGAACCAGCATAAATCTATGAAGTCAGCAAAGCCACACTGATTTACTCCTCGTGAGGAAATGGCCAATAAAGATGATGTTTAATCACCGTCTCTCTCCTTCTGCATGACACGCGAATCATTCTCTGTTGCCCTGTGACTAACAGCTTGGGCTTGTCCACAGCCCCTTGCAGGAGCCTGGATGCAAGAAAGAGAAATGTCAGCATCGCCCGCATCGCTGCTGAGCTGCTCCAGGGGCCAACTTCCCTTGGGACAAGTCTCCTTTTAGACTGTAATTTGTCTTTAAACTCACACCCACACCTGTTGCTTTCCCTTTTCTGCTGTCTTAACACCTTTCTAGAATCATAGAATATTTTAGGATGGAAAGGACCTTTCAGATAATCAAGTCCAATCATTAACTCAGCAATTCCTGGTCTCCACTAAACTGTGTCCCTCAGCACCACTTCTGCACATCTCTTCCCCAGGCCTGGAGCATTTCAGGGGGTTGCTGTGACCCAAGTGCAGGACACGTCACTTGGCATTGTTGAACCTCATCCCACTGGCCTCAGCTCATTGATCCAGCCTGACCAGACCCCTCTGTGGAGCCTCCCAGCCCTCCAGCAGATCAACACTCCCACCCAACTTGGTGTTGCCTGCAAACTGACTGAGGGTACCTTGATCCCCTTGACCCAGACCATTGATAAAGACATTAAAGACAACAGGGCCCAAAACTGATTCCACACTAGGGTAGTTGATGCTCCTCAGCACCTGATAGTGAAGCCTTGCCTCTTTTGGGCTGTGTGAAAACACCTCTGGGAAGAGGTACAAAAGCTAAAACTTGCCTTGTCTTCACTAGAATCTTAACTAGAGAAAAGTCAAGAGCACATCTATTATATTCATAGTAAAGACAAGTCCTTCATCATCTGCTTGTAACATGGTACTTACAACATCAAGAGGTAACAGCGTTGGAAATTGGTGCAATCAGTTCCCAGCACACGAGCCTTAACACAGTAAGGGGAAATAACAATAACACGGGAATAAATTGCTACAGTTACAGCTGTTTTATTCCCCTCGTATTGGCAGAAATTGAATATCCCACTAGAGCTATTTAGTTGTTTGTCTTAAAGTTAACTTTGTCCTTTAGGAAAGAAATTTTGAAGGGAACTGTGTCAATTTGTCCAATATCAGAGAAATATAAATCTTCCCTACTTAAGTTGACAGTCAACAGTCCCTGCTTCTCCTACAACCAGCCTGGAGGCAGTTTTGGGGGTTACTCGTGGCACCTCATGTATTAGCCTTAAGTGGAGGAAAAACCCCCAAACCCCCCTATGGGAAAACCTTCCCACTTGCAGTGGTGTGTGAAGCAAGAACCAGATGTTGGGATGCTGCTACTCCCGCTTGCAGGATGAGGAAACTCAAGTTCTGGTGGAACAGAGGTGTCCTGTCTGAGTATGCAGGGTACCCCATGTACCTGTCAGTGAGAGGCTCTGCAGGACACACATCACCCTGGGAACAGCAGCTATGTTCTCTGACCAGAGCTAATCCAGCGTCCTGGCCTCCATGGTGGCCAGAAGTGGATGTCCAGGGAACAGTATAAACACAAGGAAAATACATGTCATCCTTGCCTTCCAGCCATTTGCAACTCAAGGACTGAACAAGGAGCAGTGTCTGAGTAGCTAGTGACTCTCAATGGATTTCTACTCTACGAGTTAGTCTACTCAGCCCCTGAAGCTCTGCATTTTCCTTCTGAAGTTGCAAACACTGGCAGACCAAATTGAACCTCACTCAAAAAGATAAAAGTGTGGAGAGGTTAGATGGTCTGGTGGGAAAGCACTGGGCAAAGACTTGGCTTCCAATGCTGGCTGTGCTTGTGGGCAAGATACTTCCCCTTCTGTGCCTTTCTTTCTTTTCCTCGTGTTTGTTCATCTTGTGTGTCCTAAGAATGAGCACTCGTGGCAAGGTAGCCTCTTGCTGAGGGCTTGCCCTTGGATCATCTCTGTCCCGTGTTTGTGGGTCTAGAGGAGTCCGTGCACCTCAAGGCCCTCTCTTCCCACCTTCTGTCTACTTTGCCCATTCCAAATGCCATGCAAAGAAAACGATGCCATGCTGTGGTTCTGCTTTACTGGTCTCAATGTCCAGTTGGTTTCATCTTTAGCTGTGCAGAAATACTTTCAGGAACAAGTAGCCAGAACCTCCACAGTGACAAATCACTGCTGTAAACAACATTTATCAAACAAAGAGACCATGTTCTGCAAAACATTAACCTGAAAAGATGCCACTGAGCACCACAGGGCCAGGTAGCCTGGCGAGGACCGCAGAGGACAGGCAGCCAAGAAGGTCAGTGCTAATAGGGACGTGATGTCATGTTTTCACTCAGCATTTATGCCCTTGCTTCCCCTGAGTAGTGACAATTTTGGTGCCTACGCTGAAAACCTCATGGGCATCAGGAGAGAGTGAGACCTGGAGAACCTGCTCGCAATGAGACTGGAGATGGGTCTGTTCAGAGGAGGCGTAGAGGTGACTTGCTCATCATTCACAAGTGCCTACACGTGACACATTTGCTGATGAGAGAGGGCTCTTTCATCCAGCAGGAACGGGGATAATTAAAGATCATACTTAGCACCCGGACCTGGAAAAACTCAGACTTGAAATGAGGTGAAATTTTTAACAAGAAGTGTAGTTAGCCACTCAAACAATTTATTTAAGCCTACAGTGGCTCTGACACCACTTGAAGGCCTTAAATCAAGGTTGAATATGATTGCGGGAGCTCCGGCGCTAGCAGAAGCTGCAGGTTTGGTGTGGGCGTTTTGGGCAAAGAGCTCAGGCAGGGGAGGGCAATAATTATAAATATTTTATGTAAATACTGTAATTCTAATAAAGAAAATGAATTACGTCTATGTAAATAATAAACATTTTACACAAGGAATTCTAAATACTATAAACATTATAAATAACGATAAATCATTTATACTTCAAAGTGGTTATCCATCACTTTAAGTAGGTCATCATAAGACAGCTCAGTTCAAGCTGGAGGTTTTCAAGTAGAAACTTCTCAGAACACCCCCCAAATGTCAAATTTGTAGCAACTTTAAACAAGACAAAGTTTTACACAATACAAAAAACCATTCCAAATCAAAGACCTGCAATGCATCTGAGGCCTTGAGTTACAAAGAAAAAACAAACAAACAAAAACTTGAGAGTTTTTTTTTTTCTGGGGTTTCAGCTCTTCAACAAAAGCCAAAATCAGGGCAACATTTTTGCTGAGAAATTCAGCTTCTGGTGAGTCAACGACCAGCATCGACTTGTGCCAGTTAAACACCTGGCTCCTGGGTTTGCTTTGCTTCTCGATGAGGTTGCACAAGCTCTCATGCTACTTAGAATCAAAATTTTACACTCGCTGATGTGTAGCAGGCACATACCACTAAAAGAGTTTTACCAGGAAAGATTATCTATCGCTTTAAATAGGTCATGCATACACTTAGCATATGTTACGTTAATTCTCTTACATGCAGCCAATCACACCGGCTAATTGAAAATTTCTGTAGTCACAACCAAAGAAAGTCATTTCTCTGATGATTAATAAGCAAGGAGTCCTTGAAAAGAGGAGGAAAAACAAGAAGCAAGGGCATGAAAGTGGAACCGGACTTGGTGTGAAGTCCAAAATGATTTACATCCTACACTGGACCCTCCAGTTGCAATTTAATTTCTATTTAACAGTAAAGGTGCCACCAGCACCATCTCCACCCTGCACCCCGCAGCCCAGAGGGACCCCTCAGCATCTTCTCCCTGCCAAGGATCAGACCCATGTCAGAGTTCAACACCTCCCAAGGGCTCACCAAGGGTCCATGTGAGGAGTGGTGGGAAGCACCGAGGTGTCACACGGTTGGGGACATGGTTAATACATCACTTTGCATGAATTCAACCAGGACATTTATTCTTTCTAATCACACCCATGGCTTTTTTTTTTTTTTTTTAATGTTAAATGCCTTTTTAATGCCAGGTATTTTTAAGCAGTGCCCTCTGCAAATCCTGCACCGATGCCCTTGTTTATCAAATCTCATGTCAGAACAAGTTTTACTGAATTCTTATAAATGACAGAGCAAATGGCTTCAGCCTTGCTTGCTGACATACCACCACATCGCACGTCTGCTTCCCCTCTGAAATATAGGAAGCGTTCCCCGGTGGCACTGGCAGAAACGGGAGATGAATCAATTCCTCCTCTGCATTCGTGCCCAGGAGCCTGTAGGCAGCTGCCAGGATTGGGCTCAGTGCTTCAAGAATTGATTAAGTCACTTCCTGGCAATTATGCTCATGTGCACAGGTCCAACGTGACCATCCCGGGCTGTGGAGGCAACGTCTGGTGCCAAATCTGCACCGACTTTGTGCAGTCCTCCACTCTGCTACCTTCACCTTTAGGCTCTGAAGGGAGGTTGTTTAGCAAGTTGTTCTGGGGCTTGTTGAGAAAAGGAGGCTGAGGGGAGACCTTCTGGCTCTCAACAACTCCATGACAGGAGGTTGGAGCCAGGTGGGGTTGGGCTCTGCTCCCAAGGAACAAGCAACAGGACAAGAGGAATTGTCCTCAAGTTGCCCCAGGGCAGGTTTAGGTTGGAGCTGAAGAACAATTTCTTCTGTGAAAGGGTTGTCCAGGGCTGTGCCAGGCTGCCCAGGGCAGGGGTGGAGTCCCCGTGATCCCTGGAGGGGTTTCCAAGCCGTGGAGCTGTGGTGCTGAGGGCCATGGGTTAGCGATGCCCTGGCAGTGCTGGGGTCACAATTGGTCTTAACGATCTTGAAGGTCTCTTCCAGCCAACCCAATTCTGGGCTTCTGTGTTGTGCCGCATGGTTTCCGTTTAGGTGATTGCTCTCTCTGCCTGAGCTACTCTGCCCTGAACAAGGCTGCTGCTTTTCTGCTGCTTTTCTGCCGCTTTCAAGCGGTGCAGATTCAAAGCTACAAAATAATACCTGCATGGCAGTAGGTCTGGGGTGGTAAGTACTAAAGCTCTTTAGCCTTTCCCCTTTAAGAGGATTGTTTAACAAAGACAGTCCCACTCACCACTTTACTCCATCTTTACACCAAAGGGTACCAGTAGACCAGAAAATGATTGTAGATTTCAAAGGAGCTTCACTTCTGGAAGGTGCCTCTGAGTTTTCTCATCCCTAACCACGGAGAGGGAAGGTTTCTGAATGGCAATAACAATCCGTTGCCGCATTCACTCCCCGAGAGATATAAATACGGTGAAAGACATCCTTCTGACAAGACTCGCTGAGGAATAGCACGCTGCAAGCATTCAAGGCAACCGGGGAAGAAATGTGAGCCAATATTTCAACCAGGTTCCTGAATCATCGCGTTCTGGCAGCAGCATCAGCGACGCGAAAATGAAGAGAAAACACGGGGACCTGAAAGCGGCGGCAGGTTTTTAGGTCACCATGAATGCTTTCGACAGCCTCCTTTCCCAATTCCAGAGCTTTCTGTGAGTTGCTGTCCTTCGCCTTGGTGGTTTGCTCGCGGGCACGCTGCTGCTCCTTCCCCAACGACGGGAGAGAAGCTGGGATGGGGGCTTGACCATCGGTGATGCTTTCACAAAAGCGTCGGGGTTTGGGGTCAGGGTGGCCCCTTAGACCTCTCTGTTAATCCCCCTCCCTCCCCAGAGGGGAAGGGAAAGGGAATGAGGGAGAGAGACTCAGCCATTAGAGAAGGAAACTAGAACAGCTTTGATGAAAATGAAACTAATAATAATACTAATAACGGAATATATACAAATATATACAAAACCAGTATAGAACCCAACCCCCTGATGGTGATTCCATCACTGTCACCACTGATGCTGTGGAGCAGGCACTGGGAGAGTCCCAGACTGGTCCCAGCAGTAGATGGGAACTGGATTCAGGAGCTGGATTCTGGTACTGGGTTCATGAACACACAGACCGGGATCGAAGGCAGAATGGTCAGAGACCCCCTTGGATGCTGGCCAAGGAAGAAACTGGAAGAGGATTTGAGCCAAACGAAGCAGGAGCCGGGCAAAAGAGAGGCAAGACCTTCCTGATCCCTCAGCTTTATACCAAATATGACATCTATGGGATGGAATCTCTCTCTGGTGAGTTTGGGATCCCCTGTCCTGGCCGCCCCTCCCTGCAGGTGATGACTTTTTACCTTCCACAGCCCTACCATGGTGCACAAGCCCCAGCAGTGGGCTTGGTCTGCACCCCAACCCTTGGTATTAACTATGACCATGGGATGTTCTCACTGCTGGGAGCAGCCACTGCCTCTGCAAGCCGCTGCTGCCTGCAGACAGTGCAGGGACTGAGAAGAGCTGGGCTGAGAATTAAAATTACTGAACAGAAAAGTAAAATCACTGAACAGAATAGTTCTGTTCTTACTCAAACCAGGACACAAAGTAAGCTTGATTTTGCAAGCCCTGGCAGCAAGCTGGCTTTTTGGCAGAATCGTGGTGGGTTTCAACTGCTTGTAGCTCAAGAATTTGGTGGCTTCGCCGACTGTTTAATTTCAGTATAAGCCTATTTAATTTCAGTATAATGAACACCACTTTTATTATTTCACCTCCTTGTGTCCTGCAGGAGATTTAATGTTGCAAAGCACAATTCATCAGTCCTGGAAGAGCGTAATACACCCAAATGCTGTTATAAATGGTAGGAGAAGGGCCATGTTCTGGCACAGCCCCTTTAATTTATTTAGGTACTTACATGGCCTTCATCACCATAGTTACCCGAGTGCTATCACTAATGAATTCATTAACGTTAATGTGCTTTGTGTGGTTTTACCCTGGGAGGGGAAGGAGTATTGTGCCTGGTTTGCTGAGAGAACCGAGGCAGAAGGCAGAGGGATGTGTTTGGTGCTGCACAGAATATCTCTGTCGGGGGCAAGAAGCAAAGAAAGTTCAGGTGAGCCCCAGTACAGAGCCACCACTGCACAAACTGGTTTCTTTTCCACCCCTGAGGACTGACAATCAACAGAAGTAAAACATATCATTAATGGTAGGTCTCTGCCCTGGGATGACCTATTGCACCAGAAACCTCTACGGGCATCACAGCCTTCACGAACCAAATCTGTATCTGCATTTTCAATGCATAAAAATATTACACTTTCATCCGTATTGGGATTGTGTGGCAAGATTTTGGTAGCAGGGGGGAGGCCTACAGAGTTGGCTTCTGTGAGAAGATGCCAGAAGTTTCCCCCATGTCCAACAGAGTCAAGGACACCAGGCTACAAGACAGACCCACTGCTGGCCAATCCTGACTCCATCAGCTACAGTGGCAGCATCTCTGGGATCACAGAATCCCAGCATGGTGGGGTTGGCAGGGCCCTCTGGAGCTGCTCTGGTGCCACCCCCTGCTCCATCCAGCAGGGGCACCCAGAGCAGGGGCCCAGCAGCGCAGGGTCCAGCCGGGGTGGGAATCTCTCCAGAGACGGAGACTCCACAGCCTCTCTGGGCAGCCTGGCACAGCCTCCCACACCCTCACACCAAACAACTTTCTCCTCCTGCTCAGATGGAACCTCCTGGGTTCCAGTTTGTGCCCATTGCCCCTTGTCCTGTCCCTGGGCACCACTGACAATCAGAGTCTGTCCCCATCCTCTTGCCCCCCGGGGCCCTTTATCTCTTGCTCAGCATTGCTCAGCTCCCCTCTCAGGCTGCTCCTCTCCAGCTGCACAGCCCTAGGTTAACATATTGAAGAAGGGGAAAAGCTGCTGTGGAACAGCAGCAGAGAGAGGATTGAGAATATGGGAGAGGAACAACTCTGCAGACATCCAGGTCGGTGAAGAAGGAGGGGGAGGAGGTGCAGTGACCCCATGGGAAGCCCACACTGGAGCAGGACCCTGCCAGGACCTGTGGACCCATGGAGAGAGAGGAGACAAATTACTACTGTAATTTGTACTTCTGCAGAAATTTCTGATGGATCAGTCAATTTTCTGGGTGAGAAAGTTCACTTCCTAGATGAATCCTCAAGAGAACGAGTTCTGATTCTTACCAAAAGAAGCGATTTTCACAGCAGAACAATAACCATTTTAATTGGCCTTTTTATCTCCTAAAACCCCCCCCAGTAGGGAAGGAGTCACCATCTTCAAACCCTGTTGCAGCCAGTGCTGACTACACGTTCCCAGTGTTTTTGGGGCTTTTTGTTTTAAGATGAAGAGCACTTAGTGGGTGTGAGTAATGTCCTGGCTCCTTGGGAGAACTGTGTGAACAGATAAATCAAGCAAAAGTTCCTAGAAGTAGAAACACGTGAGTTTGCCCTGACTGTAAGAAGGGATCTCTGTCCCCCCGTCCCAAGCCCTGAGCTACCTCATTTAACTTTGCTTTTGGCCTGCTTTGAGAAGGAGGTTGGGCCAGGTGACCTCTAGAAGTCCCTTCCAACCCATATTACCCTCTGATTCCATTAATTTTATATCTGGTCAAATATAAATGACTGCAAAATCCTAATCAAGATACTTTGCCTTAGGTTTTAGGAAATACTTAGTTAATTTAATAAGGAACTAATTTATCATTTTCCAGTCCCATCTAGCAGGGTGAGGAGCACTTACACTGAGCTGGGTAAGCCAGGGGAGATGGGCAACAGGATGATGGCTTCAGTTCCATGCTGATAGATGCAAAAATCACTAGGAGCCTTGCAAAGATGCTGTCTCATCTTGGGCTGGTCAAAGATCCCCTCTCAGATGGCCACACTGACCTCTGTTAAGTATCTTGCTTTTCAGCTCATCTAATGCCTTTACAAGAGCCAGTGAGATGTTGTGCTTAGGGACATGGATTAGTGGTTTTTGATAGGGCTAGGAATAAGGTTGGGCTTGATGATCTTGAAGGTCTCTTCCAGACAGAACTATTCTATGATTCTACAATAAAAACTTCACAATAAATAGTGGCCAACAGGTCAAGAGCCTGTGCCAGGCTGCCCAGAGAGGTGGTGGCTGCCCCATCCCTGGCACCATTGCAGGGGAGGTTGCCCGGGGCTCTGAGCACCCTGCTCTAGCTGCAGATGGCCCTGCTCCCTGCAGGGGGGTTGGACTGGATGACCTTGAAAGGTCCCTTCCCACCCAAACCAGTCTGTGAGACTACGAATACACATAAATACAAACAGACATTCACGAGCCCATGATTTAACTGCAGGCTGCTGCCATAATGTTTATATCAGCTTTCAATCTTTTCTTCGCTCCTGTTACCTCTTTCAGTTTCTATAACATTTATCGACAATTAATTAGTTTAATTCCATGCTAAGCTCTTGTATCAATGTAGACCTCCCTGCCTTTTCATTTCCATGAAGTGACCCTCACCCTGCAGCACGGGACAGGGGCAGGACAGCTCCAAACTCTGCCTTCTGCACATGGCTCAGTACTTTGTGTGGACTTATTATTCTCCTTGCTGCTTGTCTGCAGTGTAAGGAAAACCAATTTAATTGTGGATGAAGGAGGTTTCCCTCTTTCTATGGAAATTTTTTTCTGCACTAATTGGTTCTTTACAGGAAAAGAAAAAAATCGATAGTGTATATAGGCAAGTCGCGTATAGCTCGTAGAGGTGTCTGCATCATTTTCTCTGTGTAGCTTAGAGTTTTATTTGTTCTTTCCCTCATGTTAAGCAGAGGACTCTGTTACACTCTGTGTTAACCCCGTTATCGCTTCCACAACTGACACAGTCAATAGGCATACC
Source organism: Todiramphus chloris collaris (assembly GCA_025345505.1). Classification (NCBI taxonomy): domain Eukaryota; kingdom Metazoa; phylum Chordata; class Aves; order Coraciiformes; family Alcedinidae; genus Todiramphus; species Todiramphus chloris. The sequence goes on along the minus strand of JANVCC010000043.1, from coordinate 1,908,948 downwards.
TGGGGGGGCTGGGGGGGTGTACGAAGAGAGCTCAGTCACACAAAGGTGGAGGAGGCCAGAGGTATTGCCATCTCCATATTCCCACCAAGAGATAAAAAAAAACCACACCACCCCCAGCTGGGTAAAGCCACAGATTTTCCTGCTCATCCAGGAACCTCAGTGAGGATGCTGAGAATGAGAAGAGATTTCCCAGCAAAGAGAACGGGGGATGTCTGGAAAGTTACATTTTGCCTCAGAGGTCAGAAGGTGTAAAGGGAAAGGGAGAATGGCCAATGGCCTGTTCCAGCAAGGCAGGTGATTGCACACACCGAAAGGGCTAAAGGGAATGAAGAGGAGGGGAGAACTGAGTAAAGGACACATGCTGAAAGAACTTGCCTTTGTTTTCTGCAAGGAGAAGTGTGTCTGGGAGTCTGAACCCACCATCAACTTCATGGAAATGAAGGTGATGCAGCAGAAAATGCCAAAGACAAGAAAAAACAAGGAAATCTCCAACTGCTGCGAGTGAACAAGCCAAGGGTTCATCCTCTACCTTCAATAGCAAGGCTGGCCAAGGAACTGAGAGCTTGAGAGTCAGGTCTTGGTGGGTTTAGCATATATTATGCTAAAAAAAACTCAACCTGTGTATGTGAAGGGGCCTGGGGAGCTCCAGCCTTGGTGGTTTGAACTCAATATTCTGCTCAGTCTCCAAAGACTTTCCGAAGGAAACAGCAATTAAAGATGTGAAAGCAAAGGGTAGGCAGGATAAATTACACCACAGTTTTATCAATGTTAGATTACAGAGAGATGATGCATGTCTTCTGGGTAGGGTTTTTGGTTTGCTTTTATTTGTTTTGATTCTTCTTTTTAATATGAAAATAGTTTCTTAGATAAGGGAAATGCAGTAGATCCAGGTTATCTAATTTAAGTAAAGCATTTGATTTGGTTCCCCACAGGAAATTATTACTAAAGAAAGAGATGCTGGGGATTAATGCCTCTATTTCCAACTGGTGAGGGGGCTGGACAAGGGGAAGGTGTCTGTGTATGCTGAGCAGGGGTGTCTTGGGATGGAGAGGGGTAACTGACTGCTGGAGAGTACTACACATATGTATTTGATGGGTGCTGTTTAATACAGACATTAATGACATCACAGAAAGAGTTACAGATCAGCAGTAGTTGAAGGAATTTGGGGTATCTACCTCTGGTTGTTGTCCTAAAGAGTCTGGCTCCATATGCAGCCGGTGGGAGAGAATCATCTGTAGGGATAAGCAGAGTGCCCTGGAGAGAGACCAACCTGTTGCAGAACTGCAGACTGGGAAAAGGCTGGGACAAATGGCACAGATTGCTCTGCTGATGAACCGCTGGGAAGCATCCATGGTGAGAGGCATTGCTAGTACCACAGAGGACCAGTTCACAGAATCTATCACAGAATCATAGAATATCAGACTGGTTTGGGTGGGAAAGGGTCTTTGAACGTCATCCAGTCCAACCCCCCTGCAGGGACAGGGCCATCTGCAGCTAGAGCAGGGTACTCAGAGCCCCGGGCAACCTCCCCTGCAATGGTGCCAGGGATGGGGCAGCCACCACCTCTCTGGGCAGCCTGGCACAGGCTCTCCCCACACTCAGCACCAGCAATTTCTCCCTCTCTCCAGCCTAAATCTCCTTCTTTTAGTTTCAAACCATCCCCCCTTGTCCTGTCCCAACAGGCCCTGCTCAAAAGCCTGTCCCCATCTTTGTGACAGACCCTCTCTTTAAGTACTAAAGTCCCCCAGAAGGTGTCCCCTTGGGGAGCCTTCTCCTCTGCAGGCTGCACCCCCCCAGCTCTCCCAGCCTGGCTCCCAGCAGAGGGGTTCCAGCCCTCCCAGCATTGCTGGGGCTCCTCTGGCCCTGCTCCACCAGGTCCCTGTCTCTGCTGTGCTGAGCACTCCCGAGCTGCCCCAGCACTGCACGGGGGTCTCCCCAGTGCAGAGTGGAGGGTCAGGATCCCTTCCCTTGCTCGGCTGCCCACAAAGCTCCCACCATTCCAGCTGAAGGGTCTGACTGTATACATCGGACTGAAAAGAAAAATTACACTTCAAATAAGACTAAGAAAATGGGTCCGAGAAGGAGAGGGAAGTGCCCAACTGCTGCTCCAGGATGAGGGTTTCTCATCTTCTGAAGGCTCATCGGCTCTGTGCAGCTTTCTCAAAACTCACCACCTGACTGTGGGATTAATTCTGATAATTAAATATTAACTCTGGTCAAACCAAAGAGTTTCCACAGAGATTATTTCATATTTCAGGGTAATTATCATCTCAGTTTATGAGCCTACTATCCATGGTAATTAGGAAAGCTGCTTGCTTCTGTAATTTGAAATTAGACTCCGTATGACCTCCTCACATGGTGCCACCAAAACTCACCACCAGGAGTTTTACTTTGCCTAGATAAAAGCTTGTTGCTTATTTCTTGTGGGGTTTTTTTTGGTTGTTTTGGGGTGGTTTGTTTTTTTGGTTTGGTTTGGTTTAGGTTTTTTTTGTCTGGTTGGTTTTGTTTTGTTATTTTTTGGGGTTTGGTTTGGGGTTTTGTTTGTTTGGCTTAGGAGGAAAACTTTAAATTAAAAAATTAACTAAGTCTAAATTATGGTCCTGAATCATTGTTTGCCTCCTTCCCTGTTCTGGAATCTCTAAGCTCCTTTGCTCCTGGTAGTCCTGAAGGTATTCCAGTCATGAAAGTCTTCTCCATATCACCTGATGCCTAAGATATGTCCTTGTTGAGACAAGTCCTACAAGGGCCAGCTGCCTCCCTGAGGGATTTCTCTGGTGGTGGACAGAAAAGACACGCACTTGATGTTGGTTTCCACTCGCCCATCACCAGCTTTGCACCATGGCACATCCCCAGCCATGCTAACCTACCTTCCCCACGCTGTTGCTTTAAGAGACTGCTTTAAAACTCTGGAAAGCAAAGTGTGGGCTGGGAGATGGGGTTTATTAAACGTATAACCTGTTTTCTAATGCTCACTGGATTTTAATCGTGGCTGTAGTCATGTAGCTGCCTGAGGCCAACTGAAGGTGCAGCCTTTGGTAAACGGCTTAATGTTCTGAGATGCTTCCTTCTCCCTGTTGGGAAAGAGGAGCACAAGCACCTCTTATCATATTTGTATAATTAAAGCGAAAAAGAAAATCACAACCTGCACCCTCAGCCACCACAGGGAATTCACGAGTGCAGCAAGCAGTCAAAAACAATTATTTATCAGTCCTAGCCTGAGAATAGCTTTTATGAAAACCCTTTATTATCCTTTCAATCAAAGGCAGATGCAGCAAAAGTATCCCATGGCTAAGTCATTCTGTCCTTCAACACCTCTCTCACTGTTTTATCCTCATATATGTTTTTCGTTAACATATTTTGCCCGGTTTTCTGGGCATTAGTGCTCGGGGTTATTGTTGTTTTTGCTTCCAAGCATTCTGACTGAGGTGTGAACGAGGCAGCCCAGCTTTCGTTCTGCTCACAAAACTGAAACTGCAGGAGCTGCTTTTCCATCCTGATTCTGGTGAGGTGGTGCCCTCAAATTCAATACGGGCCACAAGGTCCGATTCTGAGCTTCAGTGCCCAGGGCAAGAGTTCCCCACTACATCTTTCCTACATCAAGATCCCATGAGAGGTATCACAAGAGAACTCACATACACTACACAGTTTCTTCCTGTTGTCTCTGTGCATTGATATTTTGGTGTCAGGGCAAGATGCTGTGATACAACAGTGCCACTGTCACCCATCAAAGATCTGGGTTGAACCCAGAGGTGAGAATTGGAGAGATTCATACTCATTTTTGTGAGAGGAAAACCACAGCATTTTTAAGGGACCCTCACTGTGAACCCTCCCACCTGGTGTGGAACAGAAAGTGGTACCTGAACTTATAGAATCTCAGATTGGTTTGAGTTGGAAGGGACCTTTCAAGGACAACTAGTCCAAGCCCCCTGCACCCAGCAGGGCCATCTGCAGCTAGAGCAGGGTGCTCAGAGCCCCGGGCAACCTCCCCTGCAATGGTGCCAGGGATGGGGCAGCCACCACCTCCCTGGGCAGCCTGGCACAGGCTCTCACCACCCTTGACCTGTTGGCCACTATTTATTGTGAAGTTTATTGTAAAGGTGTTAAATGACCTGAAAAGAAAGATGTTGCCTGATGAGTGATTTGAGCCTTAGTTTGTTTGGGGTTTTTTTTCCTAATAATTATCTTTTTATACCTGAAAGGCATCTTGGAGGAAATGTAAAAGGGGCTGGAGAATGACAGACTGGTTTCAGATGGAAGGGACCTTTCAATCTCATCTGGTCCAACTCCTCTGCAGGGAGCAGGGCCATCTGAAACTAGATCGGGGTGCTCAGAGCCCTGGCCAACCTCCCCTGCAATGGTGCCAGGGATGGGGCAGCCACCACCTCTCTGGACAACCTGGGACAGGCTCTCACCACCCTCAGCACCAACAATTTCTTCCTTATCTTACACTTGGCTATTGATCTACTTTTGAAAATATGGAGTTGTTTGTCTAAAGGAATAAGCAAGACATTTGTTGGAAGAGGGAATATTTCAGGTTTGAAAATGTGCTCGTAGTGAAGACTTCTCTATGTTTTCTACCTGTACCCACCACACCAATTAAAACTGCTACCTCTCTGTGCAGACTTGACCTCACTAGTGTATGTAAAGTCTGAGAAGGAATTCAAGATATTCTGAAATAACAGTAAAGGCTGAATAATGAAATAAGGGTAGTGAGCTATCAGCCTTTTTCCTCTGAAAGTTGGTGGAAATCCTAAATTAAACCCATTGATCCAAGCAACTGCTTTGAAATCCCTTGTGCAAACTGAAAATACTCAAAACCCTCTCTTGAGGAAGGGAGAGTTGGCCCATCTGAAATCTGTCCTACAGTGCATGTCTTTAAAAGTTCCAGTAATCATCAAGTAGTTACTGTATGGTAGACTTTTTTTTTTCCAATTCCCAAAAGTGCACTTCAATAGAAAAAACATTTCTTTATTTTTGTGTTTTATGAATAATACAGAAATACATAAATAATAGATAGGTTCTTAATAAAATGGCCAAATATGTACTCCCCTCAAAATGCATGAGTTTGAATGGAATACCAAACAGATTACTGGATGAATATTTGATATTTTAATTTATTGGGCAATTCCTTGCAAGAATAGCTGAAGTCCTCCATTAGACTTCACACCCCTGGTCCTCCATCACATCTGCCACCAATTTATGCCATGTTCCTTCCACTCCTATGAACCTGTCTCTCAAGAAAGATTGGTGGCTGCAAGAGCTGTCAAAAATAACCTTCATGCTGATGCCAAGACTGTCAGTCGTGGGCTGTCCCTCAGCACAGATCAAAACAGTCTTTAGGATGCTCCAACTTGCCCCAGGGCTTGACGTCCCTTCTTTCTGGGATGCAAAGTCATCTCCTCACAGCAGATGTTTGAGAGGAGATGACCTTTTGCACAGCAGCAGGCAAAGATCCCCATCTGGGAGCTAAAACGATGGTCCAGCACAGCTTCAAATTATGCAGCAACAGCTTCTGACTCGTCAGTGAAAAGCCAAGCTGTAGAACAAGCTGAAACCTCCCACCCAACAGACATGGGCAGTCCAGGCAGCAAGGCTGGACCTCAGCGCCATGGGAGTCTGGTGAGGTCTGGTCCTTGCTTAGCTGAAGTTCATGGAGTTCTTGCTCTGGGAAGAGTGATGCAGACAATCCTGCAATGCTGCTGGAAGAGCAACAGGCTCATATTCACTTCTGATCACCTCTTTGGTCCCACTCCTGCATATCAAGGACCAGGCAGAAATCAGAACAAGTCCTGGAAACTCCAGGGCAGTGATTAAAGATGCAGAGGAAACATGAACGTGGAAAGAAATGAAATACAGGAATGCTCTTGAGCTGCCTAAAATTTTACTAAATTAGTTTTTTAATCAGATGGAGAACAGTGCCACACTTTTTTTTTCTCCGTTGTGACATTCTGACTTTTCAATGAATACTAAATTTGACCCAAGCAGAAGATAAAAAGCAGGCACCAGAGAATTTCCTGCAGGGGAGGTATCCCTGCTCCTGTCCCTGGCTTTCTGCTCTCCCCACTGGAGAAAAGGTAAAATAAGGCAGAGAAAAGGTAAAATAAGGCAGAGAAAAGGTAAAATAAGGCAGAGAAAAGGATGCTCCAAAGAGGGGAAGGGTGATCCAATTCCACGCCACTTCCACCCAAGTGGAAAGGAAAGAGGTTTGTGTCTCAGCTCAGATCACTGCCGGTTCTCAGCCCACCTTGCTAAGCAGTTGGCAAAGATGAAAAAGAGACATTAGAAAAGAACAGAAGGGGAACAAAAGTCTGACTCACCCCAAACAGGAATAGAAAAGCACTTTTCCTGAAAACAGATGAAAAAGGAGTTATTTTTGTCATGAATTCACCTGCAAAACTCATTGCTGTAAGCTATGATTGAGGTGAACAGCCTTTTACTGTTAAAATTATCAGAAGGATGTGTGAAGTACCTAATAAATGGGATATAAATTAAAAGACAAGATTTTTCCAGAGAACTTCGTGCATATTAGACAATTACAACCCTTTTTAAAAGCCAGGAGACATTTCCATTGATTTCACCTAAACTGCACCTCTAAGAGCATCTGAATTCCACTCCGTTTTAGCCTCAAATGCCTTTGATTGTCCTGAATCGGGAAAAACAATTAGATTCACAATGCAGAAGAGTTTTGAAACTCCTGATGTTAGTTCCTGCTGAATGAGAGCCTGTCCAGGAGCTGTTGCATCAGACCCACTATGGGAAAACACCTATAGGTGCAGGTACCTTATGTTATCTGAAGCTCCTTGGTCACCAAAGCCCAGCAGTGGCAGTTATTGTACCCTAGGAGGTGTAACACAAGCCAAGAAGATATTTGTCCCTCTACCCTGTCCTAGTGGGGCCACTTTTGGAGTGTTGTGTCCAGTGCTGGACTCCCCAGTTCAAGAGAGATAGGGAAGCTACTGGAGAAAGTCCAGTGGAGGCTGTGAAGGTGCTGAGGGGCTGGAGCATCTCTGTGCTGGGGCCAGGCTGAGAGCCCTGGGGCTGTGCAGCTGGAGAAGAGCAGCCTGAGAGGGGAGCTGAGCAATGCTGAGCAAGAGATAAAGGGCCCCGGGGGGCAAGAGGATGGGGACAGACTCTGATTTTCAGTGGTGCCCAGCAAGGGACAAGGGCCAATGGACACCAACTAAAACCCAGGAGGTTCCATCTGACTGGGAGGAGAAAGTTGTTTGGTTTGAGGATGTGGGAGGCTGTGCCAGGCTGCCCAGAGAGGCTGTGGAGTCTCCTTCTCTGGAGAGATTCCCACCCCGGCTGGACCCTGCGCTGCTGGGCCCCTGCTCTGGGTGCCCCTGCTGGATGGAGCAGGGGGTGGCACCAGAGCAGCTCCAGAGGGCACTGCCAGCCCCCACCACGCTGGGACTCTGGGATATGACACTGAGGGGGCAGCTGCTTTGCAGATGTAAACGGTAACATCCTGATTTGCCCCAGCTCAATGACTGGTCCCCTCAGGCCAAAACCTCCTAAACTCTGATGCAGTTACACAGTGTTTCTTCTAGTGAAATATTATGAATCCTTTCTGCAGACACCTCTGACCTCCCTGTCCATGGCCAAGAATCATCAGCGGCTCTCGCAGTGCAATAGCCCAGTGAAAAATTAGTCTGGTCTTCTCCAGGTTCCTGTGAAGTGTGAGACTGGCAGAACTGATCCCTTAGCATCTTCACAGGAGGTTTCGTCCCACATGGTCCAGGAGCACCAGTACACTTGCCTGCACCCTGGAGGCAACGTCCAGCATCCCAGCAGCTCCCCTCAAAGCCCCCAGACTGAATTCAAATCAGTATATTCATTTTCACCCTTAAGCACAGCAGGTTAAAAACTGCAGCGGGTTTCTCTGGAAAGGGAACCACCTCCCTGCAAGCATTTGTGGTGAGAAAAGAAGGCAAGATCTGATAGTTCTTGAGATCTGATGGTGCTTCATCCCTCGGCCCATGGCCAGCAGAGTGCACTCAAAAGACATCCTCTGCTCGTGCAAACCTCTCCCACTCGTGGAATCCGCCCTGCCTTTCATATGTAGTGGCTGTCGTGAGGAGCTCCTGAAACTTAATTGTTTCCCCCTGCATTGGGAAGAAGAATAGAGATGCTCCAATGGGATTTCCTTTTATTCAGGGAAATCAACTCGGTCTGATTGTGTTATTTTAAATAATTCCCAGGGTTCATTTCCACAGTGCAATGGGGGGCAACGTCACCAGCAGAAGTGTTGTGTGTTAATATTTCCCTTCAGCTTAAAGAGAATTCACTTTTTTTTTCCCCTGCACAAGGCACTATTTTCCCAGTATCAGCCTCGCCGGAGTTACCTTTGTGCACTGCTTGCTTGGGACGGGAAGAACAGCATTGGCAGGATCCTCTTTATTATTATTGCCAGGATGTCCAGCTCCTTTCTGGAGCCTGAACGTAGCCGAGACCTCGAGCGGCTCCGTTTGTCGCTGGTTAATTAAATGTGACCCATTTCTTTCACGCCGTCCTTGCCTCCCACTCCGGGGACTGGCTGCTCACCCGCCAGTCAGCCTTAGCTCAGCGGGGCAGAAGATTATTTTCCTCGTCTGACACCACAGTGCTGTGTTTTGGAGCCACAGCCGCGTCGTGTGCCGGCAAACAAGCGCGACCGCGGGCGTCCTGCTGGGGCAGGGAGGTTGCCCGGGTTGGAAGCCAACGGCAGACAGTGGATGTGTCCCAGCTCTGCAGGTTTCAGCTAATTCTGCTGGCGCGTCGCTCGGGATAGGATGCAGCGGGTGGGACTGCTGAGTTTATGAGGATCTAAGAGGACCTTTTCCTTTCCGTCTTGTCCAAGGAGATGAGGACCTACAGCGATGGAAGCTGTCTCTGAGCGGAGTGTGTCCACCTGGCTCTCCTGATAGGGTTGCTCCTCTGAAAGAAAAGTGTCCCTTATGTCCTGTCTGGCTCAGACAAGTGCATGGAGGTGATTCTGTCCATCCACTCTGCTCTTGGGAGACTTCACCTGGAGAGCTCTGTCCAGTTTTGGGGCCCCCAATACAAGAAGGACGTGGAGCTTTTGGAAAGAGTCTAGAGGAGGGTCACAAAAATCCTCTGAGGGCTAAAACCCCTCTGCTGGGAGGCCAGGCTGGGAGAACTGGGGATGTGCAGCCTGGAGAAGACCTTCTGGGGAGACCTTCTGGTGGCCTTTCAGTGCTTCAAGGGGCCTGTCAGAAAGATGGGGACAGAGTTTTGAGCAGGGCCTGTTGGGACAGGACAAGGGGGGATGGTTTAAACTAAAAGAGGGGAGATTCAGACTGGAGAGAAGGAGAAATTGTTGCTGCTGAGGGTGGGGAGAGCCTGTGCCAGGCTGCTCAGAGAGGTGGGGGCTGCCCCATCCCTGGCACCATTGCAGGGGAGGTTGCCCGGGGCTCTGAGCACCCTGCTCTAGCTGCAGATGGCCCTGTCCCTGCAGGGGGGTTGGAATAGGTAACGTTTAGAGGTCCCTTCCCACCCAAACCACTCTATGATTCTGTACCTACAGATCACTGCATCTCTCCTCCTGAACCACACGATGGATGTTTGGAAATTTTCCCTCTAATCCAAACTGCAATTATATACCCCATAAAATGACAGCTTGTTTAAAGGAAAAAAGAAAACAATCCACCTCACTCCCAGAGTGTCAGAGCTTCTTACTGTTGCCTCCATCAGGGTACCAAGAGGAGAAGAGGGGTCCCTGTTTCCTGCCTGACTTGACTAGCAGGTCAGGTTGCTTTTTTCCACTTCTTCACAGGATGAAGCCCTTTCCTGAAAATCAATGAAAAGCAGTATTTTGCCTGGTTGCTTGGCGTGGACTAGAGCCCTGGAGAAGATGGACCTTAATCAAGATTTTACCAGGCAGTGCCCAGTGGTTGGGCTGAAGGATACGAGGGATGAGGCCCCTGCCTGAGGCACTTGCCACAGACTCACTTTTTTCATCCCTTCCTCTGAATCCAGAGCAATTACCCAGACAACAAATTTCAGCCATGAAGCATCACGCAGACCGTTCACTGACATTATCCTGGGGTGCATGGGTACCAAAGTGACGGTGTTTGATCTGAACAAATCAGAAAACCCACCAGGGAGAGTCAGCCCAAGGAACACAGTAACATTTAACTTGGGTTTAGACCGGTGTCTCTCCCACCAACGGCTCAGATTGTTTCATCTTTGTCAATTCTTGGACATCAGGAGGATTCTTCTCAATTCACACCAGTCCTGGAGAGCAGACCTAGCCTTAAATGAGGTAGTTTGATGTAATTTAGAAGAGTTCTGAGACTTAAACTGCACCAGTGAAGATAACAGGTGTGTCTAAAGGCTCCGTCACACTTAGTTATTTATCTAATAATTCCATCCCTTGGAGGTTTGGCCCTAAACATTGCTAAATGAGCCTGTTTCAATTTTCAGAACAAACTACATCTTATGAAAAGAGCATGAAAAGGTACAAGGCAGATGCTGCCTTTGGAGGACCCTGGGCCACTGCTTCCAACGGGCCTTCAGTGCCTATTTTCATTTCCAGCATCTGGCAGGAGGAAGGGAAAGTCTCACCTGAAACCCACAGGCTAAGGATAAAGCTGGGAAGAGCCTGTGCTGTTCAAAAGGATGGTGTTTGTGCTCTTATCTTGTTCCTGTGCCGATGGGAAGGGTAGAGGTTCAGCGTGTACGTGCTCCTGAGAGAAAAGGAAAAACTACAGGAAAAAAAGGAGGAATTCTTATCGTGCTGCAGAAAATGGAGCGTGAAGGAAAATATTATGTACTGCAATGCATGAGCAGAGCTGAGAGACAACTCTTAGCTGGCCATGGAGAAGAACAACATCTTCACAGCAAGAAAGGCTCCAATTTTTGTGCCGTTTACGATGGTTAAGCCTTGGCATCGCACCCCCACGTGCATCTGCATCAGAGGATGGCTGGTTATGGTTGGTCCCTGTGAAACATGAAGGTAGAAAGGCTGGGAAATGCAGTGGCTGGCTTTGATGGAGTCATGCAAGCCCCGTCTGGGCCGCCTTGGTGGGACAGGCTGTGTCCCACCACGGGGATTCCTGCTGTGCCTTTATGAGAACTCGAACGGTAAATGAGCCAGGCTTCAGGCAGGCACCTGACAAACACTTTCCTGCCCCTTTTTTAGAGGCTCATTTTAGGATGATTTGCTAATTATGCATAATCTGTTCGCACTCTAAACATGGCTCACAATGATACATGCGGTCCTCAAACTCAGCAGAGCTATGAGACCAAGTTAAATGACTTCCTTCTGCCTTAGTTTGGTTGATGCTGGAAACCTCAAGCCAATGGGGCTGATACAGAGGGACCAGACTAACACGCACAACTCACCAGCACCACCAAATTAATCAGAATATTAATGCTACTTAATGGTCTCTTTTAGTCAAATCTCAATTATTTGTAGGCTTGCTCCCAACAACGAGAGAGAAAATAATTTGCTTCTGTCTGGTGTTGGATGAAATGAAAAAGCTGCTAAGAAAAGAGCTTCTGAAATAAATGGCTGATGGAGTGTGGGAAGCATTAGAGTCCCAGAAGTTTTGTTATTCAAGCAGTTAGCCTAATTCGGGTTGATTGACTTCATTTTATTGTATTTACCTCGCTCCCTCCTGTGACAGAGGAGCCTATAACACACACTTGGTGCTGCTCGCCACGGCACAATCCTCTTGATACTGAGAAATGCAAGCCCAGTGCTGATGTCCTGTGCTGGCAGCTCCTTCTTCCTGGGGACAAAAAAACACAGTCAGCTTTACTTAGAATAGAACCACAGACTGGTTTGGGTTGGAAGGACCTTTCAAGCTCATCTAGTCCAACAACCTGCACCCAGCAGGGCCATCTGCAACTAGGGCAGGGTGCTCAGAGCCCTGGGCAACCTCCCCTGCAATGGTGCCAGGGATGGGGCAGCCACCACCTCTATGGGCAACGCGGGACCAAGGTCTCACCACCCTCAGCAGCAACAACTTCGCCCTTCAATATAAACTAAATCTCCCCTCTTCTGGTTTCAAACCATCCCCCTTTGTCCTGTCCTGACAGGCCCTGCTCAAAACTCTGTCCCCATCTTTCTGACATCCCCCTTGAAGTCCTGAAAGGCCTCCAGAAGGTCTCCCCTTGGGGAGCCTTCTCTTCTGCAGGCTGCACCCCCCCAGCTCTCCCAGCCTGGCTCCCAGCAGAGAGGTTCCAGCCCTCCCAGCATTGCTGGGGCTCCTCTGGTGCCTGGCTACTCCAGCTCCAGGCTACTGCACTAGCCAGGGAGATAACAGCACAATGGGGTTTCTCCCAAAGCCTACATGGCTTATCCTGATGGCCCATTCAGAGAGCACCCAAAACCCCAGTCACTACAAAGGTAACCAAAGTAACAGCACAAAGGGGCTTATCCTGGGATCGCAGCTGCACCATCACAATGGTCTCCTTGGGCAGCCTCTGAATAAGCTTTGCCAGAGCTGGTGGGGTCACTGCATCATTTGAGCTAGGGGAGGGTCTTCATGATTCTGGGAGCTGGTGGGGAGAAGGGGATGGTACTGAAATAGGATCTAGTTCTGGGGTTAAAAGCAAGAGATGAGCCTTGTGACCCTTTGCAGTGATGAATGAACCCAGGGGTTCATCTTCCATCAAATGAACCCAGGAGGGATGGCTGAAGTGCTGATCCAAGTAGCCTGTGGGGAGCTTCCTTGTGACACATTTTCTCCCTCCCAAAGCAAACCACAAGCACTGGACCAGATTGAGCCCAAGCATAAACACCAGTCCTGGTCCCAGGAAGACACTGAATGAGACCGGATGAATTCTACAACCCCCAGAACAACTCCTGGCTAACTTATTTCAGTGGAGAGCAACCCCACAGCTGTTTGATGTCATTACATCAGCTTAACATCATCCAGCAGATCTTCTCAGTAGCTGTAATGTTGAAACATTTAAGAACAAGGTACTTTAAAAAAAAGCCGTGTCAGATGACTCCGGATTTTCCACCAGTCAGTGGAAATCATTTGGGCACTTATCCCACAGAGATTTATGGACTTGCTTCATTTTAGACCGGGAGTTATTTTCACGACTTCCAAGTGCAGTGCTTTTGTGGTCAGGTTTACTCTGCTTGGAAGCCTGACCTTCCAAGAAAGCGTGCCAATGATGTGCTAACAAAATGCTGCGTCCCTCCTAATGGCTGTTCCACAGGGTACAGCAGCAGCCAGTTAATGATTTCAGCCTTCAGCATCAACTAGTGTGGATCTGTGCTGTGAGGATCTCGGATTTAACCATGTCAGGGCTGGAAAGAGGGTGAGAAAGAACCAGCCCTTTAGGGGTTATTGATGTGTAACCTACAGAGCTGATAATAAGGTACAGGTCCCTCTTCCTTCCATCTCCACTGGAAGTATGTCCAACAAGAAGGGGTAGGGTTGGACCCTGGGCTTCTCCTGTGTCAACAGCTGGGCCACCACACCACTAAAGGAATGACAGATGCTCTTAACACCCCCTGCCTTCCCAAAGGGGAAGAGAAAGGGAATAAAGGAGAGAGACTGATGGGTTGGGAAAGAAACTAAACCAGCTTTAATAAAAACAAAACCAAGAAAAAACATAACAATAAATTGAAATATATACAAATATAGAAAAAAACAGTATCAAACCCAACCCCTCAATGGCAATTATGTCACTGTCACCACTGATGTTGTGGAACAGGCACTGGGGAAGTCCCAGACTGGACTCAGCAGCAGATGGGAACCAGATTCAGGAGCTGGATTCTGCAACTGGAGTCAAGAACACACAGCTCAGGATCGAAGGCAGCACAGACAGAGTCCCCCTTGGGCAGTGGGCAGTGAGGAAGAGGCTTGACCCTGGTGCCCCTCAGCTCTCCACTGCCCGTGCCGTCCCTGGGCTGGGACCCCTGGCTGGGCAGTTTGGGGTCCCCTCTCCTGGCCGCTCCTCCCCGCAGGTGCCACCTCTGCCTGACTGCAGCCCAACGTGGGGCACGAGATTGAGCAGTGACTTTGGTCCCAACAGATCCCTCCTTGCACCCATCCTGCCTTCCACCTCTCACTTTCTCAACCAGGTTGGGAAGAGGAAGCAGCCCCAGAAAGAATCGAATATGGCCTCTTGCATCCATCAGCTTATTTGGGGATCTTCTCAATGCTTATCAATATCTAAAGGATGGGGAGCAAGAAGATGGGGCCAGACTCTTGTCAGTGCTGCCCAGCAAGAGAACAAGGGGCAATAGGAACAAATTTGGAACCCAGGAGGTTCCATCTGAACAGGAGGAAGAAATTCTGGAACAGGCTGCCCAAAGAGGTTGTGAGGTCTCCTTCTCAGGTGAGATTCCATGTCGCTGTTTATGCCGGGAGCGGAGAGATGCAGCAACATATAAATTCAGCAAGAGCAGGCAAAAGAAGCAACTTTATTAATTTACAACCCCATTTTTTATCCCCTAGCCCCATAGGGCGATGGGTCAGTGATCACCCATCTCCTAGGGTGAGTGGCTAAAGTCCTACAACACCTATTTCAAAATATTTTTCCAATGTACCATAAACAGAACTTATCAAAACACCATGTGTTAGTCTAGTTTACAAAACCGTCCTACTGTTTCTCATAACACGTGTGAGAAAGGCAGGATTCTCACCAAATATTGTGAGAACCTAGGAAAATTCCTCTGCTAGCAGCTTTTCAGCATCCACAATTCCAAACCCCCCTGGATGTGATCCCAGGCAACTTGTTCTGGATGACCTGCTGGAGCACGGGGGGTTGGACTCGATGATCTCCAGAGGTCCCTTCCAACCCCAACCACGCTGGGATTCTGTGATTTCTAAATGATGAATTGGATGGCTCTGAGCCCTTTGGGGATGGAACCTCAACAAAGCAACACACTGGATCATCTCAGAAGGGCAGCACTGAAGAGGAGCTCAGCCCCTGTCACCAGTGGCCAGGAGAGCGCTCAACAGCACTCAAAGTGTCCAAGCCTCGTTAACAGCGTTCCGCCTTCTGCCAGTGGGGTCACAAGAAACCCTGACGATGCAATTGCTTCTTCTAGAGCACGTCAGTTAGTTTTGGCCTTGAGCACTAATCCTTAATTGAGACAGGCAGAGGAGGAAGCTGAATGTAACTGTCTCCAAGGTACCCATGGTTTTGGTGCAATCCTTACAGGAACCAAGCAAGAAGGAAAGAGCACAGGGGCAATCACTTCCCAACAAGTCCTTGGTTTGCTCTGGTGCTGAAGGCAAGAGACCTTCACCAGCACAAGGCCCACGGGGGCCTAAAATGCAGGGACATCATGTGGTCTGAGTGCAGACTGGGAAGTGGCTGGGAGCTGGTGAGGTAGATCAGATACTTGCTGGAGGCCAAACACCACTGAAGGAGGGGAATGATCAGGTGAAAACCCAGCAGTAGGCAGCGGTTGGGGTGTGCTCAGCTGCATCCCTCCTGACAGACACGGGGAGATGGCTTGTCCCTTTTGTGCCCCCTCCCTGCAGTCCTTCTCTGTGTCACATCAGGGTCTGGAAGCCCCCAGGCTGGTGACTGCCCTTAGTCCCGTGCCCTAGAGGACACAGCCTGGAGCGAGGGCAGGGTGATCAGTCAGTGGAGGCTGGGAGTGGGAGGCTGCTGCCCCCCAGCACCCCACGACTGTGTGTCACCAGTGGCAGAGAGCACGGCTGGGAGGGTGCTGAGCCCTGGGGTGCTCCGCAGCCCGGGGTAGAGGGAGAGCGGGGTGTTGGGGGGGGCAAAGGGGTGGCAGCAGGGACAGGGGGGACAGTGCCGGCAGGGAAGCCCCTCCGCCGGGGCACAGCCCGGGCCGGGGACTCTGCCCGGGACCGGCGGGAGATGCACGGGCCAGACATCCCCCCAGTCGGGAGCGGAGAGCGCAGCGGGCGCAGGGCGCCCCGCACCGTCCGCACTGCGCGGAGACACCGCACCACACATCCCGGTTCCGAGCGGAGCGGGTCATACTTCGCCGTGCATCCCGGAGATGAACGGGACGCAGCGGCTCCGAGCGGAGCGGGATTCACCGGTACCGCGCATCCCGGAGCGAGTCACAACGTAGCGCGCGTATCGCGGAGCGGGTCAACACCGCACCGCGCATCCTGGAGCAGAGCGGAGCGGGTCAACACCGCACCGCACATCCCGGAGCGGAGTGGAGCGGAGCGGGTCAACACCGCACCGCACATTCCGGAGCAGAGCGGAGCGGGTCAAGACCGCACCGCACATACCGGAGCGGAGCGGAGCGGGTCAAGACCGCACCGCACATCCCGGAGCAGAGCAGAGCGGAGCGGGTCAACACCGCACCACGCATCCCGGAGCGGAACAGAACGCGCTGCACCGCGCATCCCTACTCCGCGCAGCCCGGAGCGGAGCGGTACGCACCGTCCCGCGTAGCCGGGCCCGGGGCTCTGCTCTCCGCGCATCCCGGAGCGGAGCGGGAAGCATCCGGAGCGGAGCATCCCCTCTTGGTATCGCCCGCATCCCTGCGCGCCCGGCAGCGGTGGCGGAGCCGCGGGGACACGGGAGGCGGCGGCGGAGGAGGGAGGGAGGGAGGGAAGAAGGAGGAGGTAGGAGGAGGAGGAGGAGGCGGAGGAAGGCGCGCAGCAGCGAGCCACGCAGCTTTGACGTCGCCGGGCTGCGGCTCCCCGGCTCCGGCTGCCGGCACGGAAAGCACAACGTGACGGGCACATCGCCGCCCTCCCGCCATTCACACTCACACACCCGCACACGCAGCTCACACGCACCCGGCCGCGCGGGCAAGAGGGAAGCCCACCGCAAACAATCCCCCTCCTCTCCCCTTCTTCTTCTTCTTCTTCTTCTCCAACCCCCTCCACTGCACCCCCCGCCCGGCCATGGGCCCGTCCGCCGCTCCGCAGCTGCGGTGAGGGGCCGCCTCCCGGCGCGCAGCAGCAGGACACACCTCCGCGGCCCCCTCCGCGCCCTCCCCCGACGTCACCCTCCGCGCCGCGCAAAGAGGGGAGGGTGTGGGGGGGGGGGGGGGGGTCCCCGCGCACCATGCGGGGGCCTCGGCGCTGCGATGGCATCTGATGGCCGCGGGGCGCAGGCGGCTGCGGAGGCCCCGGGAGGCGCTCGGCGGCGGCCCCGGGAGGAGGCGGCGGCGGCGGCCGGAGCCCTGAAGGGGTTGTGAGCGGGGCCGGAGGGGGGGGGGGTGGGGGGGGGGGGGGCCCGGCGGCGAGCCCCGCGCCCCTCCGGGCCGCTCCGCGCCGCTCCGCGCCGCCCGCTGCGCAGGAGGAGGAGGAGGAGGAGAAGGAGGAAGAGGAGGAGGAGGAGGAGGGAGGACCGGAGCGGTGCCCGCCGCCTGCCCCCGCCGCCCTGCCTTGCGCGGGCGTGCGCGGCTCGGCCGCAGCGGAGCGCGGGGCTCCGGCGGGCGCTGCGTTGTCTCGCCCCCCTCCACCGCCGCCCGTTCCCCCCCCCCTTCCCCTCCCCTCCCCTCCCCACCGCCGGGCTGGATATGTGGATGCTCACGTGAAGATGGATGTAGCGATCGGGCTGCTGGGGCTGCTGACGGTTCTGCTGGAGGGCAGCTCCGGGCAAGGGGTGTACGGTAAGTCCGGGGGCGCGGCGTGACCTTGTCGCGACTGTCGCCGGGGCGGGAGGGCTGGGGGAGTCCGTCTCATGTCCAACACCCCCCCCCCCCCCCCCCCCCCCCCCCCCCCCCCCCCCCCC
>JANVCC010000043.1:1852839-1891196 GCA_025345505.1 Todiramphus chloris collaris | reverse complement strand
CGGGGAGGGGGGGGGAATGAGGAAGGGGTGGGGGGGGTGTCGGGGACGGAGCCGGGGGGGACGACGAGGCGGGGGGGCTCCGGCCGGTCCCGGTCCGGCGCGGAACGGGCGTTCTCCGCCGCGATGGGGGCTTCTCCGCGCCCGCGGGGGCCGCCCGGGGCCGCCGCACTTGTTAACAGCGGCGTTGCCGCCCGCCCGCGGCCGCGGAGCGAGGGGCGGAGGCGAATCGCAAACTTCCCGGTGCTCCGCCGGGGGCGCGCGGTCCCCACGGCGCGAACGGCTCCGCGGGCGCGCAGCTCAGGGTTGGGGGGGGCGGGGGGGGGGGATCGCTCCGCGGCCGCGCTCCCCGGGCCTTCCCTTCCCACCTCGGGCAGTGACTTGCAAATCGTCCGCGGACGCGGGGAGGGTTCCGCGGCCCGGGCCGACCGGGTGGCATCCCCCGCCCCGCTTTGTGCACCCGGGTCCTGGGGCGGCCGCGTGGGGTCCGGCGTTGGGGCCGCCGGTCTTGTTGCTTCCGCCTCCCGCCTCCCGCCGAGTTGGCCCCGTTTCGGCGAAGCCCGGAGCCGAGCGGCTGGGAGAGCTCGCTGACCCACCGGACCGCTGTGCTGCGCGGCAAGGGACGCCGCCCGGTGCGCTGGCCCCGGCCCCTGGTGATGCCCCAGTCCCGGTGATGCCCCGGTTTTGGTGGTGCCCCGGCCGCAGTCATGCCCCAGTCCCGGTGATGCCCTGGTTCCGGTGATACCCCGGCCGCGGTCATGCCCTGTTCCCGGTGATGCTTCAGACCCGGTGATGCCCTGGCCGCGATCGTGCCCCAGTCCCGGTGATGCCCCGGTCCCGGTGATGCCCCGGTCCCAGTGATGCCCTGGTTCCAGTGATGCCCCTGTCCCAGTGATGCCCTGGTCCCAGTGATGCCCGGCGGTGGGGGGGGGGTTATGTAAGTGGCGCGGCTGGGCTCGGCGGCGGTGCGGTGCTGCTGGGAGCATTGGTTCTGGGATTCGGTGTTGAGGAGACTTCATGAATTTGCCAGTAAACGCTTCGTTTGACATCTGCACCTTCCAGCCCCTGTGCTTTTTTTTTTCGGTACTAAAATATTTGCTTCCCACCAGTAAGGCAGCCCCAGCTAGGGATGGGGCTTCTCCCCCCCGCCCTTTATTTATATTTTTTGAAATTTGCAAAATTTCAGTGTAACTGAAAATGTCAGAGGGGTTCTGCTCACAGCGACTGGATTATTAAACGTGCAGATCTCGGCGCCGGGGCTCTCTGCCTTCCCCGACACACAGGCACATATTGTTGGATGCGCCGGAATAGCAACTGCTGTCGTGAATAGGAGAGGGCTTGTTCAGGCAGAGTGCGTTCGGTGGGGGCCTACTGGGAAGAGGAGCTCTTGCCCCAGACTCTGAACACCGGCATCGATGCACAGGCGATGTCACAGGCAGATTTGTAGTAAGACTTTCGTTGGGCAGTGCTGCTTTTTCCTCCTGTAGTATGGAACGCCTTATTTAGGTTAAGGATGATGAGTGCAGGGCGGGAGGGGGGGGGAAGAGTGGTGTGAAGTCAGTCAGATGTGGCTGCACTATATTTGAAACCCGTTTCATGTAAATGTGTGGGTTTTTTTTTTTTTTTGACTTTCGAAGGTTGGTTTGAGTTAGCAGACAGCTCCCTGCCAGAAAAAAAAAAGCCCCAAAAAGCCAGGCCCGGGGGATGTCTCCGGCAGCCTGGAGCTCCTGGAAGAGCCCGCTCTGTGTGCTAGGGCCATTTTGAGAAAGGACGTTTTGAAGGTAGTGCCCTGAGTTGCATTAGCAAAAGCGAGCCCCAGTCGGGGAGATGGAGCCCTTGTTGCTTTGAAAAAATAGGTTGGTGGGATTTGAACAACTTTTTTTTTTGTCCCTTACTGAAGATTTCCAGACCCTCAGAGCTCCGCTTCCAAGCATGGCGCAGTTAGGAAGATGCCTTGCTGAGTTAACCCACTTGTTCCCTGCTTTTCTGCCAACAAACTGAAATGCTGGTGTCCTTTCCGTGAGCGGGCAGAGCCTCGGCAGCCTCCTCTGTAAGAAAGGCTCTGGCTGTTGCTCTGCTTTGCCAGGCAAAGGAGCATCCTACAGTGCCTGGATGTCTTCTCCCAGCTCTCCCCGAGCCCTGCTGCCCACCCCAGCCCTGCAAGGAGAACTTGCTGGTCGCTGATCCATCATTCAAGTGCCGTCTGCCTCTCCGACTTCTCTCCCTGTTGAGGTTGTGTCTCCCTGGCAGGAAGGACCTATGTCCCCAGGACAGGGTCTCGGTGGTGATGTGCAGTGCCCGAGCTCTGCCTGCCTTCTCTCCTGCCCCGGGTACTTGTCTCTTGATGGTGCAGGAGGTGTCGAGGACCGCTCAGCTCTGCCCTGTGCCTGGTGTGGCACCGTGTGCGTCCACCCAGGACAGCAGCACTTGAGAGCTGTTCTGGTGCCTTTAAACACGAAACAGTCTGCATTTGCTTATTCCTTGTTCATACTAAAAGGGAAATTAATGCCCCGTGATGTCCGGCTGCACATCTCCCCGTTAACTTTCCTCTGTGGCTTCCGAAATAGCAAAGCTGTGGTTAAAAAGTTGGTTGCTTGTACAGCTGAACCTAAGGGGGAACTGAGGCAGCGGCACTGGGAACAGCTTCCCGAGGTTGAAGAGCAGGTCAGATGGAGCCAGGTACAGATCTGCCCGGTGCCCGTTGTCCCCTGCTCTGTGCCACACGCTGCTGCTTCAGGGACTGGGAGGGAGAGCAGAGCTCCAAAAATCCCCAGCAAGATACACAGCTCCTCAGCTCTGCTTTGCCCAGCTTGTTTTCCTGGCAAAATAATGTAGAGCAACTCAAGTGCTCGATGCACTTTTCCTCCCCTTTAAATTATGCATGACTTGCACTGTTAATAAAGCAGAAAATGTAGGTATTCAGAACATGATGGTTATCCTTTTACGGAACTTGAAGTTACAAGAGAAGAAATGGCTAAATGAGAAGGCCGACGTGGGCACGGAGCGTTTTTGAGCAGATAAGCGGCAGCTCATCAAACCGTGGGAGTTGCGGGAGAGCGGAGAGCTGATTTCCCCGTTTGTTTTCCCAGTGCCAAACTGGCCTGGCCACGGGGCTCTCTGGGGACCCAGGGTTCAGGTGCTGAGATGTGAGGTGGCCCTAGGGTCCCACCTTGTGCCCCGCGGAGCGAAGAGCGGCTTAGTGAATGCCTGGAAAGGAGCCTGAAGAGCCCAAGTGCTGTCACTGCCTCCTGGGTGGGTGCTGGAGGGATGCTCATGGGGGGGTTGTGCATGGGACGGGGGGGTGCAGACCCCTGGCATCTGGAGCAGCCCCATGTGTGACACAGCGTCCTCGGGGCCACTGGGGCACATTTTACCCACTCTTTGCAGAGCTTTTAGTTCTTTTGCCATGATTTCAGCTGGAAATAAGCAGGGCAGCTGCTTGCGGACGAGTTTTCCGGGTATGTAAACACCAGGTCACAGGGAAAACTGTGTTTGTACAACATTCCTCCTCACTCTGCCCCCCTCCCATTGTGTTGTATACCAACATCTATCACGAAAATCTCTGCCCATCCCATCTGCAGATGCAGATAATGTTAGGACGGCTGCAAACGCCTCCTGCAAGCAAGTGGTCACAAGTGCAATGAGCACGCACTGTGCTCAGACACGTCGTGCTGTGTCCCCCCCCTCCCCAAATCGGGGCGTGGGACTCGGTGTGCAAAGCATCGGGAGAAGGGACCACGACCGAGGGAACAAGGAGGCTGTTTGTCACCGGTACAAAGTAATGTGGAAGCCTAGGGATTTCTCGTACCGTTGGGAGAGCTCGTCCTTGCTCCTCGTGCCAAGCATCAGGCGTTATCCAACGGGCTTCCTTTTTGTGGCGGCTGCGTGGTTCGTAAAGCTGCAGGTTTAGAAATGAAGACCCCCAACCCCAGGGCTGCACCTTCCCTGCCCCAAATGGCAGCTTGTTCGGGGTCTGGCGAAGGGCTTTGGATCCCCGGAGGGGGGAGGTGGAGCAGGGTCACACAGCGTCTGGAAAGATCTTTTCCCAGTCTCCGTCTGCCTCTTCCCAAGGATGGAGATTATTTTGTGGTACACTCAGTTCCCCGGGGGGGTGGTTGGGATTAAGACGGCTGGTTTCGGAGCTGGGAGCATCTGCGTGTCCCTGCCAACCTGCCCTTTCCCTGACCCTTGCCCCTGGTCCAGCAAGTCCTTTGGGAGAGTGAAAGAAGGGAAAAGAGGGGATAACCAAGAATGTTTTCCCCGTTAGAAAGGCTGGTTGCCCGTTTTGTGCCAGCGAGGGCATCCCCCGGCTCACCGGCCCCAGATGCCACTGAAGGGGTGCTGGGGATGGAGGGTTATTTCCGCGGCCGGGCCGGGTGTGAATGCAGGCGTTGTGTGGGCCGCTTTAACCCCGCACAATTCGGGATATTGTGCGAGGGAAGCTCGACGGGCTCCCGGGAACAGGGGAGGAATTATGCGGTGCCGCAGGGGCCGGCGTTTCTGAGCAGCTGTGTGCTCCTCCATCGCCCCGCTCCAGGAGGTTTTCTAGGAGCCAACTGAGCTCTGAGAGCTTTTAACTCTTTAACTGAGCCCCGCAGAGGGATCTCCTCCTCCCTCTCACGCTGCAGATGTTTACGCTGGGATTTTGACCGCGCTCCGAGATGAACTTGAGCCGCGGCGGCTGAACCCGGGAGCGTGCAGAGGCTGGGGGAGCAGCCCTGGTGCCTCCTGGGGACAGCCAAGCGATGGGGATGGGCTCTGCTCCAGCGGTTCTTAGGTGTGCCGCAGGTAAGGGACCGTGTGGTACCCAGCATGGTGAGACCGAGGCAATCTGGTGTCTTTTTTGGGGGGGGGGGTTGGTTTTGCTCTGGGCTGCAACAGTTTGGGGTGGCAGGGAGCCACGTAGTAAAACCCGCGCGAGAGTAAAGGAGCGAGGAAGATTAAACTTGATTCCGAGTCGGGTTTTGCACATCCCGGGATGCTTTGGACAGCTCGGAGGTGGCGTGCGGCGAGTTGTCTCCGTGCCGTGCTGGACGGCACCGTGCCGCGTCTCGTCTCGTCGGATGCTCGGGGCACCTCTGGGTGAGGGAGATGTGGAGGAAAGCTGGTGGCGAGGAAACGCTCTTTTGAACAAGGGAAATAAAAGCTCTCCCGGCTCGGAAGAGCGAAATCCAGTTTCATTAGGATCAGTCGGATGAAGTGCTGGGGAGAAAGGGAACAGAGGAATGATTAAAGCTCAGTTCTGTCTCCTACCCTCCTCAAATGTTTTCAGGCACCTTCTTTGGTGAAGGAACGATCCGCTGCCTGCACGCCAGCCTATATGTGCATGTGTGTATGTATATGTATGTACAGTCTCCTAGGGCACTGGGTTTTCTGCTGTAGATCCCCTTCCTCCAGTGTTAAAACCCCTTTTAGTTTGGGAGCTACTGGTGGAAGCAGATGCAAGTGGGGAGGGTTCTCCTTGCCTCCCAGCCAGTGCCAGGACATCCTCGCTCTCCCTGACTCAGTTGGGCTCAGGACCACAAGTTGTATTCTAAACCATGTTTCTTAAACCTGGAAAAGCCTCTTTTTTTTTTTTTTTTTTTTTTTTTTTAATATATTTTTATTTTTTTCCTTTTTTGCCCCAGAGAAAGGGGTTTTTGAGTGCAGTTGTCCAAGGGAAGGCATCTCTGTTGTTCCTTCACAACCCAGGTGTGACCCCGTGCACACATTTGGTATTTGCAGAGCTGCCACTGTGTCACCACGCCGAGTCCCCACCACTGGCTTCCCCTTAGGTCCTTCGGTGTGTCTTTTTATAGACCCTCTTTCCAATTTCCACTTACGTCTGGATCCGGGTGAATTATCTCCTGCCATCTCCATAAAGAATGGTCTTGCTAAATATAGCTGAAAATGGGTTCTGAAGCCTGGATCTTCTGGAAGGAGGACTTTCTTTCAAGACATGGTGGCTGCCCAGGAGCAGACCAGTGGCCTAGCTTGGGAGATAACCTCCTTTTGTGAGTGCTTCTTCCATCCATTAAATGTTTGGGGGACCAAGTGGTTGCCTTGAACATCCCTACATGCCCGTGTCCCTCTCGGCGATGTTCAGTTTGATTTTGGACCTCTGCTTGCCCCAGTTGCTGGGTGCATATTTGGGTACCAGGGAGGCTTGGAAAACGGGTCTTGTGAGGAGGGTCTGGAGGAGCTCCGTGTGTTAAGACTGGCTGAGGTAGTTAAAAAAGGAGGTAAAAATATATTATCACCAGGAAGAAAGAGGCAAGCAGTGATGAAGAGCTAGCTCCAAACAGCCACCTAAGGTGTTAGAGGAGCCAGCAGCAATCCCTTGAAGTTTCAAAGCCCACAGAGGAACTAAAGATGCTTTTTTTTTAACAGTTGGGTAATTAGCTGTTGGAGCAGCTCCCCGAGAGATGTGCTGGACTCCCTGATGTCCAACATCTTTGATACACAGCAAATGTTGCTTCTGGAATGGGAGAGCTCGATACAGGTAGGGATTGCTAAGGGGAGTCTCTGGATATGTGGG
Organism: Todiramphus chloris collaris; assembly: GCA_025345505.1. Classification (NCBI taxonomy): domain Eukaryota; kingdom Metazoa; phylum Chordata; class Aves; order Coraciiformes; family Alcedinidae; genus Todiramphus; species Todiramphus chloris. The sequence goes on along the minus strand of JANVCC010000043.1, from coordinate 1,884,682 downwards.
AGGGCAACCCAAATGAGAGCAACTGTTTCTCCTGGCCTTAAATTCCAGGAAGCAGTAAATCTGATTTGAATATATCAGAGCAGTGGTCGGAGTAATATATATTACTTAGTGAACGCTCTGGACTTTAATTAAGTTATTGATACATTCCATGATTAAACAACTGTCTGCCCTTCGGAGTGCAGTGCATGAAACTTGTTGGTAGGTGACTCTCAGCGTGGGGAGGGAGGAGGAGATGGGATCAAGGGACTGAGAGGTCCCTTCTCCTTCTCTGTGCATGTAACACCTGCAGCATCACTTTCCCTGGGCTTTCTGTTCTGTTCTTGTCTGTCTGGGGACAGACTTTTGAGCAGGGCCTGTTGCAACGGGACAAGGTGTGGTGGTTTGAAACTAAAAGAGGGAGATTTAGACTGGAGAGAAGGAGAAATTGTTGATGGTGAGGGTGGGGAGAGCCTGTGCCAGGCTGCCCAGAGAGGTGGTGGCTGCCCCATCCCTGGCACCATTGCAGGGGAAGTTGCCCGGGGCTCTGAGCACCCTGCTCTAGCTGCAGATGGCCCTGTCCCTGCAGAGGGGTTGGCACGGGATGCCTTTAAGGTCCCTTCCAATCCAAACCAGTCTGTGAATCTCTGGCCCTTTTCACATTTCCTCCAGGGTGGCTTTTGAGTGTAAAAAGATGATTACTAAATACAACCCCAAACAAACAACAAACCAAGGCTGGGATCGCTCATCAGACGAGTGCAAGCCGGTATTTCACCGTGCACTTCTCTCTGCAGCCTGTTAGCTGCACAGATCCACGCTGCCAGGGATGTTTTCTCTCGTTGAGCAGAAGCACAAAGTGCCAGCGGAGGAGTGCAGGGGAAACGGGGGTGGGAATGGTGGAGCGGGGAGGGCACCGTGGTACCCAACTGCAGCGCAAAGGATGTGATGTGGTGTGATCCCACAGCCCCCGCGCTGCTCCGCTGGTTTTCACTGGGCTGCCGGGTGGCACCCGGCAATTCTTCGTGGAGGAATCATTCAAGAAGATGGTTGTAGTTTTAGGGTGAAGACAGCACCCTGCTGCTGCCTTTAATTGTGCTTTTTCGATCTCCTCTAGTCCTTGCAGTGCTCTTCAAAGAGCCAGTGATGAAGAACCTTTCTCCCACCACCCATCCCACGGGAGGCCCCCCCCCCCTAGAGGTCTCCCAGGTCTGCTTGGCACCCAGCATAGGTCCCTGAGGTGGAGACACAGACAGCTGTGGGGTTTCCTTTTGGGATGAAATAAAACCCCCGTCAGATACAAGTAGGAGCCTCCTGGGCTACTGCTGAAGCCTTGTCTGTGTCCCACTTGCTGTGGGATGGCACTGGAGCTGGTACATCCCTGACAGTGGGTTGGCACAGGTGCCCCAAACATCTAAGCATCCCATGTCAGGACATAGCAATGGGCTCTCGAGGGCTGTGTAGGTGACATGGGACATCTTGGTGTTCAAGGGTCCACTGACAACGCATTTTGGCACCATGCAAGCAGGTGGGCTCGTAAGAAGTCATCCTGCTTTTCCATTGTGCCCAGCTCCATCGAGGATGGTTCCTGGAGCTTCTGAGGTGGGAGGGATGCTGCAACAAGCACCCAGACAGCTGAACTGTGATCGCTATGAGGTTACCCGTGGCCATGGGTTTAGCTGTGAGCTGCTGGTGGCTTTGGTGTGACAAAGTGTGGGAGCCTGGAGTGGCTGCATCCTGACCCTCGGAGCGTGACTGCACAGAGCTCGGTGTCACTGCTGCCCTGTCGCTGAAACGGGACATGTTCAAGCTTCCACTGGTGCTTTGGTGAGGTGTCGTGAGCTCCAGGCTAGAGTTGCCTCGCACATGGTCCCCATCCCTGGAGGGATTTAAAAGCTGTGGAGATGTGGTGCCGAGGGACATGGTTTAGTGGTGCCCTGGCAGTGCTGGGTTAAACGGCTGGAGTTGATGATCTTAAAGGTCTCTTCCGAGAAAAATGGTTCTGTGCTGTCTGTATGCTGCTTACCGAGAGCCTCTGACAGCTTTTAGCATCTCTGTCCTTTTCCCTGAGCAGCAGCAGAGTCTGGGTCCAGCAGCCCTATGCCAAGGGTCCTTTGCAGCACTGGTGTCTGTGTTAAGCAAACTTTTCTTATCTGATGAAGGTAAAAGCTAATTGAGGGCTATGAAGATACAAAGGGGCCTGGAGCATCTCTGTGCTGGGGCCAGGCTGAGAGCCCTGGGGCTGTGCAGCTGGAGAAGAGCAGCCTGAGAGGGGAGCTGACCAATGCTGAGCAAGAGATAAAGGGCCCCGGGGGGCAAGAGGATGGGCACAGACTCTGATTTTCAGTGGTGCCCAGGGACAGGACAAGGGGCAGTGGACACAAACTGGAACCCAGGAGGTTCCATCTGAGCAGGAGGAGAAAGTTGTTTGGTGTGAGGGTGTGGGAGGCTGTGCCCTGGCTGCCCAGAGAGGCTGTGGAGTCTCCTTCTCTGGAGAGATTCCCACCCCGGCTGGACCCTGCGCTGCTGGGCCCCTGCTCTGGGTGCCCCTGCTGGATGGAGCAGGGGGTGGCACCAGAGCAGCTCCAGAGGTCCCTCCCAACTCCCACCATGCTGGGATTCTGTGTTTCTGTAACTGTCCTTGATGCACCAACCTGGGAGCCCTCGGTCCTCTGGAGACAGCCAGAAAAGCTGCTGCCTTCATCTGGAACGTGAAACTGCCGGGACTTTTATTCCTGACATCATTTCACTGACTAATTCTGCCTGGTGGCCTATGGATTTGTCAGATAGGGATCAAAGAGGCAGGGAGATAAAAGCCTTGTATCAAGCCGACCGACGAGCAGTCAGTCATCCTCCCGTTGCAGGGGGGTGTGCTGTGATGCTCGATTCCAGGCGTGGAGTCAACAGGAGCCGTGCCTGCTCCTTCAGCACGCAGGGCAAGGTGTGTCCGTACTGCTCCCTATGGCTTCCTCCCAGGTATTCACAATAAAGACAGCCAGAAGGTCTCCCCAGAGCCTTGTCTTCTCCAGGCTGAACCCCCCCCAGCTCTCCCAGCCTGGCCTCCCAGTAGAGGGGTTCCAGCCCTCCCAGCATTGCTGGGGCTCCTCTGGACATCTCACCTAGGAAGAGGAGACCCTTCTCTGAGCACGGGGGAAGCACAAGCAAACAGTAGGCTGATGCTTTGACTCTTGGCCCACACTTGGAAGGAAAAGTCTTTTGTTTTGTGTTCTGAGCTCATCATGCTGGGACTGGTTGAGATGGGGTGATAACTACTGAGGAACCTTATGGAGATGGCAGCTCAGAGGGGTCCTGCAGGGAGCAGGTCCTCTCCTGCGTGAATGAGGGATGCGTAGTGGTATTTTTACAGCAGTTTGTTGTTTTTTTTTCTCCTTTGAATATCTGGCCAGGGGAGGTTTAGGTTGGATATGAGGAAAAATTTCTTTACTGATAGAGTGGTGAGGCCTTGGACCAGGATGCCTAGGGAGGGGGTGGAATCACCATCCCTGGAGGTGCTCAGAAAACATCCAGATGTAGCACTTTATGGCTTAGTGGTCCTAATAATATTTAGTAGACAGTGATCTTTGATGGTCTTGAAGGTCATTTCCAACCTTGATGATTCTGCGATCTTATTGTACCCCTGTTAAACTAAAAACCCTCGTGAACACGCTCGCAGCGTGAAGGGTGGGTGCTGGAGGGACTGCTGGGTGTTGAGATGGGCTTGGTGGGAGTACCGTGCTGGAGAGAACTGGGGTGATTTGCATTCTGCACTTAGACTAACCCAACCATTCGGAGAAGGGCGAGCCAATCTGATCGACTGATTAAATAAAAAGTCATTGAGATAATGTTTCTGGCAACAGCACACACAGCTTATCCAGCCTCTCCTGCCTTAATAGCCCTTTATCTTGTAGTGTGACCCCTTTTCTAAGAAAATTATTTGTAGTGTTAGCAATGTTATTTAATACAAAAGTAGCTGGATACCTGAGAAAGTCCAGGATTTCCCCAAAAGTCCAAAAAAAGAGGATCCTTCCTATCCCAGCTTTGCAGTGTGTCCACTCTGGGTGGTTCTTCATGCTGGAAAGAGCAGAAACGTGTGGGTGAGGGGCAGGAGAAAGGTGAGAAGAAGGGGAAGATGATGCTGGTTCCTCTCGCATCCTAGTGCCACATCCCATCCTCCATCAAACCCTCTGCTTCCATCAGGTCACTGCCCATCCCAGTCATGCTACCAGTGGCTTCCAGCTTCACCCTGAGCTAAAAACCTGAAGGTCGCTAGAGTTTAGGACGCGGGGAGGGGCTGGATTATGAATGCCCTGGTTTCAGAATCGCAGAATGGTAGGGATTGGAAGGGACCTCAAAAGAACATCTAGTCCAACCCTCCTGCCAGAGCAGGGTCACCTAGACGAGGTGATCACCCAGGTTTGGGCTGGGATAGAGTTAACGACGTTAGCAAATAAATATTTCCTGGTGGAAGGAGCTGAAGGAATTGGATGCTGCATTAGGCTGCCCACCTTGGTTAAGAGCTGGTTTTCCTAAAGGTGGAGTTACTCTGCTCTTCTAGGTGTGGAATTGCTTTCTTTTTTTTTTCCTCTCTCTTTTTTTTTTTTCCCCCTCTTTCTGCTTAGCATTACAGAGCAATCCATAAATAATATTTTATATATACCTGAAGCAGTGGTGGAGGCAACGAGAGAGCGGTGCCTCAGTAGCTGTTTCAACACAGATCCTGCCCCGGTCTCCAAGGATGGGGCAAAGTCTTCCCCTCGTTGCAAGCCTCGTGCTGCATCTCCTCTGGCAGAGGGGAAAGACTCGGTTGAACTTGATGATCTCAAAGGTCTTTTGCAACCAAAACTGTAATTCTATGAAGGTGCTGACATGAGGGAACCATCATGATTTCTGGTTGCTGATAGCATCTCCTGCATTTACACAGCTCCTCAGCTCAGTTACAAGGCAGGGCACTTCCCCATTCCCCCAGTTCTCCCCTTTTCCCCCCTCACATCACTGACAAAGAATCAGAGAATGGTAGGGGCTGGAAAGGGACCTCTGGAGATTATCGAGTCCAACCCCCCAGGGTCACCCAGGGCAGCCCACACAGGAACAGAGCCAGGGGGGCTGGAAAGGCTCCAGAGCAGGAGACTCCACAGCCTCTCTGGGCAGCCTGGGCCAGGCTCTGGCACTGGAACAGGGAAGAAGTTCTTCCTCATGTTGAGGTGGAACTTCCTGGGTTTCAGCTTGTGACCATTGCTCCTCATCCTATCCCAGGGCACCACTGACAAGAGCCTGGCCCCTTCTCCTTGACCCCCACCCTCCAGAGATTTGAAACCATTCATCAGATCCCCTCTCAGTCTTCTCTTCTCCAGGCTAAACAGCCCCAGGGCTCTTTCCTCATCTGAGAGATGTTCCACTTCCTTCATCATCTTCATAGCTCTCCATTGGACTCTCTCCAGTATTTCCCTATCCCTCTTGAACTGGGGACACTAGAACTGAACACAATACTTAAATACAGTCTCACTCCTGCATAGTAGAGAGAGATAAGAACCTTCCTCAACCTGCTGGCCACACTCCTCCTTATGCACCCCAGGAGACCAGCGACCTTCTTGGGAAGATCTTTGTAAATCTACTGCTTTTCTTGCAACCTCCTCCCCCAAAGGGAACAGAGCCTCTCCTGGCTTTCTCCTCTGCACATAAACAAGGTCAGCACCAGAGTGGTTCAGGAGGGACACATGTGTCCCACAGGTGGGGTGAATTCTGATCACTCCTTAAAGCCAGGCCAAGCTGGGTGCTTCCTTTTCTTCCCCTCTAAGCTGTGAGCAGCTTTGGAAGAAGTTGGCAAAGCTGGGGTGCTCCAGTTACTCTGAATGTGAGTTGTTTTTTTTTTTTATATCTTCTTTCATTGAAATGACTCATTTTTCTGATATGGGGAGGAGGAAAAGGGGTGTGTGGGATGCTGGTGTTTTCTTACATGCCCTGTATAAGGGAGTTAAAATATGGTCAGGGAGGTGGCTTCTTTCTTGTGCTGCTCTGTTCTTCTGGGGGCTCTTGAGTAAAGGTCCCAGAGCAGCTTTGCAGCGGCTCTGTAGGGATGTGCTGGTCCCAGGGCTGTCTCTGTGCCTCTGGGCTTGGTTTGCCCCATGTTCTTCTAGCTTACTGTGTGTGCCATTTAACCGAATCCCAGAGGAAAAGAGAGAAAAGTGATGTTTTTTGGGTCTTTGGGATGTACCTGGTCTAAGTTCCTTGAGGTAGGACCTGAGGCAAAAGGAGAAATATGTGTGTGTTGTTTTTTTGGTAACCCCCGAGAGCTGTGGGAGTGATCCCAGGTGATCAGAGTGTTTTGGCAAAGTGGAAGTGTGCTGGGGGGTTATTCTGCTTCAGTTTGGGGTTTTTTTTGTTAAACCTGCCTGAGTGCTTTATAAAGTAGAAGGAAGTTTTCAAACAAGCATTTGAAACTGAAAAACTGAGCTGTTTCACTTAAAAAAGAAACCCCAAGTTAAAATATTTAAACGTTTTCTGATTATTCAAAGATGCTGTCAGGAATTTCTGGAAGATGTCAGGCTTTGGAATTTGCCTTTTTTCCCTATATAAGTTTTGTGGGAGGAGGTGAGGGGAGAAAAATGTCCTGCTTGAGCTTGCAGAGCAGGGAGCTACGTCTGGTATGTTGTGCCTCAAGTCTCAGGTCAATGAGAAATAAACTGATTTCCAAAACTATCCAAAAAAACCTATCCCCTTTCACCAATTACTGTCTTTTTTATGCCTGCCCGTGTGCCATCAGCTGCCTTTGTCCTGACACTGGAGTGATCTGTTTTAAAGCAGTGAGGCTGCTCTTGCCCCTTGGCTTTCTGTGTGCCAAGAGGTCAGCTCCAGCTCGAGGTGCCAGCTGGTTTTTCAACCCACCTCTGGTGTCCTCGTGGATTGTGAGGCCAATGAGTTGATGATGGGTTTAATCTATTGTATGTGACTGTAACTACCAATGGTGATGTGCTGAAATGCATTGCTGGAGGTGTCCCTTCCCGTGCAGAAGCTGGGGTGTCTGCGTTGGTGGGGAAACAGGACTGAAACTATCAGGATATTGGGATATCAGGAAGAAGCTCTTTACCTTGAGGGTGGTAGAACAGTGAAATAGGCTACCCAGGGAGGTGGTTGAGGTCCCATCCCTGGAGATACTCAAGGGGAGGTTGGCCGGGGCTCTGAGCACCCTGCTGTAGTTGCAGATGCCCCTGCTCCCTGCAGGGGGGCTGGACTAGATGACCTTGAAAGGTCCCTTCCAGCTCTAGCCCTTCTATGATTCTATGAAAATTAATATGCACTAAAGAGTATTTTCCTTGTTTGTGTTGTGAAACTTGATGGGTGTTGGTAGGGGTGCCTTCCCAGGCTGCTGTGAGCCTTCAGCCAGTGCCTGCTCTTAGTCCAGTGTGTATTTTCATGCAGATCTATGGTCAACCGGGCTGAAGAGCTTGTCTCTAGTAAGCTGTGAGTACTTGTGGGAGGCAGAAACGCTCCCATTTTCTGGTTAGTTTAATTAATGTATATGCTTTGCCTTATAGGAAAGCTTAACTCTACCTCAGGCACCTGGGGGAAGGAAAAAAAGGAAGAAATTTTACTGTTGCAGCTCAGTGTTCTCATAAAGAGAACGTTTTGTTGCCCACAGCTACTTCATACTCAAGCAAGTAGGAGCCCTCAAACTTCAGGGGGAGTTTAGAAGTGTAATACCAATATCCTGCAACTAAACTCCCATCCAGTCTGGTGGGATTTCCCTAATGGGCTTCCCCATCCTCCCAGCACTTGCACGGGAGCCCCCTGAGAGCCTTTCCCTGGTGTGCTTTGATGAGTCAGGGAGAAGAGTTTCTGGGTAATGTTGCTCCAGGGGTTCTGAGAAGTTGGAGTGATGCAGAGGCTTAGGGCGAGCATGAGAAATGAGTGTGTTTATGGAATAGGAGGTGCCAGTCCCCTCCTGTGCCCACCAGCCAAGGTCTGAACTCCTTCACGCTTGGGGAGTTCTTGATGTTCTTTTTCCCAGCTGGTGTTCTGGAGGAGCAGTGGAGCCACATGCTCTGTCTGAGATGTTCTGGTAGTACTGAATATGTTTGGGGAAACCAGCAAACTGGGGACTCTGCCTACAGATGGTGTCATCTTGCCAGCATGAGAGAAGCTGTCTGATGCACCCTGGAACAGAGCCTGGTGAGCACCAGCTGTGGAAATACCACAGGGTAATATTTAGATGTGGGTATTGCTGGGTGTCCCCCCTCAGTGCAGAGGGGTTGGGCTAGATGACCTTGAAAGGTCCCTTCCAACCCAAACCACTCTGAAGAACCCTTGAAGCTACCCAACTCAGTGCAGTCGGAGGGTGGGAGAGGCCTGAGACTTCTGGTAACTGCTGTTGTGCATGAGATGGACAATATTGGAGTGACTTCATATTTGTTGGAAACGGAATAATATTCTTGGCTTTGTGTCATCCTCCTTGTTAATGATGCTGGGTCAACGTAGCTGGATGGAGCATGTGTGGATGGTGCAGAGCTGCCTTGAGGGCCATGAGCATCGCTCCTGGTGTCTGCCAGGACTGATGGATGATCAGAGCCCTGGGCTCAGCTGGTTTCTCCTCCTGCTTACTTAACTGCTGCCTGAAAATGCGGGGGGGGGGGGAACATTGCTCTGACCCCAAAGTCTCTCCAGTACCAGTGCAGTGGGTGAGCAGGGTTTCTCACCTCTGCTTTTTTCCCTGGAGTAGAAGCATCCTCTCAGTCAGGGTTCAAAGTGCCTGGAGGGGAGTTCAGCCTGTGCTGGGAACCTGCTGTGGGAGCTGTCAGCACTGGCAGCTGGTATTTTCAGATGACATCTCTGAGGCAGGAGCCCAGGCTCCCTCCTTCTCTCTGGGTATACTGGTGCAGCAGGTGAAGGTGTTGGGGAGCATCTGTGCTGGAAATGTGACTGTTGTGAATGGGAGAGGTGGAAATGCCTTAATGGGGGGTTGTGATTCAGCCCTTGTGCTCATTTGGGTCATCTCTGTGGTGTGGTCTAAGCTGAGCCAGCAGCAGAGTAGCTGCTTGCTCATTCCTGCCTCTCCTCTGGTGGGCTGGGGAGGAGAAGACAGAAGAAAAAGGCTGGAGACAAAGGGCAGGGAGGGCTCAGTCCTCCCCTGTGGCAATGTGGTGTCCCCTCCCATGGCAGACGGTATTCTATGGGCTTTTCAAGCTGCCATGGATCTCTTCTGTGGACTTCAAAGCTCCCAGTGACTGGTCCAGCATGAGTCTCCAGTATGGGGTCCTACCTGGGTGGGATTCTGCTGCACCATTCATCTCCAAGGGCTGCAAGGGCTCAGCTTCTAATCTCACCAAGGACCAAAAGGCTGCTCTGGTGTGCCTCCCCACCTCCTCATACTCACTGACCTGGGTGTCTCATGCTTCTCTCTTGTCCTACTCTTCTCCAGAAAGAGCTCCCAAGACAAAGGAGCTTGCCCAACAGGCTTTCCTCCTCTTAAATATGTTATTGTAGAGGCATGGGTTGGCTTGGCCTTGGCCAGAGGTGAGTCTGACTTGAAACCAGCTTCCTGAACCTTCTTACAGGACTCATGCCAGTAGCCGCCTTCCCTGCTACCAAAACCCACCAGGCAAGAGCCCAACACGTTCTACTACTGATTATATCCTCCTCCTACTACCCAGGAGACTTGAGCAGCCTTGCTGTGCTTCCACTCAGTACATCTGTATCCTGATGTCTTGGTGGTCCACAGTCTTTGAATGATCCAAATGCATCAAGGCTGATGTTAACCATACCCAGTTTGAGTGCTCAAGTTGGGCTGGAGGGTACTGGCTTGGAGCAGTGCTGACCTTCTCTGGTTGGTCTCATAAAGCAGGTGGGGAGTGTGAAAAGATGTGAGGATGGTGAAAAGATGAGAGAGGCTGCCCAGAGAGGTGGTGGCTGCCCCATCCCTGGCACCATTGCAGGGGAGGTTGCCTGGGGCTCTGAGCACCCTGCTCTAGCTGCAGATGGCCCTGCTGGGTGCAGGGGGGTTGCACTGGATGGCCTTGAAAGGTCCCTTCCCACCCAAACCAGTCTGGGATTCTAAGATATTCAAAAGCTGTCTGGACATGGTCCTGGGCAGCTGGCTATAGGTGGCCCTGCTGGAGCAGGTGGGTCAGACCAAGTGACTCCAGAGGTCCCTTCCAACCTCAACCATTCTGTGATTCTTCATAAGCTGTTAACCCAGCACTGCCAATCCCACCGCTGACCCATGTCCCTTGGCACCACATCTCAATGGCTTGGAAACCCCTTCAGGGATCACGGGGACTCCACCCCTGCCCTGGGCAGCCTGGCACAGCCCTGGGGAACCCTCAAGGGGAAGAAGTTGTTCCTCAGCTCCAACCTAAACCTCCTCTGGGGCAACTTGAGGCCAGTTCCTCTTGTCATCTTCCTTGAAGAGCCCAACCCCACCTGGTTCCAACCTCCTTCCAGGTTAAGAAAAATAAATACTTTAGCTTAAACAGATTAAAAACCTTAAGTAATAATAAAAATAGCTTAAGCTTAAATTTACTTTAGCTCTTTCAGAAGAGTAGATTTCAGAGAGTAAATAATGTCTTTAATATACTAGTGTGACGAGCGGGGGAGTGCTCTGCTTACAGCAGGGCTCAGCAAATCTGCCTTTCTACTGTAAAAACCACACGCTTCTGGAATTATTTCATATTTTATCCATGATAGTGGAAGGTTTTTTTGGTGCTAGTTAGGCCATGTGAAATCTCTGGCTGCTTTCTGCTATCCCGAGGCTTTCTAGCCTGGCTCCCCAATACAGATGTGTCTGTGTGCCCAGATGTGCTCCGGGGGGGGGCGGGGTTGTTGCAGGAGGTCAGGCTGATGAAGCTGCTCGTTGGCACGGGGCCGTGCTTGTGCCATCTCCCCTGACGTGGGAGCCCAGGGCTGCGTGTTAAGGAATCAATTCCACAGTCATAAAGTGGGCAAAACCCCCCGGGGTGTTTTGCTGGCACATTGGGTTCCTTAGCCAAGATGGTCTCGATTTCATAAGCCCGTAATGACTCACCAGTGGTTTCTCTCTTGCAAGGAATGAATGTGTTCCTTCCTTCCTTCCTCGCATCCCTCAGATGGCAGATCTACTTGTCTGCTTGTTCTGCAGTTATTAGCTTATAAAGCACCATATGGGAGAATATTAAATAAAGCACAGGCTCTTTCTGAGCGTTGAGTGATGGGAGTTGGTGGAATTTAGTCCTCCTGAGGATGGCAGTTGTGGGTTTCTGGCTGTCTCCCCGCTGCCCGTTGGAGAGGTTTGTGCCACCTTCCTCTTGGAAGGGTTGGTGCAGAGAAGAGCCACTCGACACAAGTTGGACCTGGGGTCTGTAAATTAGAGTTGGACTCTTGTTGCTCAGCCTGGAGCAGAGGGTTGAAAGGGTTCAGCCTGGAGAAGGCGGCTCTGGGGAGACCTTCTGGTGGCCTTTCAGGACTTGAAGGGGCCTGTTGGAAAGATGGAGACAGGCTTCTGAGCAGGGCCTGTTGGGACAGGACAAGGGGGGATGGTTTAAACTAAAAGAGGGAGATTCAGACTGGAGAGAAGGAAGAAGGTGGGGAGAGCCTGTGCCAGGCTGCCCAGAGAGGTGGTGGCTGCCCCATCCCTGGCACCATTGCAGGGGAGGTTGCCCGGGGCTCTGAGCACCCTGCTCTAGCTGCAGGTGGCCCTGCTGGGTGCATGGTGGTGGACTAGATGGCCTCTAAGGTCCCTTCCCACCCAAACCAGTCTGGGATTCTATGTTTCTGTCACCTGCAGGGCTGTTGTGTAATTTCCCAAATCAAGGTGCTCTCTGCAAGGCTTGCACTGGAGCTGGATGACTGTGCACACCTTGGTGGTGAAGGCTGTCCCCAAGCTTGGCACACTACTCCCCCATGTAGTGGTGTTTTTGGGTCCCTGCCTTCCTGAAGTGCATCTCAGCTTTTGGATGTCCCCATTCCACACCCAAATTCTCCACTTATGCATGCAGCAGTAAGATTTGGTCAGGAAAACCTTGTGTGCATGAAGATGAGTCTGGTTCTGTCATATTAAGAGCCTGTAACTTTGGTGTGTAATAACTGGATGATGAGGATGATCTTGAGGGGGTTTTTTAGAAGCAATTTATTATAGCTCTTAAAGTTTCAGTGCTGGCTCCCTGATGTTGTTAAATGTCAGATGTTGACTCAGAGCTGTTGTGCTTGTTGCCTGGTGGGCTGGAATATGAGGTTTGCCCTGGCTAATCCTTCTGTGTCTGTCTCCTCGGATTGGATTGGGTTATTGAGGAGGTGGCTGTGTCTGGCAGTGGGGGTGTGCGGTGCCTGCCAGCTGCAGTCCAGATGTGTGGCAGTGATGCTCAGCTCCTGAGGTTCATGCTGAGCCCAGGCAGAGCTCAGTGCTGGTGTGAGGAGGATGAGCATGAAGACACTAGTAGTAATGGTTCCCAATATTATTTTAGCAGGACCTTATTCTTAGAATCATAGAATAGTTTGTGTTGGAAGGGACCACTAAAGGTCACCTAGTCTTGTTTCCATCTCATCTTCTCTCTCAATTCTGTCTTGGACAAACTACTTGGGACTTCAGGAAACTACTGGAGAGAGGCCAACTTAAGGCTAAGAGGATGGTTAAGGGCCTGGAGCATCTCTGTGCTGGGGCCAGGCTGAGAGCCCTGGGGCTGTGCAGCTGGAGAAGAGCAGCCTGAGAGGGGAGCTGAGCAAGAGATAAAGGGCCCCGGGGGGCAAGAGGATGGGGACAGACTCTGATTTTCAGTGGTGCCCAGGGACAGGACAAGGGGCAGTGGGCACAAACTGGAACCCAGGAGGTTCCATGTGAGCAGGAGGAGAAAGTTGTTTGGTGTGAGGGTGTGGGAGGCTGTGCCAGGCTGCCCAGAGAGGCTGTGGAGTCTCCTTCTCTGGAGAGATTCCCACCCCGGCTGGACCCTGCGCTGCTGGGCCCCTGCTCTGGGTGACCCTGCTGGATGGAGCAGCTCCAGAGGGCTCTGCCAACCCCACCATGCTGGGACTTTGTACCCTTTCCCGTGTGCTCTGTGCTGGAGGTTTAACCTCTGCAGGCTGTACAATTGGCAGCTCCCCTGGCCACCACCAGCACAGTGGGGATGCAACTCCCAAACTCTGCAAGATACATAAAATATCCGCAGAGGCTCAATCCTCTTCCACTGTTGAGAGATGCTGTGCTAGAAAAGTTTATAGCTTTAAGTAGTTTGAGACCACTGTGAAGTAAGAACAAAATCATACGTGGAATGGAGATGCCCTTAGGGTTGATTTTTCTCAATTAAAATTTCCAGTTTCCAGCTGCTCACTTGGAGCAGGAGATGCCTTTTCCCACTTCAGAGGGAGGTTGTGTTGTTAGCTTCATAGTTGTAAGGCTGTGTTATTACACATTAAAATGTTAATAAAACTTAGCTAAAGTGCTGAGGGGCATAAAGCAAAACTGTGACAAGCTGTGCAGACCTGGTGCTTTCATGGAGCAGCTCTTGTCTCTCTGGACCTTAATTCAGGTCTGTCTGTGGATGCTCCTCTGTGTCTGCTCTCGGTTATCCCTGTGCAGGGGAAGGACAAGGTTCCTGGAGAACTCAAACTCTCAAGGTCTGGGAGGAGGAGGAGGATGAGGCTGGATTCTCAATTTAAAAGCTGTTTGGAGGGTGTGATGCAGAAGTCACTCGGGAACTATGTGGGGTGGGAAGTTGAAGAGGGAGATGGAAATGGTGAGATGAAGTGTGCCTAGGAAACAAAGAGCTGGGTGCAGGAAACTAGAGCTGGTTTCCCTTTTAATTTTAAGCTAAATTTACTTGGCCTGCAGAGCCTTAGGGTGGGACTGTGCTGTGTTTGTGCATCACCTGTCACAGTGGGATCGCAGCTCCTGGCAGAATTTCCAAGGCTTTATTGGGATGTCAATAATAATAATTAGCATGTCCTTATGAAGCAGGCATGGTAGTATTTAGTTTAAGGGAAAAAGGGGTTTGTGTGTGGGGAACCAAACAGAAGAGGCATTAATTATTACTGTAAGAATTAGTAAAGGATTATTTGGCTTTCACAGAGGTGTGGCAGATTCAGGAGCCCATTTCAGTGTGAATCCCATCAGTTCTGCTGCACTGGCCCCATCCCTGCTGCTCCTGGAGGAGAGGGCTGGGGATGGAGCAGGCTGAGCCTCAGATGTTGGTGAGCTGTAAGCTGGTGTCTGACTTCAGGGTAGTTTCTGGGAGGTCCTGTGGAATGTTTTCTGGTTTTATGTATTGGAAATAAACACCAAAGAAACTGGAAGATCAGAAAGTATGGGGGGAGGGGGCTTTGCCAGGCTTGACAGCCTGGTGCCTTTTTAAACAGGAAGGTAGAAATGAGGTTGAAAGAGGAAAGGAGGAGGGATCAAAGGAAGGCAGGTGATGGTTTTCTGTGCTGTCTTGGAGTATATCCTGGGTGCATCAAAGAAATGCAGAGCAAATCCTCCTGAACTCAAGCTGAGTGAGAGGTGGGAAATGAGGAAGTGCCCTGGGCACCTGCTTGAGGTCATGGGTGGTGAATGCCAAGCACATACTCCAATTAGGTGACTGAAAGACTTTTTCCTTCCTGGTAGAACAGGTTGCCCGGGGAGGTGGTGGAGGACCCATCCTTGGAGACGTTAAAGGTCGGGCTTGATGGGGCTCTGAGCACCCTGCTCTAGTTGCAGATGTCCCAGTTGGACTGGGTGACCTTTAAAGGTCCCTTCCAACTCTAACCAGTCTGGGATTCTTCCAGGGAAAAACCTGCTATCAGCATGTGCTGATGCTGTAATTCAACAGAATCCACTCCCCTTTCCCTAGGGGGGAAAAAAACCCCAACATTTTTAACTCCCCATCTTCTGAGCACCTCTGTTGTGTGGCTGGCACAGTCATAACACTTTAGTGATGTGTTAACAAGTAATTGGTCCAGTCTGGTCAGGGCATTGTGTAGGATAAGGAAAAGCAGCCCAGAAAACAGTGATGCTGAAGCTTTCAGGTGTTGTAAGAATTATGAAATGATGAAAACCAAATAAACCTGAAGCTCTCCTATTGCACCTGTTGAGGGGCTGTGCTGCTTGTTCTTCAGATGTAAGTATGTGATGTCTTCTTGATGGTCCCTGCAATAGAATCACAGAATGGTGGGGGTTGGAAGGGACCTCTGGAGATCACCGAGTCCAACCCCCCTGCCAGAGCAGGGTCACCCAGGGCAGCCCACACAGGAACAGATCCAGAACGGTCTTGAAAGTCTCCAGAGGAGACTCCACAGCCTCCTTGGGCAGCCTGGGCCAGGCTCTGGCACTCTCACAGTGAAGAAGCTTTTCCTTATGTTGAGGAGCTAAAATACATCCAAGGTATCTGTTCACAAAAATAACAATCTTTTGGGTTCACTTGTGGGTTTTTTTCTTTCACTTTAAGATGAATCTTGAAAGTTATCTCCCTTCTTTAGTCCCTGAGCATGATTCTGTTGGGTACTGGTTCCTATATTAGAGTTTCAGGGCTATTGTTTTGTGTTGAAAATGGAAAATGCATTCCCCAAGTGACACATCCTGACTTAAAACAGACATGCCATAAACAGGGTTTCTTCTGGACTGTGTCTTGTGTCCATGTGATTCAGGCTGTTGAATTGAAGGCATCCAGCAGACTTTTAATTTTGAAAAGAGTATTTGGGCAAAACAAATTTGCTGGCTGGGCAAAGCAGTGTGCTGAAAGATGGGTGGAATATCTGTATCCAGGTGTGTCCGTGTGGGTTTGAGTCCTGGTTAGATGGTGGCTCTGGCTCTTGGGTCGAAGGTAGTCACTTGTATGTCCCCAGGAGTAGGGCAGCCCTCACAAAACAGGAGACAAGGCAGCTCCAAGGGCTGCCAACTACAAGTCACAATGCAGAAAACGCTATGGGAGGTGCCACCATTGACCTGTGGTTGTCAGATGTCTTTGAAGGGTCCTTCTAGAGTGGAGGGGAGGTGTGGGGGAACCAGCAGGACCTGGGTCCTGGGGCGTTTAGAGGAGTGTGGGAACTTCTAGTTCATCCTCATGATTTCTAAGGGAAGATGCAGGACTTTTAGTTTCTCTTCTTGATGTAAAATTGCCAATAAAAGAGTTTTAAGGCCACCACCCATCAGGTGGTAGCATCACAGTCTCTGTGAGAATATGAAAGGAGGCACAAACAGAGGCAATGCTATGGTTGGATGAGAAGCAATACTCTGGTTTTTAACACGGTTGTGACCAAGTGATTTATTGGCTTGCTGTCCTAGGAAAATGAGGCTTACTCAACCGTGCTGTCTGCCTGTTCCTCACTGCTGGCTCTCGGAGCCGGAGTGTGCTCTTACTCATCTGAGAATGTCCTCCAAGGGCATGAGAACCAAAGCGCTCAGTGCCCTCCCAGCCTGAGCTCTCATCCCTGTACGTGTGGCTGGTTCAGCTCTTACTGACAGGGATAGATTTAAAAACTAACCCAAACCACTTTAAACTGTGTTGTTTTGCTGTGGTAACAGGGTTCCTCCCAGGGGTGTCTGGGAGAAGTGGAGTCCTTCAATTTGCAGTGATACTATAAGGACAACAGAGCAGGGGAAGGGGCTGGAGCACAAGGGTGCTGAGGAGCAGCTGAGGGACCTGGGCTTGTTGAGCCTGGAGCAAAGGAGGCTGAGGGGAGACCTTCTGGCTCTGACAGCTCCTGACAGGAGGTTGGAGCCAGGGGGGGTTGGGCTC
The DNA here is from genome assembly GCA_025345505.1 of Todiramphus chloris collaris. Classification (NCBI taxonomy): domain Eukaryota; kingdom Metazoa; phylum Chordata; class Aves; order Coraciiformes; family Alcedinidae; genus Todiramphus; species Todiramphus chloris. The sequence goes on along the minus strand of JANVCC010000043.1, from coordinate 1,868,039 downwards.
TGCTTCCAAGGAACAAGGGACAGGACAAGAGGAACCATCCTCAAGTTGCCCCAGGGGAGGTTTAGGTTGGAGCTGAGGAGCAATTTGTTCCCCTTGAGGGTTGTCCAGGGCTGTGCCAGGCTGCCCAGGGCAGGGGTGGAGTCCCCGTGATCCCTGGAGGGGTTTCCAAGCCGTGGAGCTGTGGTGCTGAGGGACAGGGGTCAGTGGTGCCCTGGCAGTGCTGGGTTAATGGTCGGACTCAATCTTGAAGGTCTCTTCCAACCAAAACAATTGAATGATCATTTCCCTGCTAGTAAAGAAATGTCTGTGCAGTATTTGACCTTCTCATTCTGCTCTGAGCTGGGTGTAGCTGCAGCTCTGGTGCTGAGCACTGCACTCGGCATCACAGGCAGGTTTTGCTCCCTGTGCTGAGCTCCAGGCCAGTGTGGGGCTGTTGCTGGTATCCCTGGCTTTGGGGTGGCTTGCTTGGTGGTGGAAGAGGAGAAGGTAGTTTAATGGCCCATTTGTAGAGACATTTAAGTGCAGGCCTGATTTGGGGGAGGAGGTTGAGTACCCTCGTGAAAACAAGGGTGATCTTTCCAGAAGGAGTTCACTCCTAGATTTGCAGATGTAAAGTACGGCGAGCTCTGCCTCTCTGAGGATTGCTATTAATTGGGGCTGGTGCAGTGAAGAGCTTCAGGCTACGGAGGAAACTCTGCCAGGGGTTCACCCTGAGCGTACCCAGGACGTTTGGATGCAGCATGGAGTGTGGGCTTCAGGGTCAGCCTGGAGCTGTGTCCTGCAGGGAGCTGGCAGAGCAGCTCTCCCAGGAGCAAGGATTATGTTTGAGGAGCAGAGCTTCAGGCTTGGTTCCAATGGCTCAAGATAGAATCATTAGAATTTAGAATTAGCCTGGAAGAGATCTTTAAGCTCATCCAGTCCGAAGGTCCCTGGTTGTAACTGGTGTCTCTTGGGCAACTTGTGTTCCTTTTCCATTGGTGAGATCTTCATTTTGTGGGCTGTGCTAGAGTCCCAGATGCCCAAGGTAATTGTTTGTGTTCCTGTATGTGGGAGAGACAACTATAAACTTATATAGGAAGGCTGTTCTTCCTGTCCCAGCTGAGGACCGAGGCTCGGCATCTCTGGCTCTCCAGCTACTGAAGGAGTTTGGGAAGATAAGGGATGGGTGCTGGGTCCTGCCCGGAGCTCTGCAGCTCTGGACCTTCATTTCCGTTGGCACCAGTCCACGTTCAGAGTCTGGGGAGCTCCTGCTCCTATTTTTCATTCAGATAGTGGTTTTTGTGTGAGTGTACCCTGGCAGGTCCTACTGACTGCAGCACTGTGCTGTCAGATGCTGTTGTCCTTTCCCGTAGCATATCCTTGAAGGTGTAGAGCAGGGAGACCTACACAACATGCTGCCCCAAGGGGCCTTTTTGGCTATGTAGATCCTGCCATTTGCTAGTGGGGTTCAGATGTAGGCTTCCATCTGATGTGAGCACCTGCCCTGGGGTAGGGAACTCTTCTATAGAAGAATCACAGAATTACTGGGGCTGGAGAAGACCTCTGAGATCATCAAGTCCAGCCTATGACCCAACATCACCACATCGTCCAGACCATGGCACTGAGTGCCCCATCCAGCCTGTCTTTAAACACAGCCAGGGACAGTGACTCCACCACCTTCCCTGGGCAGCCCATTCCAGTGGCTGATCACCCTCTAAGTCATCATGGCCTTCCTGATAGCCAACAGAACACGTTGCAAAAGCAGTGCCTGCAACGGGTGGCAAGCAGGTGGAGGCTTTACGTGCCATGTTGTTTGTACTCTTAATGCCAAGCACTGTGAGGAAAAAGCTACGTAGCCCTGCAGCAGGGAGCAGATTCTCCTTGAAAGGCTTAGCTCCATCCAGGGGCACTGGGAGATGTGTTCTGCTCCTGTGCAGATGCTTTTGCCAAAGTGGGAAACAGCCAAGGGAGGAGAGCTTGCGAGGGCACGCGGGCAGCGCTTGCACATCGCAGCACGTTCCCACTGCTCGGCGAGAAGTGTTGTGGAAGATGATCTGCCTTCAAATTTGAGGTTAGAATGTCCATTCTGGTTCTTGCTTCAAGGACTGGAGCTCTGTCTTCGGAAGAGTAGGAATATAGCTAGGAAGGGTGGTGGCTTTCATTTATGGATTGCTTAGCTATGTACATACCTAGGAAATGGGATAGGTGAGAGGTGTGGAATTGGAAATTGCATGGCCATCAGGACCAGGGCAGGGGTTGTCCTCCTGTACTTGGAACTGATGAAGCTGCCCCTCAAATCCTGGGGTCAGTTTTGGGCCCCTCACTCCCAGAAGGACATCGAGGGGCTGGAGCGTGGCCAGAGAAGGGGAAGAGTCTGGAGTGCAAGTCTAGTAAGGAGTGGCTGAGGGACCTGGGGTTGTTGAGCCTGGAGCAAAGGAGGCTGAGGGGAGACCTTCTGGCTCTGACAGCTTCTGACAGGAGGCTGGAGCCAGGGGAGGGTTGGGCTCTGCTCCCAAGGAACAAGCGACAGGACAAGAGAAAATGTCCTTAAGTTACCCCAGGGGAGGTTTAGGAATAATTTGTTCCCCTTGAGGGCTGTGCCAGGCTGCCCAGGGCAGTGGTGGAGTCCCCGTGATCCCTGGAGGGGTTTCCAAGCTGTGGAGCTGTGGTGCTGAGGGACAGGGGACAGTGGTGCCCTGGCACTGCTGGGCAAACAGTTGGACCCGATTACCTTAGACTTCTTTTTGTTGAAAGAAACCTTTGTGATTCTGTGATCTATGAGTCTCGGATGCAGGAGAGCTTCTTGTATTGAGGAATAGAGATCTAGTGCCATAATGCTCTGAGCTGGACAATTCAGGAGGCTTCCTGGGTGGGCTTGAGTAGTGTGTGGAGAGAGAGATGGAGGAAGGAGGTCTGGAAGTGTTTGCCTTTTTATTGATTTTTTTTTTTCTTTGCGGGTTGTGAAAAGTCTTTCAACCTCTCGTGAGGGATCCAGTGTTGTCGATGTTTTTGATGTCTCTTACCCACTTGTTCGAGGTCTGAGGCATCTCAGGAGCTTTGCAGCTCTGTGCTTTTCATGTGTCAAGTGAGTGCTGTGAGAGGCTGTCATTAGTGTGAGCCTTTAATTGCTTCATCACCGTGTAGCATGCTACAAGTACATCAGTGTGTTGGTTTTCCTCTCTGTTCCTGGGTATGGTAGGTAGGTCTTGGGAGATTACCCTTGTGAGACCTGCTCCTTTATCACAGGGCAACAAAAAAGAAAACACACCTTGTGTGAACTAAATAAGAATGTGCAGGATGACATCGCACCTCTTAAGGACGTGGCAACGGCAGAACTTTGAAGGAGTTGAGCCTGTTGGCTTTTTATAGCCTGGGAATGGAATTGCTCACTGGAGCAGCTGCCTGTGGAAGAGTTCTTAACCCTGCGTGGTTCAGGTAAATCACTGCTGAAAAGTCCTTTCTGAAGTCTCCAGGGAGAGGGGAGAGCAAAGTGAGGGGGGGAAGAAGTGAAATTGAGGATTATTTTAAGGCACATTGTTTGTGGCTGCGGAGCGCGGGGCCGTGAAACTTGGGAGATGAAGCATTAAAATTTGTCCTGTTACGTAAGTGCTCAAGAAAGAACATGGTCAAAAGATAGTTCACATCATCAGTGTGGGGTTCCATTGGATTTTCCCAGGTGCTTGGCTGCCCAAACACATCCTTCATAGGTGTGCCCTACTCCCAGTAGGCTGTCCACGATCCTTGCAGGGAAGCCACCTCCTGCCAGGCTCCTTTAGGAGCTCTTCCAGCTTTTTCCAGGCATCGGCATGCCTTTGTTTGAATTAGATAGCCATGTAAACTTGTGAGTTTACTTCTCCAGGACAGCAAAAGTTTTACTTGGCCAGGCTTGCATTGGCAGGGTGTTTCTTGGGCCATGGGAGATAATAATCCATGGAAAGGTTGCAGGTAAGACTGTGAGGTCTTCCGGATTCACACTCTCAACCCTTTAAGGTCATCCTGAAGTCCAGACTCTCAGACTTGGATCTGTTGCAGGCCTCAAGTGGGCTCATCCAAAGGTGATATCCAGACTTAATACTACTTGCCCCCTCTGTGGAAATGTTCAAGGCCAGGTTGGATGGGGCTTTGAGCAACCTGTCTAGTGGAAGTTGTCCCTGCCTGTCACCTGCAGGGGGTTTGGAACCAGATGATCTTTAGGGTCCATTCCAAATCAAGCTGTTCCATAATTCTGTACTTTATTTTGTTCCCCTGTCTTGTTACCAGGGTGGGTTGGGAGGATGGTTGAACAGCTGGTGCAGCTCATGTGTTGGCATCATCTTTCCCAGTGCTGTGTGGAAAGTTGCTGAGGTCAAAGAGCTTTGACTTGCATTTCATGGTTGTTACTTGTGTGCATTTACAGGGAGCATCACACTTGTACAAGGTGCTCTCTTCTGTGCTAATGAGCAGAAGTTGACTTAATCCTAAAAAAGACCATTGGAATGGCCTCCCTAGGTCAGACTATGTTCAGCATCCTCTCCTCACTTGGGAACTTGCAGCAGATGGCTGCAGAGTAGAAGGTCTGCCCTGGAAATGTGTTTGGTGTCCCCCCCACCATGTGCCTTCTAGAATTCTGCCACCTCTGAAGGATTTCCTGAAATGGAGGTTCTGTACTTATCTGGCCATGTAAGAGTCTAAAATCAGCCTTGCCTTCTGCAATTCTTTGCACTGCCTTTGAAACACTTTCTATTTTTAGCCCTCAAAATACCCTTTGAGAGAGCTACACAATTTCCTTGTACGGTGTGAAGCTCAGCGATGCTCTGAGTACATTTCTTGTAATTTGTTTTTTTTTAGTTCTTTGCACATTTCTATTCTGGTTTTGAATGATCCAAAAGGTTCTTTGTCATTTTCTATTAGTTATGTTACAGTTTTCCCTGTCAAATGATGAAGGAAGACACTGAACTGCTCATAGGTTTCTTTTCTATGTGCGTGTCCCACCTCCTGAAGAGCAGGTCTGGAGTTGCTGATAGTCTTTGCAAAGGGCTTTGGAGCCCAGGCAGGAAAAATGAGTGAGAGTTGATATTGCTGGTGATAACTTCAAGCAGTTTGTTAAAGGAATAGCAATATGTATTTTCCCCTCCCAGTCTTCTCCTTAAGACTCTGTCAACTCCATTTGAAAGGCTCACGGTGGTGGCACAGATAGCATCTGAGCTTTGAGTTGCTTAAAAGCAACTGGAAAAAAAAAAGATTCTAGTTCCCATGATAGCATGGAAAAGTTTGACAGTGTGACTCTTATGGGTTTAAAAAGCAGTAACTTTAAATCTACTTGTAAGAACTCTTGATGTACTGGCTCTTCCCATGGGTTGAGCGTTGTCCGGGAAGTGCAGTACATCATATGCCCCAAAACACAGCAGCCTCGATTTAATGGAGTTGGTGAGAGCTTGAGGTCAAAGGAAATGGCTGGGGAAAAAGCTGGGAATCAAACTGACTGGAGGAGCAAGGAACAAAATCCAGAGAAGGCTGCATAGGAGGGGCTGCAGAGCTCTTGGTCTGGCAGAGTGGGGTGGCTTGAATCCTCCTGGGGGTAAGTGGGTTTCAGAAAGGACGATGTAGGTGAGGGAAATGAGGTGGAGCTTCTGAAATAGTAACAGCAGCAAAGTCAAGTAAGGCAGAGCTGATGGCTGTGTTGAATGAAATGGAGGTGTTGGAGCATGTCCAAAGAAGGGCAGGGGAGCTGGGGAAGGGTCTAGAGCATACCTCTGGTGAGGAGCAGCTGGGGGACCTGGGGTTGTTCAACCTGGAGAAAAGGAGGCTGAGGGGAGACCTTCTGGCTCTGACAGCTCCTGACAGGAGGTTGGAGCCAGGGGGGATTTGGCTCTGCTCCCAAGAAATAAGCAATGGGAGAAGAAGAACTGGCCTCAAGTTGCCCCAGAAGAGCTTTTAAGTTGGAGCTGAGGAACAATTTGTTCCCCTTGAGGGTTGTCCAGGGCTGTGCCAGGCTGCCCAGGGCAGTGGTGCAGTCCCCGTGATCCCTGGAGGGGTTTCCAAGCCATGGAGCTGTGGTGCTGAGGGCCATGGGTCAGTGGTGCCCTGGCACTGCTGGGGGAATGGTTGGACTGGATGGTCTTCAAGGTCTCTTCCAGCCAAAATGATTGTGATTCTGAATACAGGCCCCCATCACAAAGTTGGGTATAAAAAGCCTTCTGTAGTGGATGGACTAGAAGTTAAACCAGCCCAGGACTGTGCTATACCAGGTGGAAGTGAGCACAGTGTTGGGGGGTGGGTGGGTCAAAGCAAATGTTACCCCAGCTCAGGTGCTGAGATGCTGCATGAGAGCATCTGAGCCCCTCAGTATCTTGTGTCTGGTTCAGCTGCTCTAGATTTCCACTCTGTATCTCCAGCTAAGTTCAGCGTGCCCAGGAGTGGCCGCCTGGCATGAAGCCTCAGTGGTTGAACACACAATGCTCTGCTCCCCTCCAAAAGAGGGTGGGCTCATGTGGCATTGCCTGCTGGGTTGGGCCCCTGTCCCCTGGGCATGCCAGAGCTATGCCAAGGTGCCTGGGAGTAATTTGTCCTGGGCTGAATAAAGCTCTTTGTGGATCATTCCAACAACCCATCTGTGCAGGTGCCCTGGGAATGTCCCCTGGTGCTGCTTGTCCCACCAGAGGGACGTGGAGCCCTGTGATCTGTAGAGGGTTGTGCCCAATGCCTGACCCACATCCTCCAATACCACCGTGGTTGGGCTCTCCAGTCCCAGCGTGGTCTCTAACCTCCAGAGCAGCTGGCTGAGCAGGAGAATGCAGTCTTGGATCCTTGCAGATGTTTTCCTCTGTCTTGAGGAGATGCATGGCAAGAATCTGGCAATAAGAGCTAAGAACACTCCGGCAGCTTTGTGTGGCTCCTCTCTAGCTCTGAAGAGCAATTAATCGATGGGAAAAGTAATTATGACATTAAGTGACCAGTAACAGGACGTTTTCCCACCTACAAGCTTCCGTGGTTTTCCTAAGCTGCTCTTCTCCTGAATATTGTTTATGGGGATGCTGGTAGTTGCTTCAGCACCAGAGTGGTGGTGGTGGTTGGATGATGGGCATCTTTAATGGGACCAGTTGAGATTTGGGCTGTGGCAGTGTTAAGAATGCTTGTAGACCTACCTAAAGACAGCCTTTGTTAGAGATTCTATATATTGTTTTCTATACATATGGACTGCATTTATGTACTTCAAATACATAGTTCCTGTACCCAAAGGCAGACAGGAGATACCCAAACCAGACAGGAGAAGGTTCCAAAAACCTTTCCTGCCTTCGTTTGGAGCTGGCCATCAGGGCAGAGTGCAGCTCGTGTTTTGTTTTGTATTACATGAATAATTTATTCCCCTGGATGAGGCTACAGCTGAGAAATGGGGAAGGGCAGTGGAGAACTGCAGGAGGTCCCTTCAGCTGACATCTTATTAAACTGGGTTTTGTTGTGTTGCAATATTTTCACTCGTGTTTTGTCGTGGTTTTTTTTATATTTAATGAAGAGATTAAAGCGGAGCGCAGTGACACAAATAGTTGGGGGAAGAGGATCCAAAATGTTGTTTCAACAAAACTGAAAAGTCAGTGGTAACAAAATATGTCATTTTAGCTCAGCCTGAATCTCTTTTTTTTTTTCCTTCCTCAGTTTGGCAAATGAATAAAAAAACCACAAAAAACCCAGAAAAATAATCAATATTTGCCCAACGCTAGAACTGGGTCAAAAAGATTAAATTATTTCTCTGACATACAGTCAGTGGCTGCCCTGGGAGCTGGAGGTACATGCTGAGTGCACCCATCTCCTCCTGAATAACTGATCACTTGTTTATTATCTTTGTTGCATGACTTTGTAGCATTTTTTTTTTTTCGTGTTTACAGATACATTGAAAATACAGATAAATCCTCGCTGCTTATCTCTGATCTGATCTCTTCATTTTCATAGCTGTAACACTTCTAATTAAATGCAAGACTCTCTATGTGAAGGACTTTGGGACTAAATATGTGGAGGCCAGCAGGACAGGGGCAGAGATTTTCCTCCCTGGATGGGGCACTGAGGAGGTCACCCCTGGAATCCTGGGGTCAGTTCTGGGCCCCTCACTCCCAGCAGGACATTGAGGGGCTGGAGCGTGGCCAGAGAAGGGCAACGGAGCTGGGGAAGGGGCTGGAGCACAAGGGTGCTGAGGAGCAGCTGAGGGACCTGGGGTTGTTGAGCCTGGAGCAAAGGAGGCTGAGGGGAGACCTTCTGGCTCTGACAGCTCCTGACAGGAGGCTGGAGACAGGTGAGGTCAGGCTCTGCTCCCAAGGAACAAGCACCAGGACAAGAGGAACCATCCTCAAGTTGCCCCAGGGGAGGTTTAGGTTGGAGCTGAGGAGCAATTTGTTCCCCTTGAGGGTTGCCCAGGGCTGTGCCAGGCTGCCCAGGGCAGGGGTGGAGTCCCCGTGATCCCTGGAGGGGTTTCCAAGCCATGGAGCTGTGGTGCTGAGGGCCATGGGTCAGTGGTGCCCTGGCAGTGCTGGGGGAATGGTTGGACTTGGTCATCTTGAAAGTCTTTTCCAACCAAAATGATCCAGTGCTTCCCAGGCAGTGTTTGTGACCTGGAAATGTGCATCCCTGTGTCAGCACAGAGCCACTGGGCCATTAACTCACCTCTGGTTTGAGGCAGGGCTGTTGGGTGCCTGGGGCTGTGCTTTCTACAGAGCAGGAGGTGGCAATTAAAACTAAATTTAATGTAAAAAATTAGAAATTTTTTGTGTCAGGAATGAGCAGGGTCAAGATTTGTTAACGTTGTTTGATTTTCAACCAGGAGGGTCATCTGCCAAGACTTAAATCTACAGTTTCTGTAGGTTCTTTGTTAAAGGAGCTAGCAACGATGAACTGTGTTCAAACCAGTCTGGCTGTTCTGCTCGGGAACCAAACCAGTATGCTACAAATATTCATGGGTTTTCATGGTTACTACTTCTGTCTGTGTCTTGTTTTTGGGGACTTGGTTCTGCTTTTTATAATAAAATATATTTGATAAGCATGATGCAGGTGTGACACTAGCACTCAGGTCTTTTGAGGAAAAAATGTACAACTTGACCTTGGAAACTCAAGGCCAGGTTGGCCGGGGCTCTCAGCACCCTGCTCTAGTTGCAGATGTCCCTGCTCACTGCAGGGGGGTTGGAATGAGGTGATCTTGAAGGTCTCTTCCAACCCAAACCATTCGATGATGTTACCGTGGATTCTTCTCAAAGGCTTCACTCTTGGGTAGCATGCATCACAAATAGGGCTGTGTGAGTAGATGATTCTGTATCATAGAATGTAAAGGGCTGGAAGGGACCTCGAGAGATCATCTAGTCCAACCCCCCTGCCAGAGCAGGATCACCTAGACCAGGTCACAGAGGAACGCGTCCAGGCGGGTCTTGAATATCTCCAGAGAGGGAGACTCCACAGTCAGGTTTTATTGGGATGACATCTTCTCTACCTAGGATTTGTAAACAGCCTGCCTTTTTTTTTTCTTCAGGAAAAATGATCTGTTCTGGGTATTTTAGGTATTTATTTTGCGTTGAGTGGCTATGGCTGAGTTGTGACAACATCAGGAACAACAACAACCAAAAAACCCTACCTGTCACTTGGCTTTCTGGGCAGCGTAGATACCTCCGTGTCCACCTGGCATGTTGTGTTCCCATCATCTTTTCTCAGTGACAGCTGAAATGTTGGCCAGCACTGCTTGACCCTTGCACGTCAGAATTGGACACGGTTATTTTTGGTGTGAGCCCAGTAACTCTTTGACAGTCACAGATGCTGACTGGAGCAGTGTGGGTAGCGATGAATCCAGCGCTAATGTTTCCAGTAGATCTGCTGGAGCTGTGTCCTTGTAGCTGTGCTCAGAGAAAAACAGGTTTCCTGGTTCATCTTGGGTGCTTCTGGGGTTGGCCATGTCTGGATGGCAGAAGAGGGTCCGCAGGGATGTGGTTGTACTCGAAATGGCTTCAGCATTGCAGGGGTTATAGGCTGAGACAGTGGTGTCTCTATGGGATTTAGAAGTTGGGGCACAAAAACCCTATTTATTCATTGGCTGCGCTTGCATTTCCTTCCCCTTTGCAGATGAAGACTTCCATGCATAGAAAGACTCCAACGAAGAGTTTTTACCTTTTAAACTGAGCTGGTGACTTGGCTATACATTGTGGTTATGGGAAATACTGGGGAACAGCCGTACTCTGCTCCAGCGCTGCCAAATCGCCAAGCGGGCGATGCTTGGTTGGTTCATGACTGATTAAAGCTGAAGCTGCTGAGGTGCCCTCACCATGTGGGTGGACCAACTTTTTGAGTACTGCCAGAGGAATGGCAGAGGTCAGTCTGGGAGCATAGTGGAGGTGGCACTGCTCTTCCATGGTGTGGTAGTCCTGTTATTTTTGTGTGGTGCTTTTTGTGGATTGATTTGGTTTTTTTTTCCTCTTTTCCAATTGCATCTCCCCAGTGTTTGATAGTGTGGGGCAGCTCGGGAGTGCTCAGCACAGCAGAGACAGGGACCTGGTGGAGCGGGGCCAGAGGAGCCCCAGCGATGCTGGGAGGGCTGGAACCCCTCTGCTGGGAGCCAGGCTGGGAGAGCTGGGGGGGTGCAGCCTGCAGAGGAGAAGGCTCCCCAAGGGGAGACCTCCTGGGGGCCTTTCGGGACTTGAAGGGGCCTGGCAGAAAGAGGGGACAGACTTCTAAGCAGGACTTCTTGGGACAGGACAAGGGGTGATGGTTTGAAACTGAGGGTGATTTAGACTGGAGAGGAGGAGGAAATTGTTGATGGTGAGGTTGGTGAGATCCTGTGCCAGGCTGCCCAGAGAGGTGGTGGCTGCCCCATCCCTGGCACCATTGCAGGGGAGGTTGCCCAGGGCTCTGAGCATCCTGCTCTAGTTGCAAATGGTCCTGCTCAGTGCAGGGGGGTTGGACCAGATGACCTTGAAAGGTCCAACCTAGTCTGTGATTCTCTGCCTGCATAGATGAACTTACCCACTCACAAGTGAAGCCTCCTGTGGTCCCGGGCAGCTGCAGGTCTGGAGTCAGAACCTGGGGAGGAGTGTGTTGTTGGAGCAGCCTTGGATCAGACCCTCCAACTCCCTATTACTACAGTCCTTAATTAGATAAGCACAGGTTGCCTTCTTGGTACCCCTGATCATCTGAGGAAAGTGGGAATATTGTTCAGTAGATTCTTCTTGCTTTGTTCCAGGTGTTTTTTTCCTCTTATTTTAAACTTGAGCAGAAAATGAGAGAAGGTGCTTGATTCAGGTTGCTCTGTCACATCATTAATAGCCCAGTAAATACATTGTGGTGGCACTGGAGTGGTTCCTGGGGAGAACCTAGCCAGCCATGTAGCTGCAGGTGCCCCTCAACCACCCAGACACACTCCAGGACTGTTGTGCTGTTCAGAATGTGACCACTAATTTCTGCATCTCGTCACCATTGGATCTGGCTTCTCGTTAAGGACAGAGGAGGAAAAAGAATCAATGAAAACAACCAAGCAACCTTCCAGGAGTTGCATCTGCAGTTCTGGTTCTACTTAACTTTCCCATGTATCATCTTGTGCATCTCTTCCTGGGTTTTGGAGGCGTTAGGTTGTCATTGCTGGTGGTGATGGCCATGAAACCATCTGTCAGGAGACAGAGCTGCAGGGTGGTAATGATGTTTCCCCAGAACAATAAATAAGTAAAAAAATAATACCAGGCAAGTAGCTGCTAATTTACAGTCTGAACATTCATCAGAGCTACAGAAGCAGCTGGTATCATCTAATTGGATTGATGGTGGCAGAAGGGCTGCGAGATCCTCCTGGGGAGATGCTGGGGTGGTTGCATGTCTGCTAGCAGGTCCAGCAAGTGCAGGACGTCAACTCCAGCATCACCAGGGCTCAGCGTGGTGATGGGGCGCTGCTGTGTGGTTCTGCACGTCCTTGTGAGCAGGAGGAGCTCAGACATGTCCTGTTGACTTTTGGGGCCATGGTTTAGCAGTCGTCATGTAGAGTAGGGTTAATGGTTGAACTCGATGACCTTGAAGGTCTTTTCCAACGTTGATGACTATGAGCCTATTACGTGACTTGTGTGTGTTGGGTTGGACCTTCTGCAGGTAGTCCTGAACCCTACCAAGAAGTTGTCTTAGGCTGCTGTGGCTGTTTGCTGTTTGGGTTGACTTGGCAGACTCCAGCGATGGAAACTCTTACTTAGTATTCCGTGCCCAATTAGAGGTCAGAGTCCTTGCGCTTAAAGATGCTGAGATTTTATGATAGTGTGATAACAGTTGTTAAATATTATTCCTACAACTTCCACCTCGGAGACACAAACTCTCAGTGTAGAGAGCAAACCACAAATACACAGACAGCAGAAGACTCTTTCACGCTTCTGGAGGTCAGAGACCTTCTATCTGAGCTAAGAGCAGCCTGTACACAGGCACAGGCTTTTGATGGCTGCAGTCTGAGCAAGTGATGCTGGTTTAATGTTTGAATGAGCAAAGGGCTCCCGAGTCTCCTTAGGTTATCTCTTTGCCCATCCACTGCCTCTCTCTGTAATCTGATTTAATCTCTGTGCATGCAGAGTGGTCTAAGTTGAAATGCTTTGCCCTGCCTGCCTGGAAAGAAAAATTAATTTTAATGTTTTCTTGTGTTTTGGAGCTAAAACTGGCTCCAGCCCCTCACCTCAGTATCAGAAATGTGGTTTAAATCTGAACTCAGTGGAAATTTTTTTTCCTCCATAGATTCTCTTCTGCTCCTAGGTAGGGTTTGGGTGTTAAATGCGTCAGTGGTGGCTTCTGTATGTAACGTGTCCTCAGCCCTTGGTCTGGCAGGGTGACACTGATGGTTCCTGAAGAAACTGGGGGTCCATCTTGCTTTTTCTAAGGTAAGATTTTTGGGTTTTACTCTTCATTTTATACAGTGGAAAGCAGAAGCCATCTCACTTGCTGTTCTCTTTATTGCAGTGGCCTTTCTGGCTGTGTACTTGGCCAGCTCTGACAGCTCTGTGAGCAGACTTGATGCTCTCCCAGAGCATCTCCCTGGGGATGAGGGAGCTGGAAACAGCAAACTCGCAAGAGCTGTGAAATTTCCACTTCAAAAGCACAAAACCCAATCCAAAGGATCATCAAAACCAATGCGAGCATCTTGTAAAATGGCTTCCAGCCTCATTAGGATAATGAAAACGTCTTTATTTTCACTAAAATGCATGTTTGGATTAATGAGTGGGGGTTTTAATTCTAAATGAGGGAATAAAGTCATCTTTTTTGCCATGCGCAGTGTCTTCAGACGATCAGATGGGCAGATTGGTCTGCAGGTCCAGGTTGCTAATGGCTGAGATAACAGGAGGAGGTTTGGAATTATCTGGGATGTTCATCATGTTTTGGTCTCTGCTGCTTCTGAGCCCTGATGTGGCTTGGTAGCTGCTGGTTGGGTGTCCTGGGTGAAGCTGTGGTCAAGGAGAGGTTTCCTGGCAAGGCTGAGCTTCTCCTGGCTTGTCCACCCTTGGGGGTGTATTGGGCACGTTGGCTGTGGGGTACTGAAATGAGTTCCATAATTTCCAGTTTGATTTTTAATCAGAAGCCCAAATGACATATTGGGAAGTGAGGAACACTGAGAAACTCCTGGAGTGGTAAGAAGTTGTCAGCATGAGGTGAGAGAGCTGTTCCTGGGTGGGATTGTTGGTAGGGTGAGGGCTTGGGGCTGGATTGGTGCTCTGATACTGGTGAGCCCAAGCAGTCTCAAGCAAGTAAAACACCACCAGAAACCACGTGTGTTAGAAATGAAGTCTAAGCTGTAACTTGGACACAAGTGGAGGCCACTTCGTGATCTTCCTTGGACTGACTCCAGAATGGTGACTTTTTCCATAACTTCAGACAGTAAGTGGAGAAAAGCACCACAGAATAACCTGATAGGGCAATCTTCCCTTCTCTCCCTGATGCACGTAGTAATTTTCCTCCAAACGTGGCTTTTAGCCCTAGCTCTGATAAGGACAACTTTTAAAGACATCGCTATGAAAGCAGACAGGGATGGAAGTGGGAAGAAGCTCTGGGTGGCTCTGGAAGACAAAGGTCCATCCATCCCTGCTCAATGCAGGGGAGGACACCAGAGTGATACCAAAGGCTCCTGAGCAACTGTGTTTGGTGTGGTAAAGTATTGATGGAGGGCTCAACAGTGAGAGCTACGAAGATGCTGAAGGGACTGGAACATCTCTCATGAGGAAAGGCTGAGAGCCCTGGGGCTGTTCAGCCTGGAGAAGAGAAGACTCAGAGGGGATCTTGGGAATGGTTCCAAATCTCTGCAGGGTGGGGGGCAAGGAGAAGGGGCCAGGCTCTTGTCAGTGGTGCCCTGGGACAGGATGAAGGGCAGTGGTCACAAACTGGAAAGCAGGAAGTTCTACCTGAATGGGAGGGGAAAAACTTCTTCCCTGTTCCAGTGCCAGAGCCTGGCCCAGGCTGCCCAGAGAGGCTGTGGAGTCTCCTTCTCTGGAGCCTTTCCAGCCCCCCCTGGCTCTGTTCCTGTGTGGGCTGCCCTGGGTGACCCTGCTCTGGCAGGGGGGTTGGACTCGATCTCCAGATGCCCTTTCCAGCCCCTACCATTCTATGGTTCAATCTATGGCTGTGTCTTTCCAAGGAGAGAGGTGTCTGAAGGCTGAGGATTGCTCATCTCTGATGGGTTTCTGTGGTCCAAGCAGGAACGGGATGGAGTAGCTCCAAAAACAATATGGAAAAAGCTACTAGTCTTTACAGGAAGGTTTTTTTCCTTGCTGCAAACAGCAGAGGTTTTTATTTATTTGTGTTTGAAAATGAAATTAAACAGAGACTAGAAGGGAGACCGATTAAAAAATGACTCAGGTGGACGTGTGCCATGGAAATCGTGTATATTTGAAAGGGATAATTGTAAATTAAAGGAGAGCTATCTTTGTTCTGATCTCTGTTTTGCGTGTCTCTGCACACCCAACCTTCATGGAGCACCTGATGGACTGGTGAGAAACTGGAGGTTGCAAAGACCTGCGTCCTCCACGCCTCTCTACGCAAAGTCCCTGCATCATTTAGTCCCTTATTTGCATGCGCTTAAAAACTCCACTATCAAAGCTTCAAGATGCTCTACAAGAGCCCCCGTAACACTTGTTTATCTCTCTCCTCTTTTACATATGGATTTGCATAGCTGAGTGCTGTGATTTAAATTGCAAATGGCAGAGACAGAAGAGAAGCCCTGAGCTCTGTGATAGCGTCAGAGGAACATGGTGAAGGCATCAGCTTCATCA
>JANVCC010000043.1:1731489-1848056 GCA_025345505.1 Todiramphus chloris collaris | reverse complement strand
CAGCTATCCCAAACCATGCCAAGGAGCAGAACCAGCTATCCCAAACCGTGCCACTGGCTGTGTCCATCTTCCCTGGGAGCGTTCGAGGGCAGGTTGGATGGGGCTTTGAGCAATCTGGTCTTGGTGGGAGGTGTCCCTACCCATGGCACAGGTTTTGGAACTAGATTATCTTTAAGGCTCTTTCTAACCCAAACCACTTTACCAGGGGAGGTTTAGGTTGGATATTGGGTAAAATTTCCATACTGTAAGAGTTGGTGGTCATTGGAAGTGGATGCCCATGGAGGGGTGGAATCGCCGCTCCTGGGGGTGTTCAAAAAAAATCTCTAGATGTGGCCCATCAGGACGTGGTTTAGTTGTCATGATAATGTTGGGTAAACAGTTGGACTTGATGATCTTGGATGCCTTTTCCAACCTCAGTGATTGTGACATGAGGGGAGGGAGGGCTCTGCTATCTCCAGAACACCTGACCTTCAGCTACATATGGTTTTATGCTCAGGATGCTGCTATGAGAGTGGGTTTGCTCACTTCACTGAGGCTAAGGGCAGCAGGAATGGAAGGAGAACCAGATTTGGGGCAGTTTCAGGCCCAAATGGGTTCAGTGTGATTTCCCTGCTAGTGGTGGGAATCCACTTGTTGAACTATCTCTGCAAGAGGTGTTCTGTATCCAGGAATCAGACTGGGTTGGGTGGGAAGGATCTACATCTCGTTGAGAAGCTGATTTATTTTTTAGATAGTCGTTGAGTTTTTTTCTAGAAATCCTTTTCTTTTTATGTTGTGGTGGTTTTTCTTGGCCTCATCAAGGGGGTAGGTTGAGTGAACTTAGTGTTTTCCAGCACATGAAATGTGGCAATACTTAATTGGTGCCTGGATCCATTTTGGCTTAGTCATGAGGGACTGATGCTCGTCAAATGCCTGGAGCTCTGAGGTCAAAGGATGGTTGTGTACTAGTTTTGGGGTTTTTTTTCCTGTTTGGCTTTTTTTAGTTTTAAAAAAGGGGTATTTAATGAAATATTAAAGCAACTAGAATCATTGTCCTGGAAAAAATGCACTCTTTAAAGAGTGTTTGAGTAAGTCTGAAGGCACTTCAGCTGGCAATAATTCTTGCTGGTGGTCTCGAGTGCCGAGTCGTGACAGAGCCTCCTTAGCTGAGGAGTCCTTGGAGCAGGTCTCTGATTTAACACATCACTTTCTTCTCTTGCATGCTCCAACAGCAAGGCTAAAGCCAAATAATTCTGTTTTATTTTCAACCTCATAGCTCCATTTGGTTACCCGTGGTATTTAGTTGGTGGTTTGATGGTTTGGAGCTGTTTAAACTCACTGGTTGCCGTCTTGGTTATGGCCACAACTCGATCGTTGGTCTGCTCTACCTTGATTGAGCTTGTTAACGTGCTTGCTTGGTGCATGTTTGCATGCTCATCCTTTCTTGAAGAGCATCCATCAAAAGGAAATGGAGCAGGCTCTTCTGGCAAGTTGAAGTGTAGGTTGCAACCTGGTGACTTCAACTGATGAACAAGGAAGATGCTCAGCTATGCTTCCAAACTAATGCCAGCTGGGATTGTGTCTGATTGCTTCTGTTGTCCTTTTTTTTAATCTGATGACCCCAGAGTCTTCCAAGTTCAAACAGGCCAGATAGGAACCAGCTCTGAATGAGGAGCAATTTAATAGGGTGGGTGGTGGTACGAATGTAGGCCCTTTCAGAATGGGTGTCAGCAGGACTCCCAGTTGGTGCAAACTGTGGGTCTGGGATATGTGCTTCATGAGATCCCACTAGCAGTCCTCTTGCCTCAAGTTTTAAAGTATTCAGCACTTGGGGGTCATCAAAAAAATAGCCTACAGTGGATGTCCAGTCTGTTTGCAGCGTATTGGGTGAAACCATAGCTCAGCTGACTTCAACATCAAAGCTTTCCAATGGAAAGTGTCACCAAGGCTGGGTTGTCACTGCAGACATTTGGTCAACCTCGAAAGCCTATGAGATGGCTGAGAACAGCTGCAGAAGACGGGAGGACCATCCTCGGCCCATAACATGGAAGGGGAGGGCATCCTTTCAGTTTCAGCAGCTGGTCCTAGAGGTCCTGCAGTGGGTAATGTTTGTTAGAAATGCTGTTGAGACCACGCAATGACAAGTTCCTGTAATGTGGACCAATTAAGACTAATTTTCATGCAAAGGCCGTGTGTAACAATCTATATTTTGAGCTGTAAGTGAATATTTATGTGACCCGGTGAGCAGGATTTTGCTAGGTACAGAGAGGTAGTGGGACGACTTTATGGTTGTCATTCTGTGTAATGTTCTACTGGGTCATTAGCACGAGGGAAGCACATTTGTGCTGCTGACGAACCTTTTTATTAAGTCTCCGCAAATGCACCCTCTAAAATTAGCAAGTAGTCCAGTCTGGCTATTTTTAGTTAAAAGGTTTTATTTCTGACACAACTGGTCAAGGAAGATGAATTGGGTTTTCCAAGAAACTCTTGATGAAAGCAAGAGAGTAACTCCTCTAGAAACCTGGGGCACCGTTCATCTCCCAACGGTTCCTAGGAGCTGAGACCATTTGAGCGTTGCCCATCGCCTGCAATGGTGCCAGGGATGGGGCAGCCACCACCTCTCTGGGCAGCCTGGCACAGGCTCTCCCCACCCTCAGACTGAAGAATTTCCTTCCCTATAGCACATGAGCTTCGTGGAGGAAAAAAAAGATTACTTCGAATAAAATAAAGTAGTTTAATTGTGGTCATAATGTGCATCTCGTTTGTGGAGCTGATTGGAGAGCAAAAAAGGTTGTAAGGAGATGAGTAGCCCACAACTGCAGCTCCCCCCTGAGTTTCTCAGTGACATTCTTTGTTACCTCTTTGTTCTTTTCTTCTCTTATGTTTGGGGCTTATTTCTATGGCTAAAAAAAAAGCATGTGATGAGTGTCTGCAACTTTTACCTGGAACGATTTCCATGTCATAACTTCTTTTATGCTTCTGCCTGGGTGTCTTCATGGGTTTGTGTTGGGTTTTTTTGTGTGTTCTGTGTGGGTCTTTTGTAATTTAATTTGTTTGTATTTTGTGGGGTTTTTGTTTGGAATTTCTCTGTAGCTTCTCTTTATTTTAATGGCTCTGACTCCCCCGTTTGACTCAGTTGCTGTTATCAGTAAAATGCAGCCACAGGGATGTTTTCAGCAGCCATGCTTCTATATATGTATCTCTCTATAGATATTATTTATATATATAGGTGCACACACACATATAAATATATATATTTGCTCTTCCTAGACTCTATCAATATGTACTCAAATTCCTGCTCCAAATGAATTGCAATCGAGCTTTGATGTTCTCTCAGCTTGACAAGTAGTCAGCAGCTCTGCAGTAAGAAAATATTTGTTGATCTTTGAAGATTATTTGCTGATATGTGAGCTGTGCTGATGGATCGTCAGCACCCTGGTTGTGAATTCTCTCTGCTCTGGGTTCTGGGGTTGGTTTTCCCTTTACGATGGATGATATCGGGATCTTTTCTTTGAGGAAAGTGGGAATTGAGGTTGTATTGTTGGATTGGCAGAATGGGGGAAATGTTTTGGAGCACTTTGAGGTTTATTGTAGCTGGGATGTACCAGAACCTCTGCCCCATCCCTGGCACCATTGCAGGGGAGGTTGCCCGGGGCTCTGAGCACCCTGCTCTAGCTGCAGATGGCCCTGTCCCTGCAGGGGGGTTGGATTGGGTGGTCTTGATAGGTCCTTCCAGCCCAAACCAGTCTGTGCTTCTGAGTGGCAAGAGAGGTTGAAAGTTTGAGACTGGTGTCTCGTGGAGTTCTGTGTGTCCCAGATGTGGACTAGATATTAAGTATTATTACCTAAATTGTAAAGGTCTTGGACTTCAGCTGGTAACTTCAACATGTAAAAGTCCAGCACGCCATAGTATGGCTCTAGGAGGAGCAGAGCTCCCTGATGATACCAGTAAATGATACAGTTTTGAGTGCCTGTGGGAGGGCTGGTTGATGGGCAATCAGTCTCCCCTCTGAGTCCTTACTTCAGCCCCCCAGCATACCAGAAAGGAGCACTGTGCAGAGGAGAAGATGCACCTACTCTTATGGATCAAATGAGACTATTGATGCTGTACTCTGCTTAGAGCTGCAGGTGAGATTGAGGTGGCCCCCAGGGATGGCTGGGAAGGGGGAAGGAGTGGGTTGCTCTTGTCTAGAGTAGCTTCTCCAGCTCCTAAAGGAGTCCCTGTCTTCTTTCTGCAAGTGCAGCACTACCTGGGAGGGTTGTCACCATAAGCTGCTCTTGAAGCTATTAGAGGGATGCAGTGTTGCAGAATGAAATATTGGCTTTCCTTGAAGTCCCCAGAAAGAAGGGGGCAAGGGGTCTTCTGTCTGCCCTTTGAGAAGGGGACACAAGGGATGAGACAAACCACAAAATGAGCGAAACACACAGATTTGGATCAGAGGCAAGGAAAGAAAACTGTCAGCATCCTTAATTCTGCTTTCACCTCTGGTGATGGACTTGTGATCTGAATTTGGATTTTTGGTTCAGATGCTCTTCTGTAGTTAGCATGTTTGGTTTGGGTGGCTTGGTTTGGTTTAGGTGGCTTGGTTTGGTTTTACCCAAAGGTTGATGTACCATGAACCATTCTTCCCCTTTCTTCTACCAGCACAGTGTGGGAGCTGGGAGGTGTCTAGTTTGTGGCCATCACTTCTCCCAGCCAGAGCTTTGTCTTCACGATGTCTTTGTTAGTGGTTCCAGCAGCTACTCTGCTCTGAGCTGGGTACTGCTGCCTCTGGAGCTGTCCACTGGTGAGCAAGAGAGGCTCTGGGGATGTAAATGAAGGAAAACATTTCACTGAAGCTCCAGTTAGGGCTGTTTTCTTTACTAAATGCCTTCTACTTAAGACAGCCTGGGACTCGTTCATCCCTGCTGATGTTCTGCAGTTCCCCTTGAAATAGCTCAGCTTTAGTCATCGGAAATGCAAGTTACTGTTAGATCTTGGAATGATTGCCCTTTCAAGTCTTGACTTAGAAATGTGAGCAGCTTGGGGAGGGAGGAAAAAATTGGAACATGGTTTGAAAAAGAAAAGTGTGGTGAAACATTCCACTTCTTTATTTCTTTGACTAGCTCAAAGATGGCAAATTCATAGAATCATAGAATTGTCAGGGTTGGAGGGACCTTCAAGATCATCTGGTTCCAACCCCCCTGCCATGGGCAGGGACACCTCCCACTAGAGCAGGTTGCTCACAGCCCCATCCAGCCTGGGCTTGAACACTTCCAAGGATGGGGCTTCCACCCCCTCTCTGGGCAACCTGTGCAGTGTCTCACCACCCTCCTGGGGAAGAAATTCTTCCTACTGTCCAACCTGAACCCACCTATCTCTAGTTTTAATCCATCCCCTCTGCTCCTATCACTGCCCCGCAGCCTAAACAGTCCTTGCCCATCTTTCTTGTAGCCCCTTCAGATACTGGAAGGCCACAAGAAGGTCTCCCCAGAGCCTTCTCTTCTCCAGGCTGAACAACCCCAACTCTCTCAGTCTGTCCCCATAGCAGAGGTGCTCCAGCCCTCTGAGCATCCTGGTGGCCCTTCTCTGGACACGTTCCAGCACATCCACAGCCTTCCTGTGACAGGGGCTCCAGAACTGGACGCAGTTCTCCAGGGGAGGTCTCACCAGAGTGGAGTAGAGGGGGAGAATCCCCTCCCTTGCCCTGCTGGCCACGCTTCTCTTGATGCAGCCCAGGATAAGATTGGCTTTCTGGGCTGCAAGAGCAACTGATGGCTGATGGTGAGCTTCTCATCCAACAGTACTCCCAAGTCCTTCTCTTCAGGGCTGCTATCAAATTCCTTCATGTTAAGCAAGATAGTTACAGACTCATCTAGGTTGGAAAAGTCCCTTCAGATCATTGAGTGCAACCTCTGCACGCACTGGCTGGTGCCCCCTTCAGAGCAGCAGGAGCACATCCAACAGCTCTCCTGCCCCCCTGTACCTTCTAGAGCCATGGGATTCCTCCAAGTAGGTCTTTGAAGAGGCCAAGGTTGGAGGTTAGCAGGGGTGTTGGACTAGATGGATCTCAAGAGGCCCCTTCCAACCCCTACCATTCTGTGAAGATGCTCTCTTGGGGCTGCTCCTGTCGCCTGGGGCTGCTCTTGCCCTTCTCCAGCCTGGGCTCAAGGTTCTCCTTCTCCTTCTGGATGCTGTTTTCCTGAAACCCAGGAAGAGTCTGTCTGCAGCTCCCTGTTGACGCGTGTAGCTCTGAGCATGTCAGAGGGATGGCGAGGTGGAATATTTCAATCAATGCGCTTTGAATTATTTAAGAAGCCGTCTTGAACTCCTCAGCTGATTTCAGCAAACAACCCTGAAAAAGGAAACCTGTTTTATGGATTATTCCATTCTGGCAGTTCCTAATGGAAACATTTTGACTTTGCTGCTCTGAAACGGGGTTTTTACTTCTGAACCTGCCTCTGAGTATCTAAAAATGCCGAAAACTCCACAAATTTGCAAACAAAGCCTCTTTTTGTCCAATTTAAATGTTCTTTTTTTTTTCCCTTCTCTCCCCTCTGGAAATTCTGAAGCTTCTTAATTTTTCATTGGCAGAGCGTGTTTACTCAGTTGGCAAGCAAAAAACAACCCAGGTCCTTGCTTGCAGTCCATCTTCCAGCGCTGGTCCCTGCCTCCTGCTTGCTCTGTCATTATTTTAGGGGTTGGAAATGTGTTTTATTTCTGAGTCTCTGCAAGTGCAGAAATGTTTGTGTGGGTCTCAGCTTTGTTGTCTGTCAGTTTGAAAGTGGAAAGAGTTTTCTCCCACCCCCTCTGCCTGCTGAGTCCCAGTTTGGTGGAGGAGCAGTGACAACTGCAATTGGGGTCGGGGTCATCATGTTGACAGAAAGTGCTCCTGAATGCTGGAGAAAATGCTTTATGTGCCTCTCTCTTTTCTCTCAGCTTTTTTGACAGCTGCCCAAAGAAAAATCTTTATTTTTTTTTCCTTGGCCATGTTTTTTTTTCTCATGGTGCAGAAGAAAAATAAGTTTCCTGAAGACGTAAGTCAAGGAAGATGGTTGGAAAGAAGGTGAATCTGTAAATTGGCTCCACATCGTATGAAATAGGGATAGAAAACTTCTGCTGAGGGTGTTGCTGGCATGGACTTTGTACAGAGTTACACCATAATACAGATTTATTGTAAGCAAAACTGAGGAATCTGGATGGTTTGAGGAGGAACCTTCCTCCTTGGGTGTGTGGGAGCCAGGCTCCAGCTTGCTCACTCTTGCTGCCCGCCTCCAAATGCAGACAGAAGAGCTCTCCAAGCTGTAGCCAAGGTTATTGTGGCAGATGTTTGTACCAAATGTTGGAAAATAAACAGTCGGTGACATTTGGGAGTAGAAGGTGAGCCTGGACCTGTGGGATCAGCATCACAACAGTGGTGTGGGGCCAAGGAAACGGGGCAAAAGGAAAGAAGTAGAGGTGACTGTGCTGTGCTCTGCTCAGCCTTTGCTTCCAGGCATGGCAGGAGGTGGATGTGGCTGTTGGATGCCACATGCTGCTGAGCCAGGGGATTTGGGGACAGCAGAGCAACCTTGAACCTGAGCTGCCTTGCTGTTGTCGGCGCGGTTAAATCCTTCACGAGCGTTTAACTGGCCTTTATTTAATTTCCTGTTCTTGCTGGGGACAGCTGTCAGCCCGTGTGACAGGAGCCATTCCAGGGCCTGGCTGGACAAGAAGCAGGAACAACAACTTGCCCCAAACTGCAGATGTCAAAGGGATTTAGTTCTGTCCCGTTCTGTACGTGCAGGATGCGCACGTCAAGGTCAATAAACGGCAGCACTCCCTGATCCCCAAGAAAACTGCTCTCCTCGTGCATCCTAATTTGCTCCTTTCCAGCGTGTGCACTTTCAACGGAGGTGCTGATGCTGTAAGATGTCAATCGACCCAGCAGAGGTGGCGACAGCTAATGAAACAGTCGCTGAGCATCCCTTGTGTCCACCTCCCCGAAGTCCTGCATGTCAGCAGCTTTTTCTTTTTAAGCGTAGGGAAAGTTTTCAAAACTCTTCCAACCTTTCTTTGAGCTACTCTCAGCTCAGGGTGTCTACGGAGAGCTGGCTTCATCATGGGATTGCCTCCAGGGATGTGGAGCACTTTCCAAAAATTGGATGCTCTGCCCCCAAAACTATATAGAAATTTATCTTGACACCGGGGACCTCCATGGCCGGCTTGCGTTTAATCTGGAAAAGAGAGAGGCTGTGTTTAATTTTGGGCAGAAGTGCTGTGGGTACCTCCTGCCTTTGGAGACCTTTGGTCGGAGGAGCGATGAAAGCAAAGCTTTAATTTTCAGCTCACAAGGTGCCTTGCCCTGCCTGTGTTGAACTGGGATGCTCAGCTGAGCACCGCAGGAGGCAGATGTAGGTGTATTTTACACCATGGAGAGTTGTCATCTCACCAGCAAACCCTGGAGAAGTACCAAGAGGAGCCACTTGGCTCTTGGTCAGCCTCCAGGTATCAGGAGAAGAGGGGAAAATCTGCTGTGGTGAGGCTGAAGTGATGGAGAGAAACTTCTCATGAGCTTTAGAGGCAATTTATGAGCCAGGAATTCATCTTTCCATTCAGTGTGACTCGATTCATGTCAATCCAGCAAGTCTTTAGGATTGCAAATTGGCCTCATCAGGGAGATGGGTAAGTTTGAAGTGCAACCTTTGTGATAAAGGCCCAGTAAGAGTTTGTAGTCTTCCCCCCCTTCTGTTTGCCCAATATCAGCCCTTCTGTGTGTTTCTTTACTTACAAGTATCTTACAGGAAAAGAACTAAAGATAGAAGGTTGTAGGTGCTTCTTCCCAATGACCATCAACAAAACTTCAGGGTTTTTTTGACCATTAAGACTTTGTCAGGGATTTCTCATTTGCTGTTTCATCATTTTCTCCTTGCATATAAAGATGCCTGTTAAAATTAGTGCAAATGGTGAGTTTGGAGTGGATTAGCCCAGTCCTGACTGCAGGAGGAAAACCCCCTGTATTTCATCTCAAGCATCTTTGCCATCCAGATGAAGCCTGATGTAGGGAGCAGGAAAGCTTGTGAAATCCCAAAAGTCTGCTCAATGCTTTGGTTTCACTCCTGTTCACCACTTTCTTCTTGCTCCTAGCTCTAGTTTCTCAGTGGCAGAACATCATCTGATGCTGGTTGATTATGGATCCACTTTGTTTTTCTTGCTTTTTATGCACTTTCACTGCTATTCCTTGCCCTGGAGTCTCACTAAATCCTCACTGTCCACCTGATTTGCTGAGGAAATTCTCCTGGGGCTCAGGATCTGTGGTGTGGCTGTGCCTGGGTGGTGGCAGGACCAGCTCCCTACCAAGGGGCAGGCTGCAGATGGATCCAATCTCATGAGAAGAAGAATTTTTAGCTAGCAATCGTTTCTACTTCTGCTCTACAAGCTTTACTTCCTTGTAGCACCTTCTTACTGTTAGATTAAGAAAATTCACGTGGTTTTTTTTTTTTGTTCTTAGAGGATCAGGTTCTTCTGGATGTTAGGGAGGAGGGATGCAGCTACACAGCATGGGAAATGTGTTGGGATTGTGTTGGGGAGTCCTGGTAGAGGACTTGGCAGAGCCCAGAGGGACCAGTTTGTCCTTCCAAAGTGGTCTGGAGAGGAGGACGAGGATGGTGCAGTCCTTGGAGGAGCCTTCTGGAGTGGAGATGCTGAGCAGGTTTTAGGCCATGTTATATCAAAACCTGCAGAGGAGAGAGGGTGGTCGTGGGCAGATGCAAACACAGACGGGAAGGGGTTGCTCCAAAATACCCAGCAAACCCAACTGGAAATAATTTGCACGATGTTATTCTATGATTATCTTTCTTAGTTGGGTCTTGATGGAGCTGAGGTGATAGATGGAGACCAGTCTCATCTTTCCTTTCTTCCCTTACAGCTGAAGGGTCACGTGCAGCAGCATCTAAAGGGTTTGTCAGGTCCACTTTTCTGTTCCACAGGAGTGCGTGTCTAGTGAGAGCTGAGTGAGTTTTACAATGCACTGCTTCCTGCAAGGAGCTTCCAGCTTGAAGGAAACCGAATTACTCCCAAATTCAGCTGAATTTCGGCAAGCAGCAAGATGAAGTTAATAAGGCAGCAATTAAAACTGGAATTTTGTTTCTGTTTCAAAGGGGAACGCATTAATTTTTCATGTCAAAATGAGCACGGTTTTTTCTCTCTAAAGCCAAGAATGCAAACAAGAGATTCAGTCAGGGACTGCTGAGAACATTTAATTTTGCCTGCAACTGTTTTTCCTCACCATTTTTCCATCTTGCTGAGGAAACCAAACCAGCTTTTCATTGCTTCTCCAGCTCTTACCTGTGACAGTAAATGAAAGCAAGCCCCATCTCTTCTGGAAGGTCTTTATGGCAGCAGATGAGGAAGAAGGTCACTATCAAAGGTCATCTCTTGCTGCTCCAGGGTCTTCCTGGTGTTTTCTCCTTTGCTTTCACACCCTATTTGTTTTTTTTCTCAATTTTTCTTCCTGTTTCTGCAAATTCCCTTTTTGTTGATTTGGAAGAGACTTTGCACTCTTCTCTCGCAGCGTTGAACCTCTTGTACGTTTGCCCCCGGGCTGGGGGATCCCACAGTGCCTTTTCTAAACCCCAGAGGTGCTTTTAGATCTCTTTGGGAGATGAGTAAGCAAGCCAGAATCTCCTTGGAAGTGGGACAGGGTTTTTTCCCCTTTTTGCTATTTTTCCTTTTCTTTGATAGTGTTTTTTGTTTACAAACTGATGGCAGAGGCGGTTCTCCAGTTATCCAAGGCTGTGGCCGCTTTGTGATTGAGCCAAGAAGGGCATCCAAAAATACTCGAGGAGATGTGGAAACATCCAACCATTTCATTCCAGTGATCAGTGCTGTGGCAGCCTGTGCTGGGTCAGCTTTCACTGGAGTGAGCAGCTCGAGAACATCGTTCACGGTTCCTTCAAATAAATGGCAATTTGTTGTCTTTTTAATTTCAGGTGCAATTTTGCTTCATTGCACTGAATGGCAGCCTAGAAATCATCCATTAAACTTTAAGGACTCTTTTTTTTATTGGTGTATTGATAGATTTCATTTTAATTCTTGGTTTGTCTGCTGAAGATGTTTCTTGAGAATAGAGCCTGCCAGAGACTGCTTTGTCTGGTAGACACAAAGAAGTGTGGTTTTATGGTTTATTGCTTTAAAATAATGATTATTTAAATGGTCAGAGATCTTGCTTTCAGGTCTAGAGACAGAAACTGCAGTCTGTTAATTCTCGTTCTTTAAAAGTCTAAACCTAAATAGGCTTTTAGGTACCACATAATAATAATAAATAATAATTATATGTAATCTGTCTATATAAAACAATCTAATTCTCTCCCAAGGTTAGAACAAGCACTTTGAATTGGGAAACATCACCTTCGGTCCCTTCCTGTGCTGCAGGCTTGGGGTAAGACCTGAGCAGTTGGGATTAAATGGCTTACAACCCTGTGCTCTGGGATGGGAACGGTGCTCCCCAGGCAGGCAGGGGCTGGAGCAGGGCTGGGTTACTGGTTGGACTTGAGGGTCTTCAATGTCTTTTCCAATCGAAATGATTATTTGATACAGCTCTTACAGCTCTTACCATATGTGTACAAATATCTCCTAGCTAATGAACTTCTTTGTCAAATTCAAATCCTTTTCATCTATCCCACCACATCTCTTTGGAGTATTTGAATCTGTTCTTTTTGGGAACCCAAACCAACTTGCAGATAAGCCTATGTACATAAAATGTGTTGAGTGTAAGAGCCTGACAGTGCTGACAGCCAACGGGTCGCTTCGCAGGGACTCCAGGAACACTCTGAGCTGAGCTGTGTCACCGGGCAAGAATGGCAGGCAGGGATTCTTCCTCCCTCTACAGTGAATATTTCACTTCAGATGCAATGCTATTTATTTCACAAAGATTATTGGGAGGAGAATGAGACAGTAAACTTAGTTTCTCCCAGGACTTTAAGAGCTTGATTTCTGAAGCAAGCTCTTTGGGGAGGAGCTTTTATTTGATGTAAAAGCTTTTTCCTGCTGTTGCGAGTGTTGGGGTTAGCTCTGCACAAGCTGCCTGAAATTTTTCTGGTGTATGTGTGTTGCATTCTGTCCTTGGTCATGTCCATGGCAGCTCGGCCAAAGCTCGGAGTGTAACTGAGCCCCCAGCTATGGCTGGGCTAAGGAGAGGGAATTGCCTCGTAATCCAACACTGGCCAGTTTGCTGCTGGTACAGAGCTGGGAGGAGTGGCTGACACACCAGAGCTGCGCTGCCATCCGGGGAGACCCGGACAGGATGGAGAGGTGGGCAGGGAGAAAGCAAATGAAATGCAGCAAGGGCAAGTGT
Organism: Todiramphus chloris collaris; assembly: GCA_025345505.1. Taxonomy (NCBI): domain Eukaryota; kingdom Metazoa; phylum Chordata; class Aves; order Coraciiformes; family Alcedinidae; genus Todiramphus; species Todiramphus chloris. The sequence continues at coordinate 1,835,763 of JANVCC010000043.1, read as the reverse complement.
AGAGTCTGGCACCTGGGAAAGAACAACCCAGGCACCAGTGTAGGTTGGGGGTTGGCTTGTTAGAGAGCAGCACGGGGGAAAGGGACCTGGGGTCCTGGTGGGCAGCAGGGTGACCATGAGCCAGCAATGGGCCCTTGTGGCCAAGAAGACCAAAGGCATCCTGGGGTGGATCAGAAGGGGGGGTTAGTAGGTCCAGAGAGGTTCTCCTGCCCCTCTGCTCTGCCCTGGGGAGACCTCATCTGGAATATTGTGTCCAGTTCTGGGCCCCTCAGCTCAGGAAGGACAGGGAACTGCTTGAGAGAGTCCAGCGCAGAGCCCCAGAGATGACGGAGTGGAGCATCTCCCTGCTGAGGAAAGGCTGAGGGAGCTGGGGCTCTGGAGCTTGGAAACGAGGAGACTGAGGGGTGACCTCATCCATGGTTATAAATGTGTAATGGGCAAGTGTCAGGAGGATGGAGCCAGGCTCTGCTCAGTGATGTCCAACGACAGGACAAGGGGCAAGGGGTGCAAGCTGGAGCATAAGAGGTTCCCCAGAAAAAAAAGGAAAAAGTTTTCCACTGTGAGGGTCACTGAGCTCTGGCCCAGGCTGCCCAGAGAGGCTGTGGAGTCTCCTTCTCTGGAGACTTTCCAGCCCTGCCTGGCTCTGTTCCTGTGTGACCTGCTCTAGGTGACCCTGCTCTGGCAGGGGGGTTGGACTTGATCTTTTGAGATCCCTTCCAACCCTTAACGTTCTGTGATTGTGTGACTTCACTGTTGGACGTGATGATCTGAAAGGCTTCTTCCAACCAAAAAAAAATTCTATGACTCATGTTCGGCGTTGAATTTGTGAGCCCTCCAGTGTGTTGTAGAGCTGGGCAGAGTGGTGGGGACACTGCATCTACCCGTGGGTTGGCCCCAGTGAACTCCTGCTGTGCAGCACAAAGAAATCCTTTATGAAGGGAAGTGCAAATTGCCTGCTCAGCTCAAATTTGCTAGAGTATTAGTAATACTCCAGTGCCTAAACCCCTGCCTCCAAAAAAAGGCTGCATTTCAGCTCAGCATACGGAGCTCCCACACTAATTTTACTCGTTAGTATGGTGCCAAAAGTTTATTTCCCTCTGATTGTTTTTTTTAATTTTTAAACTTTTATGGATTAAAATAATGTTGTTGGTTCCTCACACAAAGCCAGTGGCTTGCAAAGTGACCTCCAAGTGCTGGACTAGTAGGTGGCACCAGTTTGCCTGCTTGGATCATGAGGCGTTGCCAAGCCAGCAGTTATTGCTACCCAATGTTTTGAAAACAAACACGGGAGTAAGATGAGTTGTAACTGGAGTGTTGCCAAGATTTCTGCCCTGGGGGGTATGTGTCTCTGAGACAGTCTCCCGTGTCCTGTTAGAGCATCAGTTTGAACTCTGAGGCAGAATGTTGGGCTTTCCAAGAATGTCTGTAGGTTTTGGGTATCATGGGAAAAGCTTCACCATTGACATGGTGGGGCTCCTGTAAATTGTGGGAACCCCTCCTGACACCCATGAGGGAACCTATTGGTCCTAATTTAAGCTTTTAAGTGGAAACCAGAGTCTGAAGAAGTCCCCCTACACCTCCTGGAGTGGAGGAGGGGGAACAGGCAGCTCTGGGGCTGCTGCAGGTGGGAAGCAGGAAGAGATGCCCCAGTGCCAGGGTGACTCGGGAGGCTTCATGTTGGCAGTATGACCCTGGGGAGAAGTGGTGCACCCCAAGGGCATCTCCAGAGTCTGGAGCAGAGCATCTGCTTTGCTCCAGTGTCCTCAGAGGGATGCAGCCACTGCTCCCTCAGCCTGGTGGAGACCTGTCCACAGCTGTGGAGAGAGTCTGACCTGCCATCTGCTCGAAGAGCACGTTACCTGTGTAAGCACTGATGCTGGGTGCGGAACACGGTCGCGTACATCTAGTGAAGATCTTGCTTACATGCTTTCCTACCTGTTCTCCTGCTTTCCGAAGCCATGGCCTGGCAGATGGAGCCTATATTAAGCTCCTGCCTTGCTATTGCTTGGCTCAGAGGCAGCGAGGCAGTTGGCCCGATCTCTGTGCATCCATCTGTCTCCTGGAACAAAAATCTCTTAAACCTAGAGCCTAGTTTCAACCAGCAGAAGTAGGTGCCTCATGGATTATGAGGACTTCTGGGCCAACACATCTTTGGTCTGGTGTGGCATGAATGGCTGGGAGGGCAGTGAGATGGGGACAGTGGTGGGAGGAGGGCTACGGGACAAGGCTTTGGTAGCTTTGCAGCTTTCTGGTCAAATTGCCTCCTGTTTTCATTCATGTTGTGGCTCAGATGTTGTGCTCATGTGTAGCAGGGTGATGTTGGTCTGTGTGCTCCAGCAGAATGAGTTTTGGGTCTTTTTAATTCTTGAGAGGTGTGCTGGTGGCGTCTCTTCCCCAGCATTGTCCTGCAGTGCCTGGCAGGGAAAGGCAGAAAAACCTTCAGGGAAATCTTCTGTTAACCTGAAAGAGTCTTTTGAGTGACATCACTTGGGACAGGCTGTGATCCCTTCTTGATATGTATCATAAAAACAAACAGTAAATGGGTCTTCTCAGGAGGGGTAGGGGTCCTCGAGAGAGAAGGTGAAATGCTCTGCTCCTGATTCAATACGAGGAGAGTTGGAGTTCTTGAGTTGGCTCCGTTCTCTTACCTCAGTAGCTTTTCCTTGCAGGCTTTTAAGGTGCTCCTTAAATGCAAGAGATGATTTGTGGGTTTTTTCCCTGCTTTTCCTTGCCAAAACTGCATCGTACGTTGAAAACACGGTGGCATTAATTTTGCTGTGCTGGTAGAGCAAGCAGTGCCTGGGACAGGAGGACTTGGGAACGTTGGAGCAGGAATCTCAGTGAGAAGATGTGGTTGTTTATGGGAGAGTGTGGTGTTGCCTTCTGCCTGGGTTCAGTTGTGGGATCACAGAATCCATGGTGGGGTTGGCAGGGCCCTCTGGAGCTGCTCTGGTGCCACCTTCTGTGGAGAAAACCAGTCCTTTGGGGCTGTTCCTGCACATGCAAGAGTAACTTTTATTGACCACCGAGTGTCTTATCTCTGTACAGTCAAATTAATTTTCTAGCAAAGTGCTTGGGAGTTTGTGGACCTGCCAGATTTTCCCCCTGGGCTTTTTATGAATGCATTGATAAAATCATAGAACAGTTTGGGTTGGAAGGGGCCTTCAAGATCATCTGGTTCCAACCCCCCTGCCATGGGCAGGGACACCTCCCACCAGAGCAGGTTGCTCACAGCCCCATCCAGCCTGGGCTTGAACACTTCCAAGGATGGAAATGGCATCATCAGATGTTTTGCAGGGACTCGGAAGCAGCCTTGTCCATAAGTAGAATACAGTATGGCTTAAATGTTTCTGTTGAACCTGCTTCATAACATGCCTCCAAACAGGACTTACATTAGTATGGGACATGTGAGATGAGTGGATGTTAACCACAGAAACACTTTTCTGAAACATGAGAGTTTTTCTATGAGCTGTTCCTCTAGCTTCAGTTTACTGCATCTGATGGACTGGTCTCCAGTTGATCAACATCTGGAGACTGAACAAGCACATCTGGCCTGGCTACGAAGACGTGCAGAAGTGAGCAGGTTCCCCGTTGTGTAGCATCAACTGTTGGCAGGTACTTGAGCAGAGGTTCAGGTGGTTGGGGGCTTCACCTCCCTTCATTTCCAAGAGAGTGATTAATTTGCTTAAACCATCACAAATTACCTGCGATGGCTGTGATCTGATGGAGACAGATGGGTAAGGGGGAATACTTTTGAAAGGCTATCCAATATTCTGCTTCAGTGCTGATCAGCTTCATGTCCCAGATTAGGAAGTCCTGGTGTTGAGCAGCTGCCCGGTCTGGCTAGAACTGCTGCTGTGCTCTCCTACAACACAGCCAGAGCAGTTGGCTGAATCACTGGAAGAGGAGCAGAAGCTCTTCTCATAAAAGTAAAAAAGCTATAAAAGATATTAGAAGAGCAAAGGAACCATCCTCGGACCAATCTCCATAGGATTTGGTCTGATGTGACTGAGGACAGTGGGATGAAGTTCAGCAAGGTCAAGGGCTGGGTTCTTCCCTCGGGTCAGAACAACCCCCTGGAACACTCCAGGATGGAGAAGAGTGGCTGGAAACTGCCCAGGGGAAAAGGACCTGGGGGGGTTGGTTGACAGCCGGCTGAAGATGAGCCACTGTGTACCCAGGTGACTAAAAAGGGCACCAGGTCCTGGCTTATGTCAGTGCTGGTGTGGCCAGCAGGACGAGGGCAAGGATCATCCCCCTGGATGGAGCACCAAGGGGTCTTCCCCTCAAATCCTGCAAAAGTGGGAGGTGGAAGGCAGGATGGGTGCAAGGAGGGATCTGTTGGGACCAAGGTCTCTGCTCAATCTCGTGCCCCACGTTGGGCTGCAGTCAGGCAGAGGGGGCACCTGCGGGGAGGAGCGGCCAGGAGAGGGGACCCCAAACTGCCCAGCCAGGGGTCCCAGCCCAGGGACGGCACGGGCAGTGGAGAGCTGAGGGGCACCAGGGTCAAGCCTCTTCCTCACTGCCCGCTGTCCGAGGGGGACTCTGTGCTGCCTTTGATCCGAAGCCGTATGTTCCTGAATCCAGTTCCACAGTCCAGCTCCTGAATTTGGTTCCCATCTGCTGCTGAGTCCAGTCTGGGACTTGCCCAGTGCCCGCTCCACAGCATCACTGGTGACAGTGATGTAATTGCCATCAGGGTTTGATACTGATTTTTGTCTATATTTGTGTACGTTACATGTCATTCTTTTCATTAGAGCTGGTTCAGTCTCTATCCCAGCCCATCAGTCTCTCTCCCTTAGTTCCCTTTCCCTCTGGGAAGGCAGAGGGGTTAACAGAGAGGATCTGTCCTTCATCGAGTGGGTGACCCAACCCTCACCCCTAACAATGCCATTTACACTTTATACTCTATAATTGGGTGTGTTTCTTTGCCTTTTTCCTCTGAATCTTGCACCAGTTGAGCATTCCACAGCTGCTGGTGCTAGGTCTGAGGCACTGAGGTCCTACCAAGAGAAGCTGTGGAAGCCCTGACCCTGGAAGTGTTCAAGGCTAGGTTGGATGGGGCTTTGAGCAACCTGCTCTTGTTGATGAATTGATGGGGGTGGCCTTGAGATGGTTTAACTTGCTTCCTAGTGAAAAATGAAAGAGTTTGGAACAGTTTTATTTCATTTTTATATCCTTTACAAAGCCAGCAGGTAGGGAATTTTGCTTTGTGGACGTGTCTCAGTAGAAATTGGAAAACTCTTCATCCTGTCCACCAGTGATGGTTTTGGAGAAGACCGCTTATTTCCTTTGCTCTGCACCATCACTTCAGCAGCTCAGAGCTGTTCCTGAAGGAAATCTCTGCTAGTGCCCTGGAGAATTTCCCTAAGAGCTGTTGTGGGAGGTTATGCAGAAGCAGGCCCTGTTTTATGAAGGTTTGGGTCAACGTTGTCCAGACTTCTGTGGGAATGGGAAAAGGGCTGATGGAAGCCGAAGGAGAGAGGTGAGACGTGTGACGTTAGTTGGCTGAAGCCGTGGCAGTGTATCCTGCAGGGCTGGATGCTGGACAGGCGTGGGCTGGTCTCACCATCCCCCAGATGGTCTCACCAGCTCCTTCTTGGCAGCAAGACCCTGTGTGTAGAATCGGAGCGTCGGGGAATCTTTATGGTCAGAAAAGATCTTTAAGATCATTCAAGTCCAACCGCATGCAATTGTGCACGTGCACGCAGAGCCCCAAGTCACCTTTTCCAAGACATATGCAATCATTATGCTTAAGTTGTCACTCTGGAGATGTCTTGGGGTAGCCCTTTGATGTCCAATCTTGGACTGATTATGCCTTGATGGCACACCTAGCTTCAGCAGGGTGACTTGCCACCTCTGGCCTGAGTGTTTAGGGCTGTTGATGGCAAAGGAAGGAATGTTTCTTGTGGCATTTTAATGTGCTTTTTTCCTCTCGATTTTTCCACTCTGTGTGGCTCCAGACAGGGCTTGGAAAATGAGCCGTTGGGTTTAGCACCAGAGTGGTCCCCAGAAGGATCAACCAGTACTGTTGTCCCCAACCCATCTGTCCTGCTACAGCAATGGAATAAAAAGTACTGCACCAAGATTATTTCTTGCTTAAACTCTTGTAATTGGCTTTCTAAGTTCAGCCCAGGATATAAGCAACAGACACTTGCTTTGCACCTTTCAGCTGGAGAAGGTGTGATGGTGAGTGAAGAGTAGCCCTGGAGATGTCAAGTGAGAGAGGGGATTGCTGGAGTGGGTATTTTTATATGTGACCTGCCAGCCAAGGTGTCTGGGGAAAAAAAAAACAAACCACCTGGGTTACATTTGTCAAGCCTCAGCAAATGACTCCTTCTGCTCAACCCTGAAACAGAGGGCAAGTGTTTGAGATGAGATGATTCTCCCAGAGTGACCTTTCAGGTGAAGCTTTTCTAGAGCTGCCTGGTTGAAGATTGGCCCCCCCATTGCTTCCCTATTGAAATTCAATCAGGATGCTGGGGGCTGGAGTCACCAGGCTGGGCTGCCTTGTTTGCTGTGGGTTTGTTCCAGTGCTGGTGGCCTTGTCTTGGAAGCCCTGGCAGAAAACTACCTCTAGGACTCTGCCTGCTTTGTAAGTGGCTCATGAACTTTCACCGAGGGCTCTGCTGAGGAGAACCCGGCTGAGGTGGTCCTGGAGAATCAGCTGATGCCCATAGGACCTGGGCAAGATGTTCTATCTAGTGTTTACTCTTCAAGTTAACTGAAGCAGGAGTTAAGTAGATAAAATGTTGTGTCTCTTTATGCAACTGCTGTCAGTGCTGGTTACCCAAAGCTTTGTCCTGTGCGTTTAAGCTTGGTCTAGAAGGTCCTGCAAGTCCAAAGGAGTTTGAGCAGTGCCTTGAGGGATCTCAGCACAGCAGCTTTTATAGCTGTCCCCCTCCACTGGGGAGGCTGCTTGTATGATTCCCTCTCCTTAGGAGCTTTACACTTCAAGGGACCTCTTAAATGAGAGTTGGTTATAGTGGAGAACCGACTGGGTTGGTCTCTATGGGAGACATAGGGATTGGAGCATCTCTGTGCCAAGGAAAGGCTGACAGACCAGAGGCTGTTAAGTTTGGGAAGAGAAGCCTGAAGGCATCTGATTGATGTTCATCAAGATCTAAAGGGCCCTGGGGGACAAGAGGATGCCAAACTCTTTTCAGTGTTGCCCAGTGACAGGATAAGGGACAACAGGCACAAATTGGAACCCAGGAGGTTCCATCTGAGCAGGAGGAGAAAGTTGTTTGGTGTGAGGGTGTGGGAGGCTGTGCCAGGCTGCCCAGAGAGGCTGTGGAGTCTCCTTCTCTGGAGAGATTCCCACCCCGGCTGGACCCTGCGCTGCTGGGCCCCTGCTCTGGGTGCCCCTGCTGGATGGAGCAGGGGGTGGCACCAGAGCAGCTCCAGAGGGCCCTGCCAACTCCTCCATGCTGGGATTCTGTGCCATGGGTTCAATCCCAGCTGTTCCACCTGCAGCATCCTTCTAGTCTCAGAATATGTGTGGAAAAATACTTTTCCTTTTGAGAAGTAGCTACAGCAGTTGCTGTACGTGACGTGCTGTAAGAGCTGCAGAGGAAGGAGGAGCTCAGGTGAGGGCCTGGTGAGTTTGTGCTTTAAAGTCCTTCAGCAGATGTGATGTCCAAGCAGGTGACAGAGCTTCTTTGCCCGCCTGCCTTGGGCTTTGGCCAGGCTGGTGTGCTGGGAGACCTGTGGGTGACCCTCCCTGGACCACACTCCATCCTGCCTACAGACAGGTGCTGTGTTATGGGAAGCATCCCAGCTGCCAGTGAACACCAGCTTGGGCTGGAGGTGCTCCCTGTACTGGGAACGGGAGCCTTCTGCCGGGAGCAACTTCCCTCTTGCTTTCAGGGCTGACTTTGGAGTGAGCTTTTTTGGCTTTTACCCTCTTTTTCGGGGCTGTTTTTAGAGGTTTTGCAGCGCTATCACCGCTCGAGCACCTAAATGGGAAAATTGCTCCTTTGGGTGTTGCTGATTTCTACTTTTATTAGTGGGAAGGAGCCTTTTAGCAGCTCAACAGCATGGGTTATTGCTCTTCTGTCAGACTGATTCCGCTTTAGTGAGTCTCTTTCATGGTTGCACAGCCACCTTTTTCCTGGCTTGAACTGGTGTGATGCTCTCACCGTACGTTCTTCTGCGTGACCTCCTTATGCTTGGGGCCTCTGGAAATGCTCAACAGCTTCTCCGTGCAAGGAAACTTGGCAACACAAGGTGCCAGTCAAGTGTAGAGGGCTCTACGTGTACCCACCAGCTCGCCTGCTTGCTTTCAGCTGGTGTTCTCGTGGCAGGACTCATTGTATGGTGGTTGGAATTACCTGGTCTGGTCTCAGATCACTTGATCCTTCAGCAACTTGCAGGAGTTCCATCAGCAAATGTCCCGTTGACAGCTTCAACCTTCCAAAAGCCCCATTAGTAGCTGGGTGAACTTCAGCCTCGTCTGTCCCCTGCAGAAGAAGCTGCAGCCCTCGGGCACAGTTCTGGTGGCTGGAGTTTGGATGCTTTAGTCTTGTTGACTGCAGACCTTGGATGAAGTGCGAATTCGTCGCATTTAGAGTTAGCAACTGAAGATCAAACTTTTCCTGCCCTTGCATCCTGAAAAAGGGATTAATAATCGTCTGCAATCTGTCCTTTTGGTAAATGTAGATTAGTTCATTATTTTTAGCCCATGGAGGCTTTGAAAGTTAATCTGTGGTTGACACAGTTTCTATTTTAATGCAATTATTAAATGAAAGAAGCTGCTAGTTACGTGTTGGAGAAGGTCTGTGCCGGGCTTAGTAGTTAATAACAAAGTTTAAGAGCCAAAGGGCCAGCTCTGGCTGCATCAAAACCACTGTTAATTGTGCACGGAGATGCTGCTGCTTGACCTTTAGGATCCCCTTCTGGAAACGGGATGGATTGTGAAAGCCGTATGTGATGTGCACAAAAAATTTGCACTTTAAAGCCTGGATCCTGGTATTTCCATTGGAAAACTGCTGCTTTCCTGGAGCAATTAATATTTTACAAGCCCTGAATTTGTCGGAGTGGCCAAGGATGTGTTTGCAAAATATGTTACCTTAGCAACTGCTGTGGCTAAGTAACTACAGATGCTTCTGTACGGGGGGATGGTCACATACAACTAAGTTCATTTGAAAGAACATGTTGAGGTTGAGAAGACACGTTAGCCAACACACATTCTTCTCCTTAGCATTATGTTCTTGCAGCCCAGACCTTTTTATTGCTTTTTATTGCCTTTTTTAATCTAGGACCTGGTTTGGTGCTTTCTTAGACCTTGGTGGCCCACAGCAGGAGAGTCTCTAATGTTGTTTTCAGCCCCCAAAGATGAAGTTTGGTGGGGATGGAGTTGGATGCTTGGCTAGGTGCGTGGCAGATGTTCCCCTGGGGCAGGAGTGAGCGTGCTTTGCTCCAGAAATGCCCTTCTCCATCTCCCTGGAGCTGCAGCTGCTGCTTCCTTGCTAAATGTGGAATTGGATGCTTTGTTTCTTCTTGTCTTTTATTTCCCCCCATGATATTGGAATGTGTTTAACAGGCGTTCAGATGTCCATGAGTAATCCCAGCCCCAGCTCTCCGGCAGAACAAAACATGGCTTTCTTGGGTCTCTTGCGTCGCCGTTTGCTGAGCTACTGCGCTGCTGCTTTTGAGAGCCTGGAGCAGAGCTGGGGTGGTGGGAGAGGGGCAGAGCAGCCCCTGCTGCCTCTCGTGCCCCGTGCAATTGTCAGGGTGGACTTGGCGTGGAGGTTCCTCCCGTGGGGTGGAAGAGCCTGTCTGCTGTGGGGAGAGGTGGGGATGCCAGGAGGAAAGGTGTTGGATGGAGCATAAGCTTTGTCATGGGGGGGTACTGTGCTCTCCTGTCACTGCTGAAACACTCTTGTTCTCCTTGGTCCTCATACATTGTTGAGGAGTAACACACAAATAGGTGTTTCTCCTCTCTTTGATGTCCTCCTTTCTTTCCTTCACTGAGTGTTCTTCAATCTTGAAAGGATTTGCTACAAGAAGCATAGGATAACTGTCAATAGGGAGCAAATACGGTTTTAACACCAGTTTTCCCTAAGCCTTTGCTGTCATTTATCCTTTCTGACCAGAAGGAGAAAACTTGTTTGGTGTGAGGGTGTGGGAGGCTGTGCCAGGCTGCCCAGAGAGGCTGTGGAGTCTCCTTCTCTGGAGAGATTCCCACCCTGGCTGGACCCTGCGCTGCTGGGCCCCTGCTCTGGGTGCCCCTGCTGGATGGAGCAGGGGGTGGCACCAGAGCATCTCCAGAGGGCCCTTCCACTCTGGAATTCCATATATAGCCTTCTGGTGGTGCCAGGTGTTTTACTTTCAGTGTCTATCCGATGGGCTGGGATGTGCAGAATTGAAATGTTGCTTCCTAATGCAAAGACTGGAAAACAGAATAAAGCAAGAAAAAACAGTTTAAGCTCAGGATTAACTTCAAAAGGCCAAGGGAGCTCACTCACAAGAGCAAATAAAAGGAAAAATAATGATGTGAAGGGGAAACATTAAATACAGATATCCTAAAGACTGCGGAGGAAACTTCACAGATACTTTGGGAAAGTAGATTTTTCTCCACGGAGAATTCTGGTTCTTGCTTCTCTCTGAATCCCCCAAACGTTGGTAAGGTGGAGTGTGACACTGGTAGGAGACAAAGCCATCCCTTCTGTGATTGAATAACGCTGCAGCTGGCTACGGGAGATGTAAACCAGGTCAGGAGTTGGGCTCTTCCAAAGCCATTGTGGTGTAAGGTGTTTATTGAGGATCAGCCTTCTGCAACCCTCTCCATGGGGTGGTTTGTGCCAGGGTGGGGAAGCTGACATGCAGTTGATTGACTTTTTTTTTTGGTGGTTCCTTAGAGGGAAACATCAACCATCCAGGGAAATCATACACAGAATGAAGTCTGTGTAAAGAAGGAACTGTCTGAATTTTTTGATAGGGAGGATTTTATCTGTAGGTCTTCCAAATAGTCTTTGGAGTCAAGGAGTTTCCTTGAGTCTCGAGAATTAACAGTACCTTGGCATGGAGGCTCATGGGGGAACTTCTCACTCTTAACTCCCTGAAAGGATGTGAAGCCACGTGGGGTTGGGCTCCCAAGCAACAAGGGACAGGACAAGAGGAACTGGCCTCAAGTTGCCCCAGGGGAGGTTTAGGTTGGAGCTGAGGAACAATTTCTTCTGTGAAAGGGTTACCCAGGTCAGTGGTGGAGTCCCCATGATCCCTGGAGGGGTTTCCAAGCCGTGGAGCTGTGGTGCTGAGGGACAGGGGTCAGTGGTGCCCTGGCACTGCTGGGTTAACGGTTGAACTTCATGATCATTAAGTGCTTTTATAATCACGGAATTGTTTTGACTAGAATCCTGTTACTATTGGATTTGGTGACTTTTTGGAGCAGGCAGTAGGTGCCAGGGCTGTCGTAGCTGCAGCATCCCTGCCTGCTAGGAGGTGGGGATCTCTGGGAGAAACGCCCATGGCGCAGGAGTCACGGCTGCCTGTTCTCCTGCCTTGTCTTCCAGTTTGGTCACGTCACAAAGCTCTATTCAAAGAGCATGATCTTTCATTTCATGCCCGGTCCCTAGCTGAAGACCTTTGGTCGTGTCTGGTACGAATACGTGCTGCATGATGATGATGTTGCTGTTGAGTACAAAGGAGAGGCTGGCTGAGCGCGGGAGTTAACTCTCTGCTTGGCAGGATGCAAGGCAGGGAAGAGCAGAGGAGCAAGGAGGGGCTGGAAGAAGATGGGTCCTCTTGCCAGTGTATTCTGAAGAGTATTTCAGAGCACTGTACATCCCATCCTCCCTCAGCGTGTAGGGTTCTATTCGTGTATCCATGGCACTAGGGATTTCCTGGCTTGTGATGGGACTGGCTTCTCCAGCTCATGAGCCTGGATTTGATGGTAATGGCAGGTGAATTGGTGGGAAATGTCCATGTAGAGCTGAACCAGGTGGGACTTGTTGTATGTTCTGGGGATCTTCTCAATGCTTATTAATATCTAAAGGGTGAGTGTCAAGAGGATGAGGCTAGATAGTGTCAGTGGTGCCCAGGGACAGGACAAGGGGCAATAGGCACAAACTGGAACCCAGGAGGAGTTCTTGTTTGGTGTGAGGGTGTGGGAGGCTGTGCCAGGCTGCCCAGAGAGGCTGTGGAGTCTCCTTCTCTGGAGAGATTCCCACCCCGGCTGGACCCTGCGCTGCTGGGCCCCTGCTCTGGGTGCCCCTGCTGGATGGAGCAGGGGGTGGCACCAGAGCAGCTCCAGAGGGCCCTGCCAATCTGTGCCATGCTGGGGTTTGGGAATAAGACAAGGGGTGGTGATTTTAAATGGAAAGGAGATTCAGACTGGAGAGAAGGAAAGTATTTCTGATGGTGAGGGTGGTGAGAGCCTGTGCCAGGCTGCCCAGAGAGGTGGTGGCTGCCCCATCCCTGGCACCATTGCAGGGGAGGTTGCCTGGGGCTCTGAGCACCCTGCTCTAGCTGCAGATGGCCCTGTCCCTGCAGGGGGGGTTGGACCATGTGACCTTGAAATGTCCCTTTTAACCCTCACTATTTGTGGTTGTGTGTTCCACCAGGAGCTCAGACCTGCTTCTGTTCCCTTAATCATTTGGTGGATGATTCATGGATCAGGATGCTAATGATTAGTTGAACGAACTGACTGAGGTTCCTGTCCCATTGCAGGAAGATGCTTTTGACCAAAGGGGCATGTTTTTTTTTCCTGTGTGACTTGTTATTCCTCTCTGTCCTAATGACTTAATTTCTAGATGTCTCTCCTTCCTTCTGGCCCAGGGTATTGGCGATGAGTGCAGTGGAACAACTCCAGGGGCAGGTGGTACTGGTGTGGAAGCTGTTGATGGGAGAAAAGCTGCAGTTTGGAGAAATGGGGCGAGCAGCAGTGGAGGTTAGAAGGAGGTTAGATGTTAGGAGAGCTCATAGAAGCAATGAGGGGGTGGAGCTCCTACTCGGAGGTGCTTTTGGAGGCAGGGTGTGCTACTGAAGCAGAAACATGATTGTTGAGAAAATTGAGTTTGTTTGCAGTTGTGCTTGAGATTACCAATATCCACTCCCAGACTGCTGTGACTGGCTCTTCAGCAGGAGTTGGGTCAGGTCATGGGTGGCCTTGAAGCCCTTTTAGAAGAAGCTCTGTATTTTGAACCCATAGGAAGGTGGAGGTCTCGTGCCCCAGGGAACTCACAGAATCATTATTAAGGTTGGAAGCCATCTTCAAGATCATCAAGTGTAACCATCGAGTAAACATTCATCATGACCCCTCTACTAACCATTATTGTGACCACATAAACATCATCATGACTTCTTGATAAGTATCTCACGTGGTTCCACCTGGACATGGTAGCCCATGAAAAGAATGTTTTCCCATAGGAATTGGTTAAAATCTATCTCATCTGCTCGGGTATCTAATGAATTTGAGAAGCTTGATCAGTGTTTGAGGTTGTTGAGACTAGACCTGGCTAACAAGAAGGTAGCTCCCAGCAGTGCCAAGGCACTGGCTCCAGCTTTAACTGGCTTATCTAGGAGAACTGCTGTTGTCTTGGCACATTGTTGGTATTGTGTCTTCACGTGCTCAAGCTGATAAGGCAGGGGAAAGGGAATCTTCAGTGGATGATCAATGAGATGGCATTGAAACCTAAATAGTGTTGTCCAAAACCATCCGTGAATCCCTTGGCAGAACGTGCAGCTCTCAGACTCAGAAGCCAATTTATGGTGGAAGTATGGGAGTGTAGAAAGTACATCTGAGCTTAAAAATAAAGAAAGGCTGTCATAAAGCATCCAGTGTGTGGTGGGAGAAAAAGAGGAAGAAAAAAAAAAGAAAGAAAATACTGAAGAGCTTCATTGTAGGTGGTGGTAGGTAAACAGAGAAGAGCTTTTAGTGAGTGAGGAATGAGGTGTTTGGACTTCAAGGCAACAAATTTTGCTGGATCCAAGGAAACCCAGCAGCATAAGGACGTATTACAGAACTCTACCCATGGGCTCTTTTTCTGTCCCTGAAAACCATAAATGAGTATATAGAGAGATAAATAGATATGAAACATCCCTGTGCAGGCACCCTGAACATTACCTCAGAACACTTAACTTTATCTGATATATCTTTGCATCAAAGGAGAGAGGCGAGTAATCCATGGGGACATAAAGCTAGCTGTTAAGAAACAGCAGTGGAAGGGGAGAAAAAAATGTAGCTGTAGACAAATTATTTCCCTTTTTTTTCAGGGAATAATTGAGTGCTGCTCTGCTGGAGACAGAGAAGATGAAAAGCCAGAGTTGATGCTAACACTTCTGTTTCATGCTCAGTGACCTGATGCGGGGTCATAGCTGACATTCAGATCCATTGGGATTGCATAAATTAGAGCAGTAAAAGGAGGAACATCTCCCTGACCTGTGGGAAGGGATCATTTTCTCCCTGGCTCTGAGTTCACTGCGTGGATTGCTCTTCCATTAGAAAAGAGTTGCTTAATGACTAAGAAGGAAAATACAGGCTGCTTTCTCCGTGACAAGCAAAAGAACCATCAGGACATGGGGGATGAAGGTTAGATCTGCAGAAGAACTAGTTGTGATCTCAATACAGAGTTCTATATCAGCTGCTTGGTGTGGTACTTATGGTGACAAAGTCTGTGTAGATACCTGTGACTTGATTGTGGGGAAACCCTGGTTAGCATGGAGCGACCAAATCAGCACCTTTGTCCCTTGTATCTCATGGGTGTAACCTGGGGTGAAGGGTAGGAACAAGCTAGTTGTGGTTCTTAGTTTTTTCCTTTATTTGGTTCTTGTTGCGATCGTTCGGTCCTTCCATCCACTTTTCCTTGAGTCTTATCCACTATTGCTTTTGCCAGGGATGTTTCTGTTGTCTCCAGCTCAGTTAGATGCACCAGGGCTGGAGGGTGAAGCCTTTGCAGTAAACTTCCATTACAGAAAACCCATCATTTGGCTTTGACTACGCAGGCACAGGGAACTGGGCAGTTGTATTGGGTGTGTTTGCCCAGCTTGGAACTTGAGAAGTGTCATCAGTTGGCGCTTCGTTTATTCCTTGTTTCTTCTGTACCTTGGAGAAGATGAGCTTCAAGCAGAAGTATTGGGCCAAAGTTACTTGTCCTTCAAGACAAGGCACTGTGGAAGGGTTGGGTGCTTAATATTAAGGAAGCAAAGTCAAGTTAGTAGAAGGTTTGCTCATAAATGAGGGAAGAGACAGTCTGACGTGTTTGCACTGAACAAAACATAAGGGGAGGTCTTTGGGGAGAGCTGCTGAGTTGGCTTCATTCTGGCTGTTGTTCCTTTGGCATCTGCTGCTGTCACATCTCTCTGGAGTCCCACCTTAACAGGGGAGTGATTCTATTTAAAATAAGTGGGACGAATCATCCCCTGGCATGGCTCCTCTTTCCATGCTGGTTATAGGAGTAGGCACCTAGTTGGGTTAGACCCCACGGTTTGGATAGTTACAAAGTGGGATGAGTCCCACAGGCTTCTTAGCATCCCTTGCCATGTCTAACTTCTGCCCCAAAATGGTTTTGCCCACCAACTGATAGAGTCCAAAGGTGACAGAGGATCTCTGAGTCCTTAAATACGTCATAACTTGTTGGGACATCCCATCTGAAGGGGACAGGGCTAATCATAGAATGGTTTGGGTTGGAAGGGACCGTAAAGATCATCTCATTCCAACCCCCTTGCCATGGGCAGGGACACCTCCCACTAGACCCATGATGGGAACAGGGTTTGTGGCTCTTAAGGCCCTTATTTCAGTAACACCCTGGGGGCAGGAGTCTTGCAGAGAGACATGACAGGGATTGCAACAAGCAGCAGAGACAGTCTGATGCAGTGGAGAAAACATCTGCTGAAGAATCCTTGTGAGAACAGGATGGGGCATTGACATGGGAGGGTGTGGAGTGATATTTGCTGCTAAATGGCCAATTAAAATGGCCTAAGCAGCTTTGGCCAGCAGTTTCATAAGCTCACGAGGTGTCTTCCTAGTTGTTTTGACTTGATTTCCCTGTTGATCTAAGAAGTAGATGGGCTAGGCACCCCATCCCAGGAGAAAGGGTGGAGTGCAGCAAGTTTTGAGTGTGAAAATGATGTAGTTTTACACAATGTCATGCGGTGTTTTCTGGAAATCATCATTAGAAGCACTGAGGTAACGTGGTGGACCTTTGCTGCTTCTTCATTTGACCGTCAGTCAAGGTCTCCATTCCATTTTGTGGTTTCCAAATATTTTCAGAAGGCGTTCCTCGATTGCAGGGGAGAATGGTGACTCTTCTTTACTCGAGGAGCCAAAGTCTGAGTGAGGTGGAATGGGTCAGAAGTTACAAGGTCCACGTTTGTCTTATGATGGGACATCTCAGGATGTACGTGACTGTACTGGCAGTGGTCGTTTGGTGCATGGTGGGAGACTGGGAACTTTCCAGCAAGTCTCTGTGGAGGATGACTCTTCTGATGCTTCTGGTGCTGGTGGCTTACTGTTATCCCCCTGAAATTATTCTTTCAGAGCAGTGCTGTAAGTCAGAATGATCTTTGCCCACTTGAAGATGATGATGGCAAATGGGAACCTGAAAACCAGAG
Source organism: Todiramphus chloris collaris (assembly GCA_025345505.1). Taxonomy (NCBI): domain Eukaryota; kingdom Metazoa; phylum Chordata; class Aves; order Coraciiformes; family Alcedinidae; genus Todiramphus; species Todiramphus chloris. The sequence goes on along the minus strand of JANVCC010000043.1, from coordinate 1,819,209 downwards.
CGGCAAGAATTACGTAGGTCGAAAAATAGGCAGTTTTAGGTCAAATTCTGAAAGTAGAAAGACACCTCTCCATTCTTGAAGTAAATGGGGAAATAACTTCCCTGAAACCAGTGGGCTGATGGGTATGTAGGAATAATTCTAGGTAACATGCACCAAAAACACATGGTCTCCTGAGGCACTGCAGCCCAAGCATGTTTCCTTCACCATCTTCACTTGAGCATCGCTTTGAGCTCAGTGTGTTCAGTCTTAATGGCTGACCCTTACTGGTGCTGCCTAGGTTGGTGGACCTTTAGTTCATCTCTTCAAGGTGGAGAACTACAGGACCATTTCTCATGAGCAGGCCTTTCCTGCTCTGCAGTGTCAGAGCTCCAGCATAGTCAAACTTCGTCGAGTTCAACCAAAGGAGGATTTACCTTCGTTTTCAGATAAAAGGTAATAAATTCACGCCCCGTGAGTGAGCATGCAGGACAGTCCTGTCCCAACCTATGTCTTCCCGTGGCACGCTTCCAGTTGGGCTGCTGTCAATAATTCTGTCTGGTCAGAGGATGTCTGGGGTTTATGATGAGTTACCGTGATGAGTTGTTGAGAAGGGAAGGGTTTTTTGCCAGGGTTTGGAGTGAGGTATCTCAATGTGGTTGGTAGTTTCTGATGTGGGTTGGAACAGGCTTACAAAACTGAGATGTTATTGCTGGGGAACTGTGCTGGATGTGGACCCAGGAATCCAGTCGCTTCATTAATTAAATGCTTGAAGGTTTTAGGACAGGAAAGTCCCAAATTGCCTGTCTATAATTGCATCCTTCAGGCATAACTATATCCTGTTTGTCTTCTCTTTTCCCTCCTATTTTTCATGTGCCTTCCTCTTTCAGGAACAAGAAATTGAATTCCTTTTTCTGACTCATTGCTTTGCTCTTCCAATTTGTCACTGTTGCAGCCACCTCCAAGAAACCACTCTGGCTCTGGAAACCATCCCTCTTGCCTTGCTGCCTTCATTTCCTCCCTTGGGTATTATCCTAGTGAAGCATCGGGCTTATGTCTCAATAGGAACTAAAGAGTGAATCATAGAATGGTGGGGGTTGGAAGGGACTTCTGGAGACCATCAAGTCCAATCCCCCTGCCAGAGCAGGGTCACCCAGGGCAGTCTGCACAGGAACAGAGCCAGGTTCCAGTCTCTAGAGAAGGAGCCTGGGCCAGGCTCTGTCACTCTCACAGTGAAGAGGTTTTTCCTCATGTTGAGGTGGAACTTCCTGGGTTCCAGTTTGTGACCATTGCCCCTCATCCTATCCCAGGGCACCACTGACAAGAGCCTGGCCCCTTCTCCTTGCCCCCCACCCTGCAGAGATTTGTAAACATTATAGTTCTGTAGTTGATGTCATTAAGTCAAATGAGAAAGGTGAGGAAATGCATAGTTAGGAAAAAAAGTCAAGGGAGGAAAAGAAGAAACAACACCTCGGCTGCATTTTTTTGATGGCCTTATTTGATGTCGTGCTGTTGTTGCTTTATTATTCCTGTAGCACCAGAGCTGTGCCTGGCACTTTGAATGAGGAGACACAAAATAGACTGGCAGGATGTCGATAGGCATCACCCTATACAGAAAAGAAAGTACTGTTTTTCCTGAAAATAAAGTAGAATACTGTGGACTTTCTGGATTTTTTTTTTTTCCTTTTAACTAAGATTCATCATCAGACTGGGAAAGCTTTGATTCTCTCTGTGGAGCTTTAAGAGTTGCAAAGTGCTTGAAGGGTTTCTGAAGTAGAGCCCATGATCGGGTGTGGAAGGTCTGTCTGATGTCTTTGGACAGAAAACGTGGCATGAAAAGGCGATTTAAGCAAAAGAGTCAGAATTGGTTCATGTGCAAATGGACTGAACTGGCCGGAGATGAGGTTGTCCTGAGAACTTCAGAGGTGGTGTGCAGCCACCTCAACCACAGGCTCTGGAAGGATACCTCGCAGGGTTTCATAAGGCCAGAAAGCTCGAGTACTGCTCAGATGTCATGGGGAAACCTGCGTGTGGTTGAAGGTCTCTGGTGTTCCTGCTGCCTGCACCCAGCCCAGCTCAGGAGTGGTGTGTGTTGTGGGGAGTGGTGTCCCAGCAACATCTTATGAGCATGTTAATAAAAAAGAGCAAAAGCTGCAAAGAGGATTCTGAGAGAAAAGGTCTGTGGCTCTGAGATACCCTTGGGGCTTTTTTGTTCCTTTTTGCACTTCTGCCCCTTGTCGGTTACTTCTGCGTGTATGAAATAGGTGAAGAAACTCCAGCTTTTTCTCTTGGGCTATGGACTCAATCTCCAGAGGTCCATTCCACCCCCTACCATTCTATGACCTTCCCTTGTTCAGGATGGATTTTTAGTCCCTTTTGAGTCTAGGGTTGGGTCTTGTGCAGGAGCTTCTCAGGGAAAATGATTTAGCTTTGTCCACGTGTCATGGTTTTGAGTTTCATCCTACTCTTCTCTAGCACATCACCATGGAGGGAGATATGGATGCCTGGGGAGATAAATGCTGCACCATACCATCATGTTTTAAAGGTTTGGGGTTTTTTTAAGGCTTAGAATCCTTTCCTGCCTTAAAGAAGAGTCTCAGACACACAACCCTGATCCAATCGGTATCAGATCAATTGGGGAAACGCCAAAAATAAAGCAAGACAAAGAAGCCATTGACATTGCTAATGGAGTTCCTTCAATACAGAGAGCCCTGAAGATCAATGCTATCATCACGTTGGGCAACCAGCCATTTTGGGCAATCATTACAATAGGCTCTTGCTTTCCAACGGTCTCCCTTGTGGAAAAAACGTGCTACGAGGTGATTGATGTTACCTTGTGGGTTTGCAAGCAACTTTGAAAACCCTGGGGCATTGCAAAGCAGGAATGTGGTGAAAGATCTTTTAGGTGTGACCTTGGGAGCTGCTGACTCCAGAATAACCAGACCTGGGTTGCTCAGGGAACACCAGTAAGCCGTTTTCAGTCACTTGTTAGAATGGCTAGCTTCACCATGCTGGATTGTATAGGTAGGCTCAGGGGCAAGGAGAGGCACGAGTCATTTCTCAGAAGCCACCAGGGTGGAACTCGCATGATATGAAGCAAAACTGAAGGACTGGGGTTGGATGGAGAGCAAATAATTGTCCCACCTTGCTCTGTCCTGCATCCGCAGCAGGGATCAGGTCAGTGCCAAAGGCTGGGGCATCTTCTGCTGCTCTTACTGATGGAATCCTCCATCTTTCTGAAGTTATGGGGGACAAAAAAGAAAAAGACCAAAGAAAAGAAATAAAGAAAAAATTTAGAGAGACATTCCAATCTGCCCTTGTCTTTGAAATAACTTTTCTCCCTTCTTCATTAATCAGGAAAGCTGTTACAGCTCTTGACAGCGCTCTGGAGCAAAACAAAAGGGCCCAATTCACTAATAGGACCTAATGCATAGTCAGATTCTGCAGTGAGTCAGTCTATTTATCAAGACAGGTCAACTTGAAAATTAGTCATGTGGAAAGATTTTTTTTGTGTTGCTGTTGGTGAGTACAGAGCAGGCACATTTTCCTGAAAAAAGGGGCATATGTGCTGTGAGGACATCACGCTTCTCGGATGTGATGGATTTATTTGGAGGTCAGGGCACTTCTCTGCCCACGTAGTCGATGCGATCGCGGTGCAAAGTATCTGCTGGTACAACAGGGTGCAAAGATAATTCTTGGGTCGTGGAATGGCTTAGGAAAGAAATTCTTGAATTGTAAAATGGCTTAGGCTGGAAGGGACCTTAGAGATCTTCTAATCCAACCTCCCCAACATGGGCAGGGATGCCTCTCAATCACAGCAGGTTGCTCAAGGCTTCATCCAACCTGGCCTTGAGCTACCTCCAGGGAGGGGACATCCACAGCCCCTCTGGTCAGTCTGTTCCAGAGTCTCATCACCCTTGGACTGAAGAGCTTTCTCCCAAGATCCAATCTAAATCTCAGTTTCCCCTCGTCCTATCTCTGGACACTCTTATGAAGAGTCCCTCTCCAGCCTTCCTGTAGGATCCCTTCAGGTATTGGAAAGCAGTTATGAGGTCCCCCCGGCATCTTCTCTTCTCCAGGCTGAACAATCCCATCTCCCTCAGCATCTCCTCATAGCAGAGGTGCTCCAGCCCTCCTCCTTTCTCTGGTCAAAGAGCATTTGCAGTGCCCTGGTGTTGCTGAAGCTGTCCCCAGAGTGTTCCTTCTTAGCTCAGGTTCTGGGAGGTGTCTCTGTCATTGGAAAGTGCACTTTAGATGCCACCTTTGTGACACTTTTTTGTGTTTGAGCCTGGAAGTTATGTATTCTGTGTAGTTGATGGACTGAAAAAAAAATGTTTAAGGCCTTAAATTAGAGGTGTGATGAGTGCTGTAGGTCCCCAGGAGGTGTGCACCTGCTAGCACAGGTGTGGAGAGCTTAGGCTTCATGTGCAGGCACCTAGACCAGGTGATGCTCTGTGTGTGCATCTCCCCCGTGCACTTGGCAAAGGATTAAACACCCGAGAATGGGAACACTCAAACTCTGTCATCCCCTGGTGGGAACTTCTCCGAGGTGAACTCTTACTCTTACAGGTTTTACCCATTTTTTTTTTTTTTGATAAAAATGGCTATTCTCTGCCCTGTGAATGGACCCTCTGTGCCAGCTGGAGATAGTTGAAGCCCAGAAACTCCAATACTTTGTGCTGGTATGATCTATATGCTGTATATAGAGGTTGGGAGCCATCTGAGCACGCTTCATGATGATGAAGTGCATCTTCTGGACTCAGCAGGGCTGCTATAAACCTTATATATAGTCAATATGCTGGAGTAGCATTTATTAAGACCCAGATATGGGCTTTCAGGATGGCCTTATCAGTAGATCCAAGGACACTTTGGGGAATAAGAAGCCCTTAGCTGCCATTTTTAAGCATCCAAAACCATGCAGATGACCTTCTGTTTGATCTTTATGTGCGACTGGAAAAATGACAGATGGGATGAGGGTGTCTGGTGGGTGGAATGCTGTCACATGCAGTGATCCAGCTGAGATCTTGGCTTTTGGCTCCCAGACCGCTCAGCGGGGTAAAACCAGAGCGGTTCCAGTGCAGCCACACCGTGATGGTCCAGAGTGTGTACTTGGAGTCATCTCCAGACTGATTGCCTGACGGGTTTATAATGGCCCAGCTGGTTTAGTTTGCCCGATACATCCCATTATATCATCGGAGGTTCGATAGTGTGTAACTGGGTGACATCTTCCACTCCTCAAGCTTCAATTTTCCCTTTAGAGAGTTCTCTTAGGACTCGAATTTTCAGGAGTATTTCAGCTAATACGTTTCAGCCATTTGACAAAATGAGAGGAAGGAAAACAATGTCTTTTTGCTCATCTGAAGAGATACTTAGAGCTGTCTCCCTGAGGCATCTCCAATACCTTCCTCCTGTAGCTGCCTTGATAGTTCATGGAGGTATCTGCTTCTCTGGTAAAAGATGCTCATATTTGGCCAAGTTACAAGCACTTGGAAATCAAAATTTGTGATCACTGGAGACTTTATGGGAGCCTTTTCTCCTTCAAAACTAAAGATAACTGTCCTAAAAGTCATGTCTGGCACATTGAGCAGGGAAGAGTAGGGTGGGAGGACCCCAAGAGAAGCCAGGAGGTGTTTAGTGGGTGAGGACTTATCTGGTGAGACACTGAGCGTAGTCTCGGGCAGCTACTCACTGAGGGTGCTGGTTTTTTGAAGACCCTGTACCCTTCTAGGGCAAAGAGATGCTTGGGGCAAGGTTCCTGGTTTCTGTGAATCAATTACATCAGTGTCTGGATTTGGCCCAAGGAAGATGGACGTAGGCATAGAAGGGATTTTTTTAGAAGCACTTAGTTGTCCACACTTTATTGATTTAAATGGAACAATATTTACATGGACACATCTAGGTAAGTATGTGGACCTTTATATACCTTTAAAATTTTGAGTTTTAATCACCTGCAGTGAGACCATCTTAGGAAGACAACCCACAAGGATATGAATGTCCTTACATGGTGGAAAGTGTGTGTGTGGAGAGGAAATACCAGCTTGGGCATTGGTGCATGAAGGGAAGGTGGAGGAATCTCTAAGTTCTCATTTGCTGACTGAGATGGTTGTGGAAGAGCAGTGTGGCTGAAGGTTGTGATAGTCATCGACAGCAGCCAGGAGAACCTGGTTCTTGCATAATGCTCAGCATGTCACGGGGTCTTATCAATGTTTATAAATATCTGAAGGGTGGGTGTCAAGAGGATGGGGCCGGACTCTTGTTTAGTGCTGCCCAGTGGTAGGACAAGGGGCAATGGGCACCAACTGGAACCCAGGAGGTTCCACCTGAGCAGGAGGAGAAAGTTGTTTGGTGTGAGGGTGTGGGAGGCTGTGCCAGGCTGCCCAGAGAGGCTGTGGAGTCTCCTTCTCTGGAGAGATTCCCACCCCGGCTGGACCCTGCGCTGCTGGGCCCCTGCTCTGGGTGCCCCTGCTGGATGGAGCAGGGGGTGGCACCAGAGCAGCTCCAGAGGGCACTGCCACCCCCTGTGATTCTGTGATTGATTTGGAAAAAGAAATTACAGCTGGAATAGATGATGTTATATTTGTTCAGTTCTGTGGGATGAATCTGTGAAAAGACTGAGCAAAAATTAGATCTGAATTCACCTTGAGTAAAGAAGCCTTGGGACAGCGCTGTAAATAAGCCTTGTGACCATGGTACTGTGGCTTAACAAGTCCCTGCTAAGCCCAGAAGTAGTTTTCCTGTGATGGATCAGCTCGCATCTTGACAGCTCATTATGAGTGATAACTGGTCGTGTTGGAGCTTGAGATGTCTCTGAGCTGCTGCAGCCCAGTCTGGGGGTGTGCTGACCTGTAGTTAGCTGGAGAAATGATCAATCATCTGAACACCAAAAGGGACAGTGATACAGTCACTTCTTGTAGACTACACTAATCCCAAAGTTTACATCTGCTGTAGGCTGCATCTTGGTAGACCTTGCTTTTGTCAGCTTCAAGAGGGACTTTCTACTCTAAGTTTCTATTCTGATTGTTCCTAATCGAGGATTAGGGCTGCTGGGGAGATGATCACAGAATTGCTATGGCTGGAAAAGACCTTTAGGATCAAGTCCAGCCATTATCTATTCTGCCAGGGCCACTACTACACCATATCCTTGAGCACCGTATCTAGACAGCTTTTCAATGCACCCAGGGTTGGTCATTCAACCACTTTCCTGGGCAGCCTGTTCCAGTCTTTGATAACTCTTTCGGTAGAGAAGTTTCTTTCTCATGCTCAACCTAAACCTCCCCTGGTACACTTGATGAAGTAAATGGTCTCTGAGGCTTCAGAAGGCACACCACCCAGAGCTAAGCAAAGCTTAGTGTCCCGTGTGAGATAACACAAACCCGAGTGTGGTGGCAGTGGAGGTATCTCCACGCAGTTTGCTCACCCAATGCCTGCACTGAAATTTATCTAATTACACATTCCAGATACTTTTCTGCTTATTTTTTCTTTTAATTACGGTTTCTGCCAAGACTTCAAGTACCTGGACCTAAAGAATAATTACATAGCAGCTCACTAACACTCCTGCGCTCAAAACGCTCCGAGAAGCGTGATGTATCTGCTGCTTACCTGCAAGGCTCTTTAATTAACGTCTCGAAGACCATTGCAAATCTATTTGTTCCTCCTCTCCGTCGGTGCTTCTCTTCCTTATTATTTCATTAGCGTGGCTTTTCTCAAAATGAAATGGTAATTGATGATCTGAGTAATGTTTTGATAAACTTTAAAAGCAGGGTGGTGTGCGCAGCGCTGCCTCTGAGTAGTGTCTCCTGCAGATAGCGTGCTCCTGCCTGTTGGTGCCTGAGGCTGATCGTTACCCATGGCTGATAATGAGAAAAGAAATCTGAAATAAAGCCCCAAACCCCTTGCTTATCGTTCCTTCCTCCACTCCTGTAGAATTTGTGTGCTTTTCCCTGCATCTGTGGGCTGCTGTGGTTTTGGAATAGTGCCTGTCACTGAATCAGCGTAGCATGGGAGGGGTATGGGTGGGAAGGGACCTTGCAAGATCATCTGGTCCAACCCCCTGCAGGGACAGGGCCATCTGCAGCTAGAGCAGGGTGCTCAGAGCCCCGGGCAACCTCCCCTGCAATGGTGCCAGGGATGGGGCAGCCACCACCTCTCTGGGCAGCCTGGCACAGGCTCTCCCCACCCTCAGCACCAACAATTTCTCCCTTCTCTCCATTCTGAATCTCTCTTTTAGTTTCAAACCATCCCCCCTTGTCCTGTTGCTCTGAATCCCTTCATCGCCCATCCTGTGTTGATGCTGGGGGTTGCCCCAACCCGGGTGCAGGACCTTGCACTTGGCCTTGGTGAACCTCATGAGATTCACACAGGCCCATTTCTCAAGCTTGTTGAGGTACCTCTGGACACTGCCTGGTTGAACAGTGTGGTTTTTTCTCTCCCAGCATGTGGAAAGAATCCTTCAGCCTCCTTCATGTTGTAGCAGTGGCCCTGGTAGAGTTTAGATAATGGTTGGACTTGATGCTCTTAAAGGTCTTTTCCAACCATAGTGATTCCCTGCATAAAGCCCACTTGCTTTTACAATCCTGGCTACTGCATTTCCAAGAAGGCAAGTTAAATGTGCTCAGGCACACTCAGCAGGACAAACTGTGGTTTCATCTCTTTGAAAGAGGTACAAAAGCTCTTGGATGATCTCTGTTAATAGAAAGGTGCCATCGTTATCTCTAAAGGAAACGAATCTCCAAGTATCTATGCACTTGATCTCCTTTTCGGTTTCAATTAAGATGTATCTTCCTTTGTAGTACCACACTGAAATGTTTCTCTGATTGTTGGAGCCACGAGGGTGTAGTCAAAACCCTTCTATTGCTACTAGAAAAGCTGAAGGCTTTCAGTCAGTGTACTCTAGAGGAGTAAGAGTTAGGAAGGTGTTTCTTCCATAGCTGATGTGTTTTGTAAGTTTTTTAAATTTTTAATGATCTGCCTACAAAAGCAATATGCTGACACACTTGAAGCTTTGGGTCAAAGCTGGAGAGATGGGTTGAACAGTTTTCATCTTGCAAAGCAATCGATCGAACGGAACAACCTTTCCTCAAATAATTGCTGCTGTACATGGGGTTGTTGTTGTGGGGGCACAGGGGTGCAGGTTGTCTTTGTTGGCTTGATATTCAATGTTTTGTCATAGGAGTTGTCCAGGGCTGTGCCAGGCTGCCCAGGGCAGTGGTGGAGTCCCCGTGATCCCTGGAGGGGTTTCCAAGCTGTGGAGCTGTGGTGCTGAGGGACAGGGGTCAGTGGTGCCCTCGTGGTGCTGGGTTAATGGTGGGACTTGATGTTCTTAAAGGTCTCTTCCAACCAGAGCAATTCTGCGATTCTACCCTTAGTGTTATTAACTGAGGGGGAATTACCAGTCCTTCCCACCACACCAGGTAGTGGAATCCCTTCACTCTAGTGGATTCTTTCCTGAGAGAGTGGTGAGGCCTTGGAACAGGCTGCCCAGCAGTGGGTGGAATCACCATCCCTGGAGGGGTTCAAAAAACACATAAATGTGTCCCTTCAGGACATGGCTTAGTGGTGATAATGTTTAGTAGACAGTTGGACTTGCTGATCTTGAAGGTCGTTTCTGACCTTAATGAGACTGTGATTCTAGTGATGTGATCCTGGTGGTTGCTCAGGATCAAGACCAGTGGCGTTGAGGAAATGGTCCCTAACTTGCCCATGGGTTGCCTGGCACTCAGGATGTGAACCACTATCACCTTCATTTCTCTTGAGTGTTTATGCATTTGAGTCTCCTGTGATTGGCAGGTTGCTGCAAGTTCTCAGGAGTATCTGTTCTCTTAAGCTGTGCATGGGAACCCATCCCAAATGTCTGTGGCTATTTAATATGTAAATGATTGTGTGTGAAACGAGGGCTGACAGGGGAAACCCTTTGTGTACACATCTTTATAGTACCTCTCTGGTCTGTATTTCATCAAATAGTTGATCGTTGGTACTTAACCTGGCAGGGAAACTGCCCTAATTGGATTGGCATGTCTGTGGTTTTTAGTTATGTTTATTTCCAAGTACAGAAATGCCTTCTGGAGGAAAAAGCAGATGAAGAATAACTGGCATTCTGAAGGGAGAAAATTCAATATCAACTTGAAGCTGCTAAAGTAGGTCAGTTTTGAAGTCGAGTGACTTGTCAGTGCCCTTTATAAACAGGAGCTGTCAGGTATCTCAGGTCCTCTGTTCTGTCTGCCTCCAGGATTTTTGTCTGAGTTTGGGCAAATTCAAGACCCAGATGGTAGAACTACTGAGCTGACATCAGGGTGCTCTTAGTGCTTCAGTTTAAAATCACCACGTTCAGAATCCAGGTGCTTTCTTTTGCTGAGTGTCCTGACTATACCCAAAGCCAGGAGGATCCAGACTTTTGCTCTGGTGAGCTGACCTGGCAGGGGCCTCCACCCATGTCCCATAGTACGAGCCAGTTGCAGCCAAGTTGCTGCTTCCAAAGTCAGGACAGATGATCAGAGTTAGAAGAGACTGGTGGAAAGATCTAGGCCCATGAGCTGGGTTTTCAAAGCAGTGGTTGAGACCTCCAGTCAGCCTTGTCCTCATAGATGGTGTTGATGTAGGTCTTGAGATGAGGCAGATGGAGGGGGGTGAGGGGAAGGTTGGGTGTTGAATTAGTCTGTGTGAAGGAAAAAGGTTGAGGAAATTCTGGAAGTAATGACACACAGTGGGTTTAGGGTTTTTTAAGAAGCAAAAGGATGAGAATGCAGGAGAATGTGAATTCCTGCCCAAGACCTGGGAGATGGCCAAGGTTGTACAGCATCTGTGTGGGATGGCTTCTGTATCTGCAGCCTTTGGTATCCCTACAACGATGCCATCACTGTCAGATGCTGTGTTGTGTGTCATTCATTGAGGAGAGTAGGTGTGAGAAAGTAAAGAAATAATGAAAACTTGGCCTGGACCACTGTTAGGTTGGGTTAGCAGAGGCATTACACCCTAAGGCATCTAAACAACAGTTAAAATTAAAAGCTAAGACTCTGTGAGCTGCTGTCTTTCTGCATCCACCCTCCACGGTCTTCATTCTTTGAAGCATGAACTTAAGGGCATCCAACCTCCATGGTCTTCATTTTTGAAGCATGGACATAAGGGAAGGATGATTCCCTCAGGGGAGCATGGCAGTGGGTTGCTCTGCTGGGCTGTACAGCTGGAGAAGAGAGTGTCTGGTTGGGAGCTTGGTGATGGGGGAACACGTGCTGTTGTAGAAGATGGACCTGGAGATGTGATAAGCATAATAAGGGTGGGATCCCCCCCAAAATGCCAAACTAGAAGGGGGTTACAGAGGGGGAGGGCTCACAGAGCTGACCCAGTAACACCAGTTGGGTGTGAGGAGCAGACCACTCATTCTTCAAGGAGTGACTTCAGTCGTGGTTGGCCCTCAGAGCTGGGTGCTGAGTGAGGAGGTGTGAATCTCTCCATATGTTGGTCAGAAGTTGGCTGCAAGTTTGTGGGTGGGAAGTCCTTGATTTATGTAGTAATATTGTCTCAGCCATCAGTTTTTTTTAATGAAAGCTTCTGTTCTCCAGCCCTGATTGCAGCACAAATAGCCCAGACACCTGCAAAAGTCTCCAAATTTGTGTTTTCCCCAGTAAAAATAGTGGTGCCCTTTTGTGGCTCCTCTCTAAATTAGATATTGGGCTGGAGAAAACAACAGAGCAACGTAGCTCTTGGTAATATTCACTGAGAGTCCCGTTCTGTGCCTTGTTCTTACAGGTATCAAAGAGTTTTTATTGGAGGCAGAAATCATAGAATTAGAGAATGGGAGGGGTTGGAAGGGACCTCTGGAGATCAAGTCCAAACCCCTGCCAGAGCAGGGTCACCCAGGGCAGCCCAGACAGGAACAGATACAGATGGGTTGGGAATCTCTCCAGAGAAGGAGAATCCACAGCCTCTCTGGGCAGCCTGGGCCAGGCTCTGTCACCCTCACAGGAAATAAGGTTCTCCTCTTGTTCAGGTGGAACTTGTGTTCTGGCTTATACCCATTATTTCTTATCCTATTACTGGGCACCACAGAAAAGAGACTGGACCCTTCCAGTTGACCCCCACACCTCAGATATTTGTCAACATGAGTAAGATCCCCTCTCAGTCTTTGTTCTCCAGGCTAAACAGCCCCAGGGCTCTCAGCCTTTCCCCATCAGAGAGATGTTCCAGTCCCTTCAGCATCCTCATAGCCTCTGTTGGACTCTCTCCAGTACATCCCTGTCTTGGTCTTGGAAGTGTTGTTTCTCCATAAAGTATGCTTTTGTCTTCCCTCTTTCATCCCTAAGTGTGGAGTGTGTTTGGTTTTCTTCTAAATAAGTTCTGAAATGAATGCCTCTACGTCCCTCTCTGCACCCAACTGCCTTGCATATATTTGCATCTTGCTTTTACATTTGGGTACTTAGACTTGAATTTGTCTTGTATCCATGGCGTGCCCCAGTGTGGATGTAGGCATCTGCTCTCTCCAGCTCCAAGGCTTTCATCCAGAAAGCCCTACGTTGTCCTATGTGAAGACATCCAGCCAAACAGGTGGTATCAGTGCCTCTTTTCTCCAGGAAAGGAATCTCAGAACCACCTGCTGCTTCACAAACTGGCATCCGTGAAGAAGCCACGCATGGCCAAGACCATGAATGGTTGGTGCCAGCTGCCTGAGCAGCATCCTGGTCACCATCTAGCTGAGCTCAAGCCCAGTGAGATGGCCCCTGGCAGCATCCCGAGCGTGCAGGTGACTGGCTGATGTCCCACCGATGCTGGCTCAACAGGAAAACATCTCAGATGTTTCTCCTACACCACTGGTTGCTCCCTGCTGTGCTGCTCCTTTTCCTTGCAGCAATTTCCAGGCTGCTGCCTCTCTTTGACAACACAGTTCTGAGAGCTCTCAGGGCTCCTGCTTTGTTTGCAGTAGAGGTCATTTCAGCTTAAGTTGCCTGGAGGTTTTGGGGCACGTTAATAAAGCCTTGTGGGAGGTGGTCTCATTTTTACATAGTGCTTTGCTTATTGGAGCTCTGTTTAAAAGAATAAAGATATCTGGTGTGCCCACGGACATAAAACTGAATTGAAAGGTCAACACCACCAGTCCTTGTTCCCAGCTCTGCTCGTAGAGATTTTCCATTTTTTTTTTTCTCACAGAGGAAAGGCTGTGGTCTGTAATTTATTGCTTTAAGAAAGTGCTGAGAGGGCTGTACTGGGAGCAGCATGGAGAAAAGGTGATTGCACACCCGCACACACACACAGATGCTGGCAGCTCAGCAAAGGAAGGGCAGAAGGAACTTCACCATGCCATGTGTGTGGGTCCAGAGGAGCCCCAGCGATGCTGGGAGGGCTGGAACCCCTCTGCTGGGAGCCAGGCTGGGAGAGCTGGGGGGTGCAGCCTGCAGAGGAGAAGGCTCCCCAAGGGGAGACCTTCTGGGGGCCATGCAGGACTTGAAGGGGCCTGGCAGAAAGATGGGGAGGGACTTTTGAGCAGGACCTGTTGGGACAGGACAAGGGGGGATGGTTTGAAATGGGAAGAGGGAGATTCAGAGTGGAGAGAAGGAGAAATTGTTGGTGCTGAGGGTGAGGAGAGCCTGTGCCAGGCTGCCCAGAGAGGTGGTGGCTGCCCCATCCCTGGCACCATTGCAGGGGAGGTTGCCCGGGGCTCTGAGCACCCTGCTCTAGCTGCAGATGGCCCTGTCCCTGCAGGGGGGTTGGACTGGATGGCCTTGAATGGTCCCTTCCCACCCAAAACATTCTATGTCTTGGCTCTCTGTGCACATCACATAAGATGGCTAAAAGTTTGTGTGGCTTTTGTAGAGGTTTGTGTTGTCTGATGTTCTAAGCAAGATAACCTGGAGCTTTTATCTGCTTTGCTCAAGCCCTTTGGAGAAGCTGAGGGGTGTGGTGAGTGAGCATGAAATGGTAATTGCAGCAGCTCTGAAGTCCCTGGAGCTAACGACAGGTCACGATTTCCTCCGTAGAGCTGTATGTGGGTTTTTTGCACAGTATGACTCTTCCTTGGAGAACGCGTGCAGTCCTTGTGTCTCCCCCACTGTGTTCATCTCTTTCTGTGGCGATTTCTACGCTCTGTACTCCGAGGGTGGTAGAACACTGGAAGGGGTTGCCTGGAGAGCTGGTGGAGGTCCTATCCCCAGAGACATTCAAGGTCAGGCTTGATGAGACTGAGCAACCTGCTCTAGTTGCAGATGTCCCTGCTCAGTGTGGAGGAGTTGGACTGGATGGCCTTTGGAGGTCCTTTCAAACCCAAAACATTTAATGATTTTTATTTTTTTTTCCTCCCGAGGAGGCTGAAAATGGATAAATTAGTCTTTGGAGAAGCCCTGCCTGAAGCCAGTGGGACATGCTTCCACCTGTGCTACTCCTCTGATCATCTGTGTTCTCTGAGTTCTCATTCTTCTACTGTGTTATACTTCTGTTGATTTACATCTTAGGGTTGATTGTAGCATTTCAACAAACTGCCTGGACTCATTACGATTCCCCCTGGAGACTCTTAGGTTGGCTTAAACTTGTAACCCAACAGCATTTGGGGAGGAGCAGCACGTACTGGTGCAGTTTAGGGTCAGACCTGCTGGAAAGCAGCTCCATGTAGAGGGACCTTGGTGTCCTGGTGGACAGTAAGTTATCCATGGAACAGCAGTGGGCCCTTGGGGCCAGGAAGGCAAATAGTCTCCTGGGGGACGTGAACAAGAGTGTCGACAGTAGGTCAAGGATGGTTCTCCCCCTCTACTCTGCAGTAGTGAGACCACCTCGAGTGTTGTGTCCAGTTCTGGGCTCCCTGTGTCAAGAGGGACAGGGAAATACGGGAGAGAGTCCAACGGAGGCTACAAGGATGCTGAAGGGACTGGGACATCTCTCTGATGGGGAAAGGCTGAGAGCCCTGGGGCTGTTTAGCCTGGAGAAGAGAAGACTCAGAGGGGATCTTAGGAATGGTTCCAAATCTCTGCAGGGTGGGGGGCAAGGAGAAGGGGCCAGGCTCTTGTCAGTGGAGCCCTGGGATAGGACAAGAGGTGATGGTAGCAAGGTGAAACCTAGGAAGTTCCACCTCAACATGAGGAAAATCTTTTTCACTGTGAGAGTGGCAGAGCCTGGCCCAGGCTGCCCAGAGAGGCTGTGGAGTCTCCTGCTCTGGAGCCTTTCCAGCCCCCCCTGGCTCTGTTCCTGTGTGGGCTGCCCTGGGTGACCCTGCTCTGGCAGGGGGGTTGGACTCGATGCTCTCCAGAGGTCCCTTCCAACCCCTGCCATTCTGTGGTTTCCTATAAATGACTCATTCTAGAGTAGATAGACCAGCAACTTGTTCTCCACATCTGGCAAGCACATCAGCCAGGCTGTGGGGGTCCTCCTTTGCCACAGCCTGTTTTCATGCTGACGCGTACCGTTCCCTGGGAACGTGGACCTACAGCACCCTGAGAGCTGGACCTCGCCACATTCCTATTGCATCTTGCGTAGGACATCACCAAGCTGCTAGAGACCTGAGCTGGCAATGCTGAACAAGAATGTGACTGTTAGCTTTTCAGTTTTAAACCGATTGAAAATGTTCAACCGATGCAACTCCCTTTGCGTGATGGTCCTGGTGATGAGTTCCTCGCCTTCTTCCGCCCTACTGGAATCCTCTTATACCAAGAGCCTCTCACTGGCCCTTTTTCATCCCCCTTTCTTATGGCTGATTTATGTTTGGAGGAATCACAAAGCACCAAATGTCCACAGATTGCAGGGACACTGTAATTACCTGGCTTTGAGGTGGGGATTTCAGCAGAAGTGTAAATTGAGTCTGAGCTGGGCCATGTGAGGCCAGATGCATTTCTGTGACAGAGTTGAGCTAAGGGAATCTTCAGACTAAAAATGGAAAGGGGGGATGGGGAATATGAGATGTATTGTATTTGGATGACAGTCTAAAGCAAAAAGAGGGTCCCGAGGTGAAGAGAAATGATCATCATGTTGTGTCACTGAAAAACACCTTCCTGAGAAGGTTCCAATCAGGAAAATACCTCCTGGTCAGGTTTATTTCTGGTTTTTCTTTGAGGCTTCGCAGACCTTTCAGTGAAAGCAGAAGTTGCTGAGTGGTTTTGAAGCGTGGCTTTGGGAGGTCAGTTGTGTAGGTGGTTGTGTGTTGTAAGCACAAGAAGCTTGGCTTGTGAGCTGCGTGCCTGCAGGTTGAGAACGTGGACTTTTGCTGTGGGACAGCTGGGATGCCAGAAACCTTCCCTGTTCCTGTCAGGTTGCTGGGAGAGGCTATGGAGTCTTTATCCTCGGGGCAGGCAAAAACCTGACTGTTCCCTGGAGCAACCTGCTCTGGCTGGTCTGCTTGGAGCAGCGATGTTGGACCAGATGGTTTCTAGAGGTGCCTCCAACCTCAGCCATTCTGTAATATACTGGTTTATCTACACTTGAGTGGAAAGGAAAGGACTGGAGCGATGTAGTCCTCATTAATTCCATCTACCTTCTTGGCCTTCTGCCATCCTTAATACATCTACTGCCACCCAAGCTGGGAAAGACTTGCATTGTGTTTTGGAACGTGTCCCACTGAGAGACTCTACTGGAGTAACTGCCACAAAGAAGATACCAGCGTAAAGAAACAAAGCACGAATCCATGCCAAGTGGGTTGCCAAAGCTGAATGAACACACACAAAAATGAGTGTTTTTTTAAAAGAAAAACACCCTAAAAAATCTTGGATGGTGGTACAAATTAATTAGAAGATGGAAGTAAGCAATTAAAAGTCAATGAAAACATGTACACTGCAGGATAGCAAGCCAAATAATATGTCAAAAAATTATGCTGGGTGAAGTCAAGCCCCTTGGAAAGCATGAAACCTGGGGTTTGGGTAGTGCTTAATTGGATTTGCCTGTTAGGAAAGGGGAATTAAGACTGGTTAAGATGCAGCTTTCACGTTTCCCCCACCATTTAAAAGGCACTCTAGGTGTTGGGATGGTAAAGCTGCATCTCTGGTATTCCTACAGCTGGGTGGAGGTCTGCACTAGAATCACAGCCTTTCCTCAGCAGGGAGATGCTCCACTCCATCATCTCTGGGGCTCTGCGCTGGACTCTCTCAAGCAGTTCCCTGTCCTTCCTGAGCTGAGGGGTCCAGAACTGGGCACTATATCCCAGATGAGGTCTCACCAGGGCAGAGGGGCAGAAGAACCTCTGGACCTACTAACCCCCCCCCCCCTTCTGTTCCCCCCCAGGATGCCTTTGGCCTTCTTGGCTACAAGGGCCCATTGCTGGCTCATGGTCACCCTGCTGCCCACCAGGACCCCCAGGTCTCTTTCACCTATGCTTCTGTCCACCAGTTCAGTCCCCAAACTATACTGGTGCCTGGGGTTGTTCTTTCCCACGTGCAAGACTCTACACTTGCCTTTTTATTTCAGTAAATCCCACACAACTCTCCAGCTGGTGTAGGATGAAGTTTTTTTTCCTAGAGGAGAACAACAAAGTCTCCTTCAGCTTAGGGCAAGGTGGTGTGAACCCCCTCCGTCACCGCAGCTCCTTGCAGCTGAATTTCCAGCATGCCCTGAAATCTCCGACGCTTCACGATCTTTCTGTGGCTCCTTAAGTTTTTCGAGGAATTGTGTGTGTAATACCAGTCTGCTGTAGTGTCCAGTATAAACCCATTAAAAGCAGCTGGCAGCCTGTGCCAGATACATCAGGCTGGAGGTACAGAAGTAGAAAGTGAGGACATTGTCCTCAGCTCTCATTCAATCTCCTTTCAGAGCAGTGTCCTCTCCTCGTTCCTCAGCAGAACACATCTCTGATCGCAGGGAGCTCTGCTCAGTGGAGGGCTCTGGTTTGAGGCAGGTGGTGAGCCCAAAATGTTCTGTCTTCCTGTTTGGTAAAGTTGATTATTCTGGAGAAGGTGAAATTTGGAAGTGGTGCCAATGGTTGGCTTCAGCGTGCCCAATGAGGAGGAAATTACCTGGTGTTGTGGAGGAAGCCAGGCTGGAAGGAGAAAGGAGAGGAACATGATGGAGAAATACTTCTTGAACTATTTCATGGCCATGTAGTTGTGGAAGGTACCCTAGTTCATATTAAAATAGCTCCAAATCCAGGACCTTCTTTATATTTTTTTGGGGGGGAACAACAGGATGGGGTGACAATTTGAAAGAAACATCTGACTGAGAAGTTCCTATAGAAAATAAAAGGTTGGAAACTTGTGATCAGTCTTGTGAGAGGGGATGTAGCCAGAGTGCTGCGTCCTAGACCAGTTGAAAATGCAACCTGGGATAAATGGGAAGGCAGTTTGGGCACCCCAGGTTTTGCCTTGCTGTGGAGCTGGAGCAATCCTCATGCTCAGTGCTTTGGCATCTCCCTTAGGTTTGGGTGCTGCTCCTGGTGGGATTAGCTGGGAGATTAAACAGCTTCCTGAGCTCTGGCATCCAAGTAAGAATACACTGGATGCTTCTCTCTCTGGAGATGAGAAGATTATTGTAATTCTGGAGACAGGAAGCAGCAGATTGTGCTTTGGATAAAAAAAAGGTATTAGAATAATTCAATCCCAGAGACACCCTGGCATCTTACCAAGAGTGGTGGCCTGCAGCTACTCCTTGATTTGTGGAAGTGGGTATGGCTTTTCTATCAATGGGGGTACTGCATTGGGACCCACAAATACAACATCCATAAATCAATAATTTATATTTATATCTTAAAGCTGCATCATCTGCTGCTTTCCCTTCATCTGTTTCCATTTCTTTTCCATCTTTCAGTCGATCACTGCTCATGTGTTTCTTCAAGCTTTCCATTTCTTTTCCCTGTCTTTTTCTTGCTCCATAGCATTTTGGTTTATTTTATTTCCACTCAGTCCCTCTCACCTACATTCCCCATGTCCTGCATGTTGTCTCTGAGGCACTCTAGCATAGAATCATAGACTGGTTTGGGTTGGAAGGGACCTTTTAAAGGCCACCTAGTCTAACCTTTTGCAGGAACTGGGGACATCTGCAGCTAGAGCAGGGTGCTCAGAGCCCCGGGCAACCTCCCCTGCAATGGTGCCAGGGATGGGGCAGCCACCACCTCTCTGGGCAGCCTGGCACAGGCTCTCCCCACCCTCAGAGTCGACAATTTCTTCCTTCTTTCCACTCTGAATCTCCCCCTCTCAGTCTAAAACCATCCCCTCTTGTCCTGTCACAACAGGCTCTGCTAAAAATATTGTCCCTATCTTTCTGACAGGCCCCTCAAAGTAGGGGACCTGGCCAGAGCAGCAAAGATTGAGACACAAGCTTGGCATCAACCCCTCTGTGGTAGTCGTGGTTGGGGATGCGAGGAATGGTTGGTAGGACAGTGGGGCAGAGGGTTCTTTGGGCGTGAGGAGATTGCTCCTGATGCCTCACTGCTTATATTTGATCTCTGCTGGGGCAGGGCTTTATTGCTTTCAAGGCTTATTTGTTCAGAGTGTTTTAGGATCAATATGGTTTGACTTTTCACAGGATAATCCTGTAGTCCAGTGCTGCGGCAAATTTGTTCTTTGTATCCAGATTCTTCTCCTGTACTGTCAGATAATGTCACCTCTTCTCCCCGAAGGCATGCTGTGAATTCTGGGGACTGATTTCAGGATTTTTATCTTTCCATGTTTTTGAATAAACCCACCACACCAACCAAACCAAAGAACCCACATCGTCAGGCAGAGAAGTCTTGATGAGCTTCTGGCTCCCAGGACTTTTGACCTCTGCAGGTTACGCACGCACGCTCACTTGCGTGCCTCCAAAAACTCAAGGGTTGTTGACCCCTGTGTTAGTTTTCAATGGGAACTGGTGGGGACTCTTCCTTGAGGAGCTTTCTCCTGGGGCTCTGCAGCCAGGCACCACATCCCCTGCCTGAGGTCTGGGCTGAGGTGGGATATGTCACCCCTGGGCAGGAGCTGGTACAGCTCTGGAGGTCACCTTGGGTGATGCAGCCACCAGCCACCCTGGGGGATGGCTGGAGGAAGCCCAGCTGGTTTTGCAAAAGCCATTGCTTTGAAATGGATGCGACGGTGGCATCATCAAGATACAGAAAATATAAGGTGACTTCCAGCACCATCCCCGTGGATGCTTTCACCTCCAGGAAAACCAATCTCCGAGCGAGGAGCGCTGGGCCACAGCAGCCGTAACTTTTTTGTTGTTTTCTGTGCAATAAAACGCCCGGCGTTCTGAGAATAAGTTTCATAAGTGAAGTGTTATGTAAGCTTTTAATGACGTTATCCCTTTCCGCATCCTTTTGGCTTTCCTCAGCATCTGGTTTATTGTGTCTGTGGCCCTGCTGGGTTTTTAATGCGTCCGTGTGAATTAGAAGTCAGGGCTGAACTTCAGGGGGGGTGGGGGAAAAAAAAAGTAATAATGACTGAATGTTTAAAGGCACACGTGTGAAATGCACAATTAACTGTGCCTTGAGTGAGGTAATTAAAAATCATTCCTGCAATGTAGGAGAGAGTTCCAAATGGTCTCGTGATTCTCCAAACAGCTGTTGTCTGGCGTCCCTTTTATTCCTTAATTATTTTCTCACTTCATTCCTTCCTATCAGGGCACAACGTTGTATTTATGTGGGAGAACAGCACTTTAGCTTTTCAGTGTTCAGTCCAGCTTGTCAAAGCAAGACTGACTTCGAGGGGATGTGGTCAAGGACCGCCTAAAATCAGATCACAAAATGGGCCAACCTAATTAAGTATCTAAGGATGCAGATATGATGGACCAGCACCGAGTCCTGGAGGTGTGTGTCTAGAAGAGTTACTGCATCTTGGTCTTGAAAGGATGCTGGCAAAGCCAGCTGAGATCCAGCTCAGCCAGACCTGTCCTCTAGGGGACCCTACAGTGTCCACCTTCTTGAGTGGTCGTTCTTCAGGTTCTTGTTGAAAAATTGAGTTTTTATGGTACTTTCATCCAGTTACTTTTGTTTCTGTTGGTGACATGCAGTAAATATCTTGGGGGAGACAGTAAATAATTTCATAATTCAGGAACATTTATGCTTGCATTTGAAGGATTAGTAAGGTAGTCAAGAGATTAACTTGTCCCCAGCAGAGCCAGGTGGGCTTTCTGCTCCTGAAGTCAAATTATAGAATCACAGAATGATTTTTGGTTAGAAGGGACCTTTCAAGGCCATCCAGTCCAACCCCCCTGCAGGGACAGGGCCATCTGCAGCTAGAGCAGGGTGCTCAGAGCCCCGGGCAACCTCCCCTGCAATGGTGCCAGGGATGGGGCAGCCACCACCTCTCTGGGCAGTCTGGCACAGGCTCTCCCCATCCTCAGAGTCGACAATCTCTTCCTTCTTTCCAGTCTGAATCTCCCCCTCTCAGTCTAAAACCCTCCCCTCTTGTCCTGTCCCAACAGGCTCTGCTAAAAATATTGTCCCCATCTTTCTGACAGGCCCCTCAAAGTGCTGAAAGGTCTCCCCACAGCCTTCTCCAGGGTAAAGAGGAGAAAGGGACAATACAAATACATATCTTTTCTCTTTATTCTGGGAATGCAAAGCCAGACTTGAGCCAGGCACAGCTCTGGTATCAAACCTCAGGTGCAGAGAGCTGCTGTAAAAATATCATTCCAAAACTAAGAGCTGGCTTTCTAAACTATTATTGGGATGTGTGTATTAAAAACAAATATGATGGTGTGAAACAGGGCAGGAGGTACAGTATCTCAATCTTCCCTACCAGCCAATGAAATTGCTGAAATGCTGTGAGGAGATAACGGTTCGTTATGTTTGAGATTAATTAGTGTCTTTGAGGAGGTCTGTGTTTGAGCTGCCTGAACCCGAAAGGGTGACATCTGAGTGGGAACATCTCTCTGAGCTTCTCGTGAGCTGATCTGCGCTGTCCGTCTGCTGAGCTGCTGCCTCAACATCGGGGGAGGAAAAAAAAAGGACCTGCTTTTCATCTGTACTTCTCACCCAAGGCACTGGAGGTGAAATAATCAGTTCTGAGCTAAGCAGCCCCTGGGCCCTTTGGGGTGTCACGGTGCATAAGTCTTCCTGGAACCCAGACCTGCAGAGCAGAGCTAAAAATAGGGAAAGTCATGTGCTGCTTTTCCGATGAGGCCAAGGTGGAAGATGGGCAGTGACTTTTCCTCGTTGGGGTGTGTTGGTCATGGGGGTCTCAGCAGCGTTGGTTCTGTTTATTGAAAAATGAAAAGGCACCGAAAACCCCCCCAAATTCTAAGGGAAAGCTGTAACATTTGGAGAATTACATAGAGAAGGAGAACGTGGGGATGGGGAAGGAAATTCTGGAACATTGCTGAGGCAGTAAGAAAAGAAAAAGACTTGGTGTGTTATTCAGGGTTGGGAGTTGCTGGAGGAGCAAATCATGAGCAGATGTTTCGGGCTGATGCAGTTGGTTGGTTTTCTCTTGGCTGGTTAGATCATCTTCTGGGAGACAGCAGATACAGACATCAGGGGCAGCAGCCAAACATTGCTTAGAGTCAGTCCAGATCTGTGTCCAAGAGGGTGGTCTGCAGACTCTTATGCCCTCCCAAGGGTGATGGACTGGGACATTTCTCCTATGGAGAAAGGCTGAGAGGACTGGGGCTGTTTAGTCTGGAGAAGAGAAGCCTGAGAGGGGATCTTATCAATGTCTATCTGAGGTGGGTGTCAAGTGGAAGGGGCCAGGCTCTCTTCAGTGGTGCCCTGGGGTAGGATGAGAGGCAATGAGGCAATGGTCACAAGCTGAAACCCGGGAAGTTCCACCTCAACATGAGGAAAAAATTCTTCATTGTGAGAGTGCCAGAGCCTGGCCCAGGCTTCCCAGAAAGGTTGTGGAATCTCCTTCTCTCGAGACTTTCCAGCCCCTCCTGGGTCTGTTCCTGTGTGGGCTGCCCTGGGTGACCCTGCTCTGGCAGGGGGGTTGGACTCGATGCTCTCCAGAGGTCCCTCCAACCCCTGCCATTCCATGATTCTACGAGACAGTTGTCTCATCTAGGTACCGAGTAGCTAGGAGCTGGAGGGTGGCCCTTCTCCCAGTGCTCCAGCTCTTCTGCCTTCCTGCTGTTTGCCTGGCCTGTCAGTCTTGTACCTCCCTGGACTTCCCACATCCCACTTCTGCCTCCCTGCCCTCCCCCATCTCCTTTCCCAAAAGTGTCTTGTGCAAGTGGCCACCAAAACTTTTAATTCCCAGAGGCTTCCCCGATCACAGCAAACACGGCTGAGCACGCTTCCCTTTCTGGTGGACCAACATAAAGACCTTATTTTCAGGAGGGTGGTTTTCAGCCTTTACTGTTTTAATTCTCCTTCCACCAGAAGATGGCTTCTTAGGAGGTCTTCTGACTCTCAGGTTCTGAAAGAAAAAGCCCATTACCTATGGTAAGAGCCTTTTGTTTGGTTTGTTGCTCTTAAACCATCCTTGCTGCTATGATGCTACTACAAAAGAAAGCCACAAGCAGTAAAAACCAGTAAAATGAGATTTGGCTGTGATTCAGGAGCTGATGGTGAGCTGGGACCGAGGGCAATGCACTGTGGTGACATGGTTTCCTTCTGTGTTGCTCTCTCTGTGTCTATCCTTTCCAGAGGTGAGGATTCAGATAAATAAGTCTTCTGAGGAGAATTGTTCCCAGGGGTATTTGAAGAGTGCTCACCACAGGGGATGGTGCAGTGGTCCTGAGCTGTATCCTGGACTCCCTGTGAAAACAGACCGTCCTGTTGCTGGTATCAGAAGGTGTTTTGTAGCTGTTGTCTCAGAGATATTCAGGAGATAAGGTTGTGTGTGACACCCTTTTCACTTTTCCTCCTACTGGCTTTGTTAGTGCAATGTCCCCAACATAAGGAGGACGTGGACCTTGTTGGAGTGGGTTCAGAGGAGGCTGTGAAGTTGGTCAGAGGGCTGGAACAGCTCTCCTACAGGAACAGACTGAGAGAGTTGGGGTTGTTCAGCCTGGAGAGAAGGCTCTGGGGACATCTCCTGGTGGCCTTTTAGTTATCTTCGGGGGGACAGGAAAGCTGGGGAGAGACTTCTTACAAGGGCTTGTAGTGACAGGATGAGGGGTGATGGCTTCAAACTGGAAGGGGGGGGAGATCTAGATTAGACATTAAGAAGAAGTTCTTCACTCTGAGGGTGGTGAGACACTGGAACAGGTTGCCTGGAGAAGTTGTGGATGTTCCATCACTAGATGTGTTGAAGCCCAGGTTGGATGGGGCTCTGAGCAATCTGCTCTAGTGGGTTGGTCTAGTAGGACCTTCGAGGTCCTCTTCTGACTCAAACCATTGTAAGATTCTCTGAATTTTCCTCTTTAGATAACTTTTCCCTAGGTGTACCAACCAGGGGGCTTCTCGCCACTGACCAGTGTACCCAGTCTGTGTTCCTTCTCTCTGCTTTCCACTTGCTGAACTCCCAGCCCGTAACTGGATTCGTGATGGGGCAGCAGGACCCTTAGCTTTTTTTCTCTGGGTTTCCTCTTGTGAGCTGTAGGGTCACTCAGTGCCCATGGACGGGAGTGTTGCTCAGGGGATGTCTCTGCATCTACTAGAGGGAGGAAAGAGTTCCTCGTTTTCATGGAAGGGAGGAAAAAAAGAAAAGAATTTTTTAAGTCAGCAAATTTTCAAACAGCATTTACTGATGTTGCTCCAGATTTCTGAGTATTAAGATAAATCTTAATATCTTCAGGCCAGGATGGTGCAGGGAAACCCTGGCTGGGCTGCTAAGGCTGGGTCCAGAGCTGGCCTGGAGCATCAAATGATGGTCAGGGAGAAGAGGCTCTGGAAACTTCGGGGTAAGTGAAGGTGTGATGAGGATGTAGAGAAGAGCTGAGAGGGAAGGGCTGGGAGCAGCCACTGAGCCCTTGCAGAGAGGCCACGGTGGCCATCTCCAAAAGCAGCTTGTGGTGAGGGATGCTTCAGAGATGATGCTCCAGCAAGTGGTGATTGATCTTGAGAAGCTGCTGGCAATTAACTTCTGAGGCACCTTAGATGTGTAATTAGCCCAGAACTCATCTGTGTCTCGTCTGGGTGTGTACGCAACGGCACGAGTCGGGGATGGGCAGCTCTGGAGCTCCTCTCTGGGCTCCAAGGATTCAAGGGACTAAAGATATCCCAGATCTGACTAGAAAAGGTTATGAAATCCAACACAAGCACGTGGTTTTTTTCCTCTCTTCTTGCAGTCTCTGCCTCTAGCCCTGGTGCTTTAAAAGCTGAAGACAAGCTGTGCAATAAATTATTTTTCTCCTCCAAGCCAAGTCTCTGGGATCATCTGCAATAGCAGGCTGATAATTTTCTACAATTATTAATCTACTGAGAAGGAGCATTAATAGTTGAAATCTCTCAATGTTTTGTTTATCCTTCAGTTTCTCACAAATGCTGATAAGAAAAGATGTTATTTTGTTTTGTTTTCTTTGGTGTGTTGTTTTTTTTTTGGGGATGTTTTGGAGAAAATAATTTTCCAGTGCTGATGATTTAATCCACGGATTAAATTTGACCCACTTCTCTGTGTCATTATTTCACCTCAGGTATTTATAATCTGAAGTCCTTCCTCTATTGTGCTCTGCTTCAAATCCTAGGAGGATTATATGTAATTATGTGACAGACGATGGGGGAAGCTGAAAGTGTATGGTTCTTTTTTCACTTGCTGAGTTTTGCTTTCCTCATTAAGAAGAATGGTGAGGAGAGAAAGGTTCTTCCTGCTATTGACTTGCTGGTCAGGGATATTTATTTCTATTCAGCTCTCCCAGGTTCTCAGGGTGAACTGATGTTCAGGCCATGGAGGTCAATATTAGACCTGATGATGACACCTTTGGCTTCCAGGCTTCACAAAATGTTCAGGTGTTCTAGACTACTTGACTTTCATGGATGTTTTCATGGGTGATGTCCTCTTCACAGGGTGTGTGTAGCCTGTGAGTAGTATCTGCAGGGTGGAATGTGTGGAGGAAATCATAGAATCATTTCTGCTGGAAGAGACCTTTCAGATCATCCAGTCCAACTGTTCCCCCAGCAGTGCCAGGGCACCACTGCCCCCTGTCCCTCAGCACCACAGCTCCACGGCTTGGAAACCCCTCCAGGGATCACGGGGACTCCACCCCTGCCCTGGGCAGCCTGGCACAGCCCTGGGGAACCCTCAAGGGGAAGAAATTGTTCCTCAGCTCCAACCTAAACATCCTCTGGGGCAACTTGAGGCCGGTTCCTCTTGTCCTATCACTTGTTCCTTGGGAGCAGAGCCCAACCCCACCTGGCTCCATCCTCCTGTCAGGGAGATGTTGAGAGCCAGAAGGTCTCTCCTGAGAAATGGTTCATGGATCTCAATGGTAGAATTAAAAGAAACAGAGTCTCACCTGGCTTTTAGGTAGCAACTACTTAAAATCAGCAGCAAAGAAAATACAAGCAGTATTTTCCCAGTATGTTATTTTTGCCTTAGTATCAAGATTTCTATAAAGAAAATGGCTCGGTGAAAAATAAATTTAAATTAATTTTATGACACTTTTCTCCCTGTGAAGTGGTAAGTTCTAATGTCCTAAGCCAGTTAGATGTTATCATTGCAAAAAGTACCTGTGAGCTACCATTTAATGTCTTCAGCCCTCAGGAATCTGTCAGGAGGAACGTGCAACGCTGCTCTTCAGAACATCATACTCAAGCTGTAATCCTAGAAATACTCCTAAAAATCACTTTAATTTTTTTTTGTCAACTACAGTACGTTTTTATTTAGTGTTTGACTTCAGGAACATTAGAAAGATATTGAATATTACAGCCATTTCAATAAGGACATGAAGGTTCATGTTTTTACTGTGGGATAACTTAGGGCAATTTTATTATAGGTGTTTTTTGTTTTTTGTTTAGTTTTTTTTTTTAAAGAAAATGATCAATTACAGGGGGAAAAAAAAAAATCAGAAAATTTCAGATGCCTGATATTTAAGCTGTTCCCTCTGGAGAGAGGAGGAGTGGTCAATGCTTTGAGCTTTGTCCTGAACATCAGTAGGTCTAAAGTGGCTTGCAGATTTTGTTGGGAATACCATTTTCTGATGGTGCATAACTATTAAAAGAGTCAAGTTTCATGGCTGTGAGCGTGTCTGTAGGTACACAGACATTATTTATATATAAAATAGAGGGTGAGCTCATACTTAGGCACAAATAACCAAACCACTTCTGAGTTTGAACCGCTTGTTCGGAGAACTGCTGGATAGTTTTTTTTTGTGTGGTGTTTTTTTTCATTCTTGGCAGCAGGCAGATAGGAGCTTGAAGGGTTTTTCAGTTGGGCTGGAATGCCTCTGAGCTATGAAAACTGAAACCTGCTGCTCAAAGTGCTGCTGGAAAAATAGAGATAAGCTTTTTTCCCCCACCCACTCTCCTGTGCGTACCTGTCTGATGGGACCACGGCTGGAAGAGCATTTGTGGTGACGAAGAGGTCACCCAGATTTGTTTGTGGCTGTTCTTTTGTAGCTCTTCAGCTGTGCTGTGTTTACTTATTTTGTTTTTGAGATGTATATCCCTTTCTTTGGGCGGGATGTAGAACATGATGCTCTGTCCTTCAGCACGCTAGCTGTTTGAGCGTGGTGTGGGTGTTTGTCATGTTGTGCTCTTGTTTTATGGGCTTTATTTGCTTACTTGTGTTCTTCTGACCAAGTAGGAGCCTGTTTATTCAAAGCTCTGTTCTGGCTTCTCTGTAGGTACATTTTAGAATCACAGAATCATTTAGGTTGGAAGAGACATTTGAGATGGAGTCCACCTGTTGCCCCAGCAGTGCCAGGGCACCACTGCCCCCTGTCCCTCAGCACCACAGCTCCGCGGCTTGGAAACCCCTCCAGGGATCACGGGGACTCCCCCCCTGCCCTGGGCAGCCTGGCACAGCCCTGGACAACCCTCAAGGGGAAGAAATTGTTCCTCAGCTCCAACCTAAACCTCCCCTGGGGCAACCTGAGGCTGGTTCCTCTTGTCCTGTCTGTCATTCTTTGGGAGCAGAGCCCACCCCCCCTGGCTCCAGCCTCCTGTCAGGAGCTGTCAGAGCCAGAAGGTCTCCCCTCAGCCTCCTTTGCTCCAGGCTCAACAACCCCAGGTCCCTCAGCTGCTCCTCAGCACCCTTGTGCTCCAGCCCCTTCCCCAGCTCCGTTGCCCTTCTCTGGCCATGCTCCTTCTGCGAGTGAGGGGCCCAGAGCTGACCCCAGGATGTATGCGGTGCAGCCTCCCCAGTGCCCAGTCCAGGGGACGATCGCTGCCCTGGTCCTGCTGGCCACACCAGTGCTGATCCAAGCGAGGACATTTAATGCCATTTGCATTTAGCAGAGAACAAATGCATTTCCATAAATCCATTGTTTTCAACAGAACAATAATTCCAGTGTTTTCTCTCACCAGAGCTGTTTTTTGATTTGCTTTGATTGTGTAGCTCTTTCTTACTAAACATTGCTAGTAATTTCTTGCTAAAATTCTATGTTTTCTGGAAAATGCTCAGTTTTGAAGGTGAAATCAATGGTGGTTTGCATAGGTCGGTGTAGCTTGGCATTCCATTAGGGAAAGTGAGCACTGCAGGAGCATCGTCCATGGTACTTACCTGGCTGTGGAAGAACAAGTCTTGTCACGGAGACCTAATTTCCTCCTGTGATGCTGCAAGTTGAACTGGCGACTCTAAATTCATTGAAGAGTATTAGAAGCCAATTGACCTAGAAATAAGTATCACTCTTAATTAAAAAGTGATCCCTGCAGTCTGTCAAAACCTGACCTTACAGAAAGGTTGAAGGACCAGCAGCTCTCAGGAGCAGTTCACGGGGAGTGGTTGCTGGTGGGGGTTAGCATTAATGGTGTGACAGAGGCTGCTGGTGGCTGAGTTCACCACCCATCCCATGTCCATATGATGGCCCAGAAGCAGATTTGAGTATGTGGTGATGAAGACATAAAATCATAGAATGGTTTAGGCTGGAAGGGCCCTTAGAGATCATCTAATCCAACCTCCCTGCCATGGGCAGGGACACCTCTGAGCTTGACCAGGTTGCTCAAGGTCTCATCCAACCTGGCCTTGAACACTTCCAGGGAGGGTCATCCACAGCCCCTCTGGGCAATCTATTCCAGAGTTTCATCACCCTCATAATGAACTTCTTCCTGAGATCCAGTATAAACCTATTCTCCTTCAGTGAGCATCACTGATGATGAGTGTAGGCCATGCGTGGGGGAGGCGAGTCCTGGAGTCATGTCGTAGTCCTAGGAGAGGTCTGGGACAGTGAGGCCTCTTGGAAGATCTGGGTTTCATAACAAGAGACTAACAGAAGGTGAGCTGCCAACAATATACCGCAGCGGCATAGGGAGGGCTGGGGTGGTGGTGGCATGTCCTCGTGTTTCAGTGGTGAGGGTAGCACCTGGCTGGTTATTTCCATGCTAGCATTTTAAAAATGACTCACTAGAGAGATAAAATGAGTTGTCAACATAGTAAACGCTCCATATCTATATGATTTAGGGATTCAAAGTGCTGGATGTGTCTCCTTGGTGTGGCCATGCTGGGTTGGGGAGAAGAGGACCAACACAGTTCAGCCTTGTGGAGGCTCTTCTGGAGGGAGCTGGCTCTTTGGCCGTGGTTAATAGGTGCTGCTGTTGCTCTGCCTGTCCTCAGTCATTGAAAGTGGCCCGTAAACTGCAGTGCAAAACCCAAAGTAATGGGCAGATGATAAACTCTGAGGGAAGCAATTTGAAATCTTTGGAAATGGATGTGCTGAGTGGGCCTCGTTTTAAGTAGTTATTGAGGGTCACAAGTCTGGCTTTTTAATCGAATTTGTTCATTAAGGTTGGAAATGACCTTCAAGATCAGCAAGTCCAACTGTCTACTAAGCATTATCCTCACCAGTAATCCATGTCCTGAAGGGCCACATCTGGATGTTCTTGAAACCCCTCCAGGGATGGTGATCCCACCCCCTCCCCGGGCAGCCTGGTCCAAGGTCTCATCACTCTCTCAGTAGGGAAATTTTTCCTACTATCCAACCTAAACCTCCTCTGGTGCAACTTAAGCATGTTTCCTCTTGTCCTACCACCAGTCACCAGGGAGAAGAGACCAACCCCCACCTCACTCCGACCTCCCTTCGGGGAGCTGTGGAGAGCAGTAAGGTCTCCTCTCAGCCTCCTCTTCTCTTTAATGTGTAAAAAGGTTTGTTTGGGTTTTTTTTTTTTCTCCCATAATATTTTAAGAAAACTGAATGAGGAGCAGTGTGTTTCCCCTAACATTTCTAACTTTCATCTGTCTCTGTAACACTTCTTCCCTTCAAATAATTCCGTATCCGTGTTGAAGTGCAGGCTCCCCAGTGCAGAGTCCAGGGGGATAATCCCTGCCCTGGTCTTGTTGGCCACATGGGAGCTGGAAAAAGTCTGTTTGTCTGGAGCTGCCTGCGTGTACAGTAACACTAAGCTCTTCTGACACATTATTGTTATTATTATTAGCCATTTGATTTGGGGCCAGGAAAGTTGCCACCCTGCTGGGATATGTCACAGTGGGCAGCATGGGGAAGCCAACGTGAGCGCCAGGTACCCAGGACAGAGCAGAATGGCCTTGGCAATGGGTAGGAGCAGCCGTGGTGACTTTGGCAGGAGCTCGTTGCCTGGATGGTCGTGGAGAGTCGTGAATGTCCAGCATGCTCTCCAAGCTCTGCAGACCAGCGTAATTGCTCTGGCACTGGGAATTTTCATCTGTAGAAATGAGGAAACAAATATCCTGCTCCCTTGCAGAGCAAAATGCATTTTCAGTGGGAAAGTGTGGGGAATATTTATACTGCTTGAAAAGATCAGTCACTCACAGGTCTGGGAGAGCATGGAAGAGCTCTTTGCATGTTGCATCCTTCAAGAATCCCAAAAACTGGAACTTCTTTAAAGGAGGAAAAAAACACAGGACAATAAAATTAAATTAAAAAATAAAAAGAAAATCCAATCAATAGCTTAATTAGATTGAACAACCTCCTATTGACTTCAGACCTCAAATGTTTAACGTGCACCTTCCTCATCTGAATCATCTTAGGTGGAGGAACCAAAACCAGGCTATCGCTGACCAGCCTCAGATGTTTTACCTGGGCTGACATCAGGGGAGCTGTTCAAAACCAAGCAAAACATTCAGCTTTTCAGCCAACGTTTAATTTCAGCCGCTCAGGGTGAGTAATGTCTTAGGCTGAGCTGATGCTCTGGAAGTTGCTCAGTTGTCAATAGTGTTTTCTAATTACTCCTCGTTTCTGGAACGGGGCTGAAATGGCCAATCCCATGAGAAGTGGTGCCTTCTCAGCACGGTGCTGTTTCGATGGGAGCAATGCCTCTTTCTGAAGGTGGAGGTGGTGCCAGAGCAACTCAGCAAGTCCCCAGGGAAGGGATTTGCAGGTCTTTCTCAATTTCTGCTGGCAGTTGTCCCTATCAGGCTGAAGAGCACGTGGAGCTGGGATCCCAGTGGGCTGGGAACCCAGCAGTGTCTGGATGTGCTGGTAGAAGAGGATTTCTGTGTGGCACTGAGGCAGAAGGTGGCTCGTGGGAGTCTTGCTAGGCAAGGCTCAGGCAGAATTCTGATCTTTAGGACTGCATTACTGTATGTATTCTATCATAGACTCATTAAGTTGGGAAAGGCCTTTCAGATCAAGTCCAACCATGACCCCAGCAGTGCCAGGGCACCACTACCCCATGTTCCTCAACACCATATCTCCATGGCTTGGAAACCCCTCCAGGGATCACGGGGACTCCACCACTGCCCTGGGCAGCCTGGCACAGCCCTGGACAACCCTCCAGGGGAAGAAATTGTTCCTCAGCTCCAACCTAAACCTCCCCTGGGGCAACTTGAGGCTGGTTCCTCTTGTCATATCCCTTGTTCCTTGAGAGCTAGAGGCCAACCCTATATGGCTCCAGCCTCCTGTCAGGAGCTGTCAGAGCCAGGAGGTCTCCCCTCAGCCTCCTTTGCTCCAGGCTCAACAAGCCCAGGTCTCTCAGTGCTCCTCACCAGACTTGTTCTCCAGACTCTTCCTCAGCTCCATTGCCCTTCTCTGGCCATGCTCCAGCCCCTCAGTATCCTTAGAGAGAGGGACCCTGGAAGTAATTCAGGGAAATAATAATTGTTACTCTGTGACTCATCCTTCAGATGCTACAAAGAAATCTAATTCCAGGCCGTTATCATAGATTTTTCTCCGTGATGTGATCCCAGATGCTGGTGCAATGGTGAGCCAAGCAGCCAACACCCCCTGGTAGACCCTCCCATCATCAGAGCGTGGTGAGGTCTCCTGTTGTAGTATGGAGCCACCCTTGGAGGGTTCCTCAGGGAAATTATTGGTCTAGAGATTTTGTGGACCACAAGATAACAGATTTTCTTGTCAGGCACTGATGTGACTGGGGACTGTCACTGATTTGACACAGAGAAGGAGGTGATGGACACGGTGGGAATGCCCAGGGCAGGACAGTCAGGTAGGGATGCTTACTGGTTGTCATCTGGCAGCTCCTAGAAAACCTCAGTGCTGAGCCTCTCCATGTCAGGATGACACCTTTGTGTTTAATAGGATGCCCTCAGTAGGGTTTTTCATCCTTAATTTGATGGTATGTGATAAGAAATGCATTAAAAAAACAATAAAGCAGGAAAGCACCGGAGGAAACAGTAACGTTGCAATGAGTAAATGTTGCTCTGAGTAGTGATACGTTAAAAATTAACACTGCAACCTCCAATCTTTGTTGTATACCTCTATTATACTTAATTGTGACTTACACCAGCATGTGAGCACAAAGTAGCCTCATGCTACACGGAGTGGACTGCAAGTCTACGGAGTTACTCCTGATTTATGCTGAGCAAGTCTGGCTCAGTAATTCTTCAGGATAAATGAATTGTGTATGATATACTTGAGCATACAACCAACCATCTCGGTGATTAATTTGTATTTATGCTTCAGTAATAGATTGGGGATGTTCTCATCTCTTTTTTTTTTTCCCCATGAAGGATCACCAGGATAAATGATCTGCAAGGCTTCTGGAGGTCTGTAGGCACGTTGGGTTTGGATGATGTCAAGAAGTGTGATTAAACTCTGCTAAGCAGTTGCACAGCAGGGTACAGATTTGGTGCTGGAGTGAAAGTCTCACATTGAAAATGAAAGTTTTATGTATGAGGGGGTGAAAAAAACCGTAGGGAGTGACAGTTTATAAAAGTCCAAACTGTGTTTCTCTTCTATCCTGCCAACTGAATGTCATCAGCCATCTTAGATGTGCTTTTTCCTTTTATTCCTTTATTTCTTTGAAGAGATGTAAATTTTGCTGTTGAATAAGAATTACCTTTGGAAGGGCGACAAAATACATTTCAGCTTCCCGCGATGGATAATAAGACCATTAGAGCAGCAACAGAAAATCTGATTTAGGGTAACCTGGAGGCACGTTGGGAGAGACTCCAAAGAAACATGAGCCAAGCTGGTGGAGTCGGTGCCAGGTTGGAGAATGAATCCTTCAGGAAGACTGGCAGACAGTGGCAGGTCTTTGTGTACGTGCTGGGGTGGAGTAATCAGCCTGGAAAGCTGATTTGCAGGACCCACAGTGGTCAATAATGTGTAACCTGGGGAGAAACATGGGTTCTTCTCAGTTACCAAGTTCTTGACATTATTTCAGGCAGCTGTTTCATATAATTAACTTCATAAAGTAATCCAGCTTTGATCTGGAGGTTGTTATGCTTCTCTTGTGCTTGTTCCTGTTATTGCCAGGATATTCCAGGACCTTCTATGGTGAGTCTCCCTTTGGGAGACCGCCTTGCTCTCCAACAACACTCCAAACGGAGGTTGCAGAGTTTAGTGGTGACCTGGCAGTGTTGGGTTAGTGGTTGGATTTGATGAGCTGAAAGATCCCTTCCAACCAAAACGGTTCTGTGATTCTCTGAGGATGAAAGGGCTGGGGTAGCTTGTGGGTACAGAGTGCAGGAAGCTCCTGTTGGTGCCTTCAGGAGAGGAAGGCTGGTTGAAAGCAGGATGCCTCTATTTTGTCATTGTGGTTGTCTTCTGAGAAGCCAGGGGAAGAGAGAAGTAGTATTTCTCAGCCTTATTTTTAGCTATTATTAGCAAATAAACTCCAACTGAGGTTTCATTCAGAGATGTCAGTTTTTGTCTTGATGGCAGGTGATTTGACTCTGGGGTGCACTTTGTGACATCTTTAACAGAAAAGACGTAGGGCTCCATTCATTGTTTTTATGCTTTTTCATACGAAGAGGATTGCTTTTTTTCCCATGGAATCATTTTGGTTGGAAGAGACCTTTAAGGTCACCCAGTCCAACCCTTCCCCCAGCACTGCCAGGGCACCACTGCCCCCTGTCCCTCAGCACCACAGCTCCACGGCTTGGAAACCCCTCCAGGGATCACGGGGACTCCACCCCTGCCCTGGGCAGCCTGGCACAGCCCTGGACAACCCTGGAGGGGAAGAAATTGTTCCTCAGCTCCAACCTAAACCTCCCCTGGGGCAACTTGAGGCTGGTTGTTTCCTCTTGCCCTGTTGCTTATTGTCCTTTTCATTGAATTACCCCAAGTCTCAGAATTAAAACAATCACAGCAGATACAGTACACGTCTTGGTTTTACTGAAGGACCTGAGGCCGTGCCTGGTGGAGCCCGTCTGCTGATGCTGAGTGCAGCTGAAGGTGGTTTGAATGAATGAAATTGCTCTCGAATGAAGAACTCTTGGAGGATTTGAGGCAGTGTGTGGCAGCTAGCAGCAAATCTGCTTCCTGCTGCTGGAAGAAGGAGGGGTTGATGAAGCTGGTGGAGGTCTAACGATGGCTAGGAGAGGGTTATAGGTGTGTTGTCTGAAAGCAGAAATGGAGTTGGGTGAGCGACTTTGTAATAACCAGCTCATTCCCAGGGCCTGGTCTAGAGCCTGTTGAAGTTAATTAGCTCTGTTCTGCTTCCTCTTCTTTATTTATTTCTTCTTTTTTTTCTGATTGCTAATTGTGTGTAAACAGCTTTGGGTCATCATGAGTTTGTTTATTCGGAATTATTCGCAGATTAATTTTGGTACTTCACTTCTCCTTGAGCGTGCAGGGCGTTCAGCATGCGAGGGGGATGAGTCGAGCTGTTCGCCGTTGCAGCTCTCGCCTCTTCTCGTGTCCTGGCTCAGCAGAGTCGTTTGTGAGCGTCACTCATCACATCATCTCTCATCTACTCCAAACTTGCTTTTCCGTGCCTTCGTCGGCACCTTCATGGGAGCTTCTGGAGCTAAATCCAGTTGGGAACTGGTCGCTAGTGCAGTTCCCCAGGGCTCAGTTTTGTGGACGGTCTTGTTTCATGTCTTAACTGATGATCTGGAAGAGGGGATTGAGGAACCCTCAGCAAGTTTGCAGGCAATACCAAATTGAGAGGGGTTGTTGGAATGCTTGAGGGCAGGAGGCTCTGCAGAGGAATCTGGCCAGGCTGGGTTGATGGGCTGAGGTCGATGGGATGAGGTTCAACGAGGCCAAGCGCTGCGCTTGGGTCACAACAGCCTCAGGTGATGCTCCAGGCCTGGGGAGGGGAGGAGTGGATGGAAAGTGCCTGTCAGAAAAGGACCTGGGGGTGCTGGTGGACACCTGGCTGAACATGAGCCAGCATGTGCCCATGTGGCCAAGAAGACCACCAGCATCCTTGCTTGTGTCAGAAACAGTGTCCCCAGCAGGAGCAGGGCAGTGATGGTGCCCCTGGACTGGGCACTGGGGAGGCTGCAGCTTGAGCACTGGGTTCAGGTTTGGACACCACAGGATAAAAAAAGACACTGAGGGGCTGGAGCGAGTTCAGAGAAGGGCAGTGAAGCTGAGGAAGGGTCTGCATAAAATGTCTTACGAAGAGCAGCTGAGGGACCTGGGGTTGTTTAGTCTGGAGAAGAGGCTGAGAGGAGACCTTACTGCTCTCCACAGCTCCCTGAAGGGAGGTTGGAGTGAGGTGGGGGTTGGTCTCTTCTCTCAGGTAACTGGTGATAGGACAAGAGGAAATGGGCTGAAGTTGCACTAGGGGAGGGTTAGGTTGGATAGTAGGAAAAGTTTCTTTACTGAGAGAGTGGTGAGGCCATGGACCAGGCTGCCCAGGGAGAGGGTGGGATCACCATCCCTGGAGGTGTTCAAAAACACGTGTAGATGTGGCCCTTCAGGACATGGATTACTGGTGATGGTAATGTTGGGTAGACAGTTGGACTTGCTTGAAGATCATTTGTGACCTTAATGATTCTATGAACTTCTGACCCACTGTGCTGACTGGTCACAACTCAGTCCTGCCCAGTGTGTCTGTTGCTAAGGGTGGTATTATTTTATTATGGATTCTCCAATAACGAGCACAGAGAGGGATTGTTGTATTTATCTTCCTAATGAGCTGTAACATTACCAGTGACAAATAATTATCTTCCCTGCATCTTCATACAATGAGCGTTGCGTCGTAGAGCGTGCGGTTCCCAGTCCATGGAACAGGAGTGTGGAGCAGGGAGTGTAGTTCAAGACTTGTTTCAGCCTTCTACAGGATGCAAGCATTTATTGAAATGCACATCTTCCTTATTTTAACGGGATTCTGATAAAACCATGTTTTCCTGGCTCTCCTTTGCCGTGTTCAAAGCAATGCGGAACGAGGAGGTGACACTGAAGTTTCTGGTTTATCCTATTTTAGTAAATATTTAGTGGGCCATGGTCATTTGAAGATGGGCAAGCACCTAAAGATGCACTGTTGAAAGGAGGAAGGGGAGTGTGAACTGATGGGTCAAAGTCCCTGTGGCACAGAGCAGACCTGGAGGGTCGTGCTGCTCTCATTGGCCCTGTGGGGCCCAACGGCTTGGTGCCATGGTCTCATCACGGGTCTGTGGGTCCCCTGAGGAGCCATGCACGAAATTACCCCTCTGAAAATCATGCTCTTCAGCTAAGGCATGTTTCCTGTGGCTCTGGATGTGTGAGTGGATTCCCCAGCCCTGGACACTTCTGAGCGAGCCAGAGGGTGTCCAGGTGGCCAAGAAGGCCACCAGCATCCTGGCTTGTGTCAGTACTGGTGTGGCCAGCAGGATTAGGGTAGGGATTGTCCCCCTGGACTGGGCACTGGGGAGGCTGCACCTTAAATCCTGGGTCAGTTTTTGGTCCCTCACTTGCAGCAGGACATTGAGGGGCTGGAGTGTGGCCAGAGAAGGGCAACGGAGCTGGGGAAGGGGCTGGAGCACAAGGGTGGTGAGGAGCAGCTGAGGGACCTGGGGTTGTTGAGCCTGGAGCAAAGGAGGCTGAGGGGAGACCTTCTGGCTCTGACAGCTCCTGACAGGAGGCTGGAGCCAGGGGGGGTTGGGCTCTGCTCCCAAGGAACAAGTGACAGGACAACAGGAACCGGCCTCAAGTTGCTTCAGGTGAGGTTTAGGTTGGAGCTGAGGAACAATTTCTTCTTCTCCAGGGCTGTGCCAGGCTGCCCAGGGCAGGGGTGGAGTCCCTGTGATCCCTGGAGGGGTTTCCAATCCATGGAGATGTGGTGCTGAGGGATATGGGTCAGTGGTGCCCTGGCAGTGTGGGGGGAATGGTTGGACTGGATGATCTGAAAGGGCTCCTTAAGTCAAATGAGCCTGGGATTCTAAGATTCAGGACAGGGTTCTGAGCCATCTTCTCTAGACCAGGCTTTTGCCAGAAAAGTTTGAACCAGATGATCCTTGAAGTCCCTTCCAACCTGGGATTCTATGAGTTTTTTGACTTGCAGAGCTGTGAGGACTGGTGGTATGGAAAGGGAAATTCTGACGTTGACTTTGACTGTAGTCAAAGCTGGTGAAGATCATGGCCCTTCTCCCATGAATGCAGAAAGCTGCTCTCTTGAAAGTTTGCTTAACTCATCGTCAGAGACAGTAATGGGCTGAAGTTATTCAGCTCAAAGGGATTTTGTGCCATTTGGCTTCATCCCGTACGAAAGTGTCAGGGCTGAAATCCTCCTAGACTGCTGTTGCCTGGATGAAGATGAACATCTTAATGCATCATCCTGTAAAACGTGTGCTTGCTGGCACTTCTACCACTCAGCTTTTGGAGCTCTGTTTTTAGGGTGGAAAAGTTCCCTAGATTTCAGCAGTGACTGTAAACATTTAGGTGTCCACACTGGTGGGGAAGATGGGGCATGAGGAGGTTCCAGATGTGCAGAATTGGCTCGTAAGTCACCCATGTCATGTTAAAGAGGAAGAGAAACCTTCAGTACTCACCATTCAGTAGCAATTATGGTGGCTGAAGTCCCACCGAGAAGCAGGGTGGCATGTGCCTGGAGGAATCCTGGAAGGAGAAGGAGCCAAGGTGTTGGAAAACCAGGTCTCCTGGAGAGCAGGTTCCGCACAGCAGCATTGCAGGGTGAGGGATGAGAGAAGGTGAAGGATGTGTGAAGCTCTGTAGGAATGGGCTCAGATGGCTACAACGCTTGGTTGTTTTAGCAGAAAAAGTTCTGGATTTGTGCTGTCAGTAAGTCTGAGAAGCTCTGGATTTGAGCATCCCAAGGGTTTGCCGTATAAACATCTAATATTTATGATCCTAGTCCTGAAGGGCTTTACACTTCTGTCTTTTGTCGTGTTTTGTGCATTGTCCTTTGGCCTCAATATGCCTGGAGAAAGGGAGGAAAGGTGAGAATGGGAGAACATCGCAGGCGAAGAACAGGCTGTAGGTTGCCACCGTGTCCACACGTTTGTATGGCGTGGGAACTAAATCATCCTGTGAAAGTCCACGCCTTGCTCTGGCCAAAGCCACGAGGCACTCTTCTTTAAGAGGAGGATCCGGCCCTGAAAGCACCGTGATGTTTGAGGAGGAAAAAGAGAAAGACAAAAAAAACCCCAAGAAAGATACATCTGTGTTGCTTCTCTTGGGCAAAGCATTCATCCTGTGGCCTGCTGAGGTGCTCCTTGGGATGGCCCTTACGTTGTGTTGATGTGGTTGGTCGTAGCAAGGCTTAGGTTCACCATCCATGCTGCAGCTGGGGACCTTGTTCTCCCCTTCTTCAGCAGGGCCAGGCTGACAGCAGCACCCATGGGTGTAGATTGGAGCGGTCAACAAGCCCAAACTTGCTTAGGAATTGTCACGGTGAGGTTGGAGTCACCATGTCCTTGTCCAGCTTTGTGTAGCTCCTTGTGACGTGTGGGATGTGGGCACAGGTAGAAGGAGAGGACCCTGTTGGGTGAGCATGTACCCCCACGACTGGTGGGCTCTCCAGCAGCCAGCCCAGAGCCTAGAAGGTTTTGTGGGAGCAGGATGAGATGCTACATGGGTGGATTCATTGTCTCCTGGTGGGTAGCTTCCCATGCCAGGCAGCAAGGCTGTCTTATTCTGGGCAAGTCTCCTCTGCTATGCTGGGCCATCATCCCTGCCTCTCCTCAGCAGTCCAGGATGCTTGAGGATTGACTTTCATAGTTCAGTGGATGAGAACCTCTTTCCTGAGAGATTTTTCAAAGGGTGTCTTCATTGTAAATGTCAGGCAGGTTTTCCTTCTGGGAGGGCACCCAGGCCACCACGTGTTGGGATCACATTTGTTCATCATCTTAACTTCTTCAGTGTCACCTAGAAAATCACTACAGCGTTCTAGTGTAGAAAGCCCTGTACAAGATGCCCCAGGTGGGAGTCCATGGGAGGAGTATTCTTTCAGAGAGATGCCTGCTGGAGGAAACAAGCCCTGGTTGTCTAAAGTGCTTTGGCTGGCAAGCACAAGCTGCTCTCAAATGAGCTGAAGATTGATGGCTGCATAT
The DNA here is from genome assembly GCA_025345505.1 of Todiramphus chloris collaris. Classification (NCBI taxonomy): domain Eukaryota; kingdom Metazoa; phylum Chordata; class Aves; order Coraciiformes; family Alcedinidae; genus Todiramphus; species Todiramphus chloris. The sequence goes on along the minus strand of JANVCC010000043.1, from coordinate 1,779,730 downwards.
CCAGCTTCTCTGGCCAGTCTGGAGGCACTGCGTCGTGTCCATTCTGCCAGCCAGCATGGAGCAGACCTGGACCTGGCCCAAGTACAGCCCCAGACAGGGCTTGTGAATTCTGGGAAGCCTGCAGAGCCAATTCTACCAGCCCCCTTGGGTTTGGATGGTTTCATCATCTCAGCTTCCTGGGCATTGCTTGTTTGAGGCTGGAAATACCTCCTACGCAAAAGCATTATGTGATGTGGAAATATTCTGCAGGAGAAGTGTGGCCAGCAGGGCTAGGGCAGGGATTGTCACACTGTGCCTTTCACTGTTGAGGCCAAACCTTGAATCCTGGGCTCAGCTTTGGGCCCCTCAATCCCAGAAGGACACTGAGGGGCTGGAGCGTGGCCAGAGAAGGGCAACGGAGCTGGGGAAGGGGCTGGAGCACAAGGGTGCTGAGGAGCAGCTGAGGGACCTGGGCTTGTTGAGCCTGGAGCAAAGGAGGCTGAGGGGAGACCTTCTGGCTCTGACAGCTCCTGGCAGGAGGTTGGAGCCAGAGGGGTCGGGCTCTGCTCCCTAGGACAAGAGGAACCATCCTCAAGTTGCCCCAGGGGAGGTTTAGGTTGGAGCTGAGGAACAATTTGTTCCCCTTGAGGGTTGCCCAGGGCTGTGCCAGGCTGCCCAGGGCAGGGGTGGAGTCCCCGTGATCCCTGGAGGGGTTTCCAAGCCGTGGAGCTGTGGTGCTGAGGGACAGGGGGCAGTGGTGCCCTGGCACTGCTGGGGGGAATGGTTGGACTCTATGTTTTTAAAGGTCTCTTCCAACCAAAAGAACTCTTGTGAAGTACATCTTTTTGGATTTGAGTTGTTTTAAGAACAGGTGTCAGTCTGGATATTTTTTTTTAATTATTATTTTCCAATTTAGTTTAATTGGTTCAGAATTGACCTCAGATAAAGTATTTAAGTGTGGTTATAGCTGCACAGATGCTTGATGCAGTTTCAAAGTCACCACCTCTTCCCTCACCACCACCTTTCCACCTTCTTAGTGGTCTTGTTGGAATAGGGAATGCTTCCATAAAAACTTGTACAGAAGTCATGTAGAAGCTGTGGAGCAGAAGTCACAGCCTGGGGGCTTGGACAGGGTTTTAGATAAGTTTGCACCTCTCCTTCTCTCTCAACACGTGGCAAGTGAGTGGATCCTGGCTGACCCCAGCCTGTGATTCAGAGCAAGGCCATCATCCATCATCCTGCTCTACCCTTGGTGGCTTCGGTTTCATGTTGCTGCTGTCTTCTAGAAAAGGGGAGAACTTTTGAGGCAGCTCTTGCAAGGGCACGTGGGCTGTTGTGTGGTGGTGGGAGTGGAGGTGAAGGTACCTACAGCCTTCACATGTCCAGTGGGATGGAGGGAGGCAGGAGTAGGTGGGGAGAGGAGAGCTTGGGAGGCTTGTACCTGGATCTTTGCTCATCTCTTAGGTGACACATCCCAGCCAGGGCCCTGGAACATGCTCTGGTGAAAGCCAGGAGCAAAGATCTTGTCTGTGAAGTCTCAGCTGAACGTCAGAAAAGAAGAAATTTATGAATTTAGGTAATTTATGAACTAAATCAACTTCTGAGGGCCCCGAGGCAGGGGTGGCAGGAGGTGGAGAAGGCTCAGCATCCAAATCTACTGCTCTGAACTGAGACCTAAAGAAAACGTGATGGAAACGGAGGTAAAGGGAGAACTTCTGGTGGTTGTCACATTTACGAGGCTGTATTTCCTTCCTGATTATGCCAGTTGTACTCCGTTGGAGTTTATTCCTCTTGTAAATCACAAGTCCTCAATTCCTCGTTAGCGTGGAAGTTTATATTACGTTGTCGGCCTCTTCCAGTGCTTCCAAACTTTCTTTACAAAATTTAGGTCTCTTGATTTCTTTCTTTATTCTTATTTTCTTTTCTGCTGTTAAAGTTGGTGGGAATTTTTTGTTTTTTCCTAAATTAAATATTGATAGAGCTGAATATTTTTCAGTGCAGATTTCATTTAAATCGAACCAAGCTGGCTTTTTATTTCACTTTATTTTTTTTTTAATGTTATTTTTGCCTTTTCATCGGAAGAACGCTTTCATCTTCTCTACTTAAACCACTTCTGAATTGATTTTTGTGTCGGAAATTTTGCTGGTGTCAATCTCCTCCTCTTAACCCAGCCCAGGTCTGTTGGGTATCCATCAGTGTGCGACCCGGGGTGGACCAGCGGTGCGTGCGGGCACTGCCCTTTAGTCACGCAGACAGGGCAACCTGCTACTTCTTCCCTTTCCTGCTGGTTCATTTCCATTTTGGTTTCAGTGAACGAAGAGCCATCTGCTGAGCATTTAGGATTTGGAGCTGCACAGTCGGTACAGAGGTCTGGGTTTGCCAAGTTGTAGCAGAAGAATGGAGAAAAATGGCTTGTTTTTCTATGATTTCTTGGAGTTGAGGGGAGGTGCCCAGACTTGCAGAGCAAGAAGGTCCTGGCTCCCACAGAAGAGTCAAGAGTATGGAAACCCCCATTTTCATTGAAGGCCATTCCTCTGCTCTGCACCCACAAGCACTCCCAGCCCTCGCACCCTCGGATATTCATAGAGTCACAGAACTGTTTTGGCTGGAAGAGAAGAGACCTTTGAGATCATCAAGTCCACCATTCCCCCAGCAGTGCCAGGGCACCACTGCCCCCTGTCCCTCAGCACCACAGCTCCATGGCTTGGAAACCCCTCCAGGGGTCACAGGGACTCCACCCCTGCCCTGGGCAGCCTGGGACAGCCCTGGGCAACCCTCAAGGGGAAGAAATTGTTCCTCAGCTCCAACCTAAACCTCCCTGGGGCAACTCGAGACCGGTTGCTCTTGTCCTTTCACTTGTTCCGTGGGAGTGGAGCCTGATCGCCCCCGGCTCCAGCCTCCTGTCAGGAGCTGTCAGAGCCAGAAGGTCTCCCCTCAGCCTCCTTTGCTCCAGGCTCAACAAGCCCAGGTCCCTCAGCTGCTCCTCAGCACCCTTGTGCTCCAGCCCCTTCCCCAGCTCCGTTGCCCTTCTCTGCCCACGCTCCAGCCCCTCAATGTCCTGCTGGGAGTGAGGGTCCCAAAAATGACCCCAGGGTTCAAGGTGTGGAGGGAGAGATGCTCTGTGTTGCTTTAGAAGGAAGCAAAACCCAGAAACCCCTCTCTTATGGTGCTATTTCTCCTCTCTGTGCTCCAAACTTACAGCCTATAGAGTTCATTTGCAAGTGGACGTGTTGGCCCAACCAGGGAAGCCTTGGTGCTACAGGTTGAGGTCCTGGGATGTCCCTCGTTGTGCCACCATGTCAACAGCTCACGCAGGAGGGAAGTAGCGCTGCTCTTGATGTGTGATCTTTCATTGCTCTTTTATATCATTTGATCAAAGCCTTTGATGTTCCTGGAGCAATCTCTTTAACCTTTTCTTGTGCCGACCTCCTCCTCTGGATCTGGTGCTCGTGTCTTTGTGTGGTGAGACGTGAGGCCTTTTGGATCTTCTCCTTAATAATAAAACAGACACTGAAGAAATCAGCTATAATTTAAGGCTATCAAACAGCTTCTTGATGCGCGAGGACCTGGCTAAACGAGGAAGATAAGAGGTTGCCCTATCCTTATTTCTTTGAGGTTGGAAGGAGAGTTTATGAAATTATGATTTTTCTTACGAACACTTTATAGTGTATATGGGTATTTTCATTCTTGAGTGCTATTTTTAGCTCTTCCAATTAATTGCAAATTCTGGGAGTCCTTACAAACTGACAGTTTGCTGTGCTGGGAAATGTATGAAGGGCAGTTTCTGTTCCGATAACTAGGAGAGCATTTAAAGAGCCCATGATCTCATAGTTTCAAGGAAATCTGCTCCTGGATTGTGGTTTTATTTTTTTTTTGGGTTTTTTTTCCATTTTCATCTGCTATATCTCAAGCATTTTGTATTCTGAGATCACATTAAAAGGGGAAGATTGTCAGCTGCTGGCAATCGAAGCCCTGCTATAGAAGTTGCTGAGATGCTGCTGAGATACTCCAGCTGAGGATGTGGTCCCTAAAGCTCAGCCCTTAAGTAGTCATCTGCTGGGCCTTTCTGTTTCTTCTGTGAAGTTCTTCCACCGCCTGCGCATGGAAGTTGGTTCTGCTGACAGAAGTTTATTGCTTTGCCCAGGGACACATGCAAAAAGAACAGTTAAACTGTTCAACCGAAGGCCTTGCTCACCTGAACGTAGAATTTGTGATAGTTGTAAGGAGAGAAATGTGATTGGAAATACCTTGAGTGTCACCAGAATCATGGAATCGTAGAACTGTCAGGGTTGGAAGGGACCTTCAGGATCATCCGGTTCCAACCCCCCTGCCATGGGCAGGGACCCCTCCCACCAGAGCAGGTTGCTCACAGCCCCATCCAGCCTGGGCTTGAACACTTCCAAGGATGGGGCTTCCACCCCCTCTCTGGGCACCCTGTTCCAGGGTCTCACCACCCTCCTGGGGAAGAAATTCTTCCTACTGTCCAACCTGAACCCACCTGTCTCTAGTTTTAATCCATTCCCTCTGCTCCTATCACTGCCCGACAGCCTAAAAAGTCCCTGCCCAGCTTTCTTGTAGCCCCTGCAGATACTGGAAGGCCACAAGAAGGTCTCCCCAGAGCCTTCTCTTCTCCAGGCTGAACAACCCCAACTCTCTCAGCCTGTCCCCATAGCAGAGATGCTCCAGCCCTCTGAGCATCCTGGTGGCCCTTCTCTGGACACGTTCCAGCACATCCATAGCCTTCCTGTGACAGGGGCTCCAGAACTGGACGCAGTGCTCCAGGTGAGGTCTCACCAGAGTGGAATCTGTTCCACGGGGAAATAGCAATTGGCAGTGGGCTCTGTGGATTATTTCATAGTGATGATGTCTGTGCTGATTTATAAACAGAAAAGGACATCGTTTGTATTTTGGTGAAAAAGCGAAGTGACTAGAAATGGGGTCTGAAAAGTTCCTCTGAACCTTATTTCCTCTGGGACTGTTTCTGAGGGGGTTTGCTCAGTCACTGAATCCCAGAATGATAGGGGCTGGAAGGGACCTCTGGAGATCATCTTGCCCGACCCCCTTGCCAAGGCAGGTTCGCCTAGAGGAGGTCGCACAGGAACATGTCCAGATGGGTTTGGAATGTCTCCAGGGAAGGAGACTCCACCACCTCCCTGGGCAGCCTGTTCCAGTGCTGCCGTCCTCGTAGGAAAGAAGCTCCTCATCACTGTATCTCTGTGCCTCCAATGTCTGGGCAGGCAGACGTGTGTTACTTGTTAGTCATCTGCTGCAAACATTTTAAGTTCCAATTAAGAAATGAAAAACTTTTTGATGGAATTCCTGAAGGGGAAAGAAAAAACATCAGTTGTCTGACAAAGTGGGAGGTTAATCGCTATGTTTTGGCCTTAAAAGTCAATTCAGAACTTTTCTTTTCGATGAAGAAAAAAAATTGCAGAAGGATATTGTTTTGGTTTTCCTTTCCCCTCTGCCATTCATTTTCTCTTTTATTTTGGTGCTGGTGAACGTGAGGAGAAAGTTGTTTGGTGTGAGGGTGTGGGAGGCTGTGCCAGGCTGCCCAGAGAGGCTGTGGAGTCTCCTTCTCTGGAGAGATTCCCACCCCGGCTGGACCCTGCGCTGCTGGGCCCCTGCTCTGGGTGCCCCTGCTGGATGGAGCAGGGGGTGGCACCAGAGCAGCTCCAGAGGGCCCTGCCAGCCCCCACCACGCTGGGATTGTGAGGTTCTCTAAATTTGTTGTCAGAGCACTTGCAAAGGTCTGCAAACACGATGAGGAGGAGTGCTCAGAGCCTGGCTGAAGATGTGGAGCAGGTATTTTATGTTGCTAAGATCCCCCTACCTGAATTGCATGGAGAGATTATTCTGCGTCACCCTTCAGAGCATCTGTCACTCTGCTTGGGCTGTAGCTATCAGACATCCAGTACTGTAAGTGGACAACCTTATGATAGACACAAAAAAATGCCTTCTGAGTTGAGATGAGAGCAGGGAGCAGGCTGCTCACAAGGTTTGCAGATGAATTCTACAGCAACGCGTGGCGTTGGCTTCCCTCTGTTCGTAAATACTGTGGTTTTTCCCTGTGCTGTTTAGCAGGGCTCAGCTGTAAGAGGAGCTTTTAAACCTTCTGGCTTTGTTCTTCAAGTGTGGGGACGGACAAAACCAGATGTCAAGAGGTTTTGCAGTGGTGGAAGTGTTTGATTTTTGTCTTGTGGTGTTTTTAATAAATAACCAAGTGAAAAGAATAATTCTTTCTAGTAATTTGTAGAAGACCTTGTTTTGTTTTGTTGGTTGGATCAGCAGGTCACCGTGTCTGACAGGTCTGTACTTCAGGCTTTTTGTCTTTGCACTGCTCAAGTTTCACAGTGGAAGAGAAGGTTGAAGAAATTCAGAGAGAAATTTTATTTAAGTGTTTTACATACAGGACAATCACATTGCCCGTGTGCTGGGGGGTGTTAGAACTATAGAATTTTTTTTCGGTTGGAAGAGACCTTTAAGACCCATCAAGTCCAACCCTTCTCCCAGCACTGCCAGGGCACCACTGCCCCCTGTCCCTCAGCACCACAGCTCCACGGCTTGGAAACCCCTCCAGGGATCACGGGGACTCCACCCCTGCCCTGGGCAGCCTGGCACAGCCCTGGACAACCCTCAAGGGGAAGAAATTGTTCCTCAGCTCCAACTTAAACCTCCCCTGTTGCAACTTGAGGATGGTTCTTCTTGTCCTGTTTCTTGGGAGCAGAGCCCAACCCCCCTGGCTCCAATCTCCTACATGGGAGCTGTCAGAGCCAGAAGGTTTTCCCTGAATCTCCTTTTCTCCAGGCTCAACAAGCCCAGGTCCCTCAGCTGCTCCTCAGCACCCTTGTTCTCCAGCCTCTTCCCCAGCTCCATTGCCCTTCTCTGGCCACGCTCCAGCCCCTGCATGTCCTTCTTGGAGTGAAGGGCCTGACAGTAGAGAAGCTGCAAGGGATGCATTCACGTTTTCCCTTATATTCCTGCTTTTATTCTTAAAGCATGAGCCCCGATGCTGTGCTTTATCAAAGCACCGAGCGCGTGGCAACTAAGAGAACTCTTCTGCTCAGTAACCGTTTGCTTTCATTCATCTGCGAATGCCCAGAGAGCTTATCAGTGGCTGGGGGCTCCCATCTGCTGATCCCAACCCCCAGGAAGTCACCATTGCTTGACTCTAACTGGCTGAACTCGAGGTTTCCACAGCGTACCGAAGGGCTGGCCACCAGCGAGTAGTTCTGGCTGGGAGAAGTGAAATGCATTTCCCAGTCTAAATACTTTCACCGGGCAAATAGAGCAGGAAGGGAGCGACTCCGTAGCGAAACAACAGCTAATTGCCTTGTGCTAATGAAGTTGGAGATGTCATCAGCCACTGAAAGGGCACTGGTTATTCCTGTTAAAAAAATAACACACAGCCTAATGTTGCCTGAGTAGCGAGGTGGGAGTTTAACGGTTTCCATCGTTAATTTTTTATCGATTCGTTGCTGCCAAGCCAATCAATCACAGAAATGCTGATAAGGCTGAAGGCAGCGTCCATGTGCAGCAGCGCAGCGATACTGAGATGTTAGACTCACTAAGGGCTGAAAAGGCCTCTTAAGATCAAGTCCATTAGTTTGACTTCCCAAGGAAATGAGATGTATGGGGAGGTGATTTCTGTTTCTGTTGGTCTGGCTGTCAATCCACGGCCCGATTAATATCGAAAGGGTTGGGCCAGTTTGAAGCACACAGACTCTCAGCGTTTCCTAGATTGGAAAAGACCTTTCAGATCATCTAGTCCATTCATTGACTCAACACTGAGAAGATATTGGCTAAAGAATGTCCCTCAGTGCTAGGTCTACACTACTCTTAAAGACCTCCAGGCATGGGGACTCAACCACTGCCCTGGACAAGCTGTCCCAGTGCCTGAGAACCCATGTGGTAAAGAAATTCATCCTCGTATCCAATCTAAACTTCCCTTGGAGCAACTCGAGGCCATTTCCTCTTGTTTTATCACTTGTTACTTGGGAGAACAGACAGACCCCGACCTCTCTACAACCTCCTTTCGGGTAGTTGTAGAGAGTCAGGAGGTCTCCCCTCCACCACTCACGACTGGTTGCCATCTGGATTGAACTCCCTTCACCACCGCTCTTCGTGCTCGGACACCCAGCCAGTTTTTTATCCAGCGAAGCATCTGCCCTGCTAAGCCACGAGGGCAGTGGTGGAGTCCCTGTGATCCCTGGAGGGGTTTCCAAGCTGTGGAGCTGTGGTGCTGAGGGCCATGGGTCAGTGGTGCCCTGGCAGTGCTGGGCGGTTAATGGTTGGACTGGATGATCTGAAAGGTCTCTTCCAACCAAAACCATTCTCTGATTTTCTAACCTGAATGATTCTATGATCAGGGATGGTCAGGTTGCTGCCCTTGGGCTGTAAGATGCTCCATCGTGGTGATGCGTGGTACTGATGGGCTGTGTGTGATGCTGCTGCTCCACTTGAGCAATGCTTCCTCTCCTGAAAGCCTCATCCCTCTCTCCTTGCAGAGCATCAAGAAAATCCTGCAATATAATCATTTTGAGCCTGCAAAAAAAAACCCCAAAACTCTTAAAATCCTGGAGCATGAGTGCTAATAGAAAAATGAGTCATTATTTTGGTTCTTTGAGATGTTTGTTTGTTGTTTTTTTTTTCTTTTAACTGTGTTACTCTCTTCCTTGTGAAGCTGAAGGGAATTATCCAAGTTTTGATAGTGCCAGGAATATAAAAAAACCCCGGTGTAAAAGGTTCCTAGCTTTATATAAAGGAACATATCCCAGTCATTCAGCAGCTCCTCCTACACCCAGCGTTTCTAAACAAAGCAGACTTGGTGCGAGACATTGAAGTACAGGAAACCCAATTTTCATTCAAGAAATCACTTTTTTTTTTCTCCTCGTTGAAAGGAGGTTTGTTTTCTTGATAGTCCCTGCTCGCTGGGACAGATTTGTGCTATCTCACAAGAGAATGCAAATTGTTGTTTAAAAAGCTGTTTATTTTTGTGTAACTCTATAAAGCGATGTTCTTCTTTTTTTTTTTCCTCCTGCATTCATGTCGTGTTGTGTATTTTAAAATTCCTCTTTAATATTAAAACTGTGTTTTGGGGTTTTTTTATATATATTTTTTTTTCCAGTCAGCAAACTAAACCAAAACCCTTTTCTGAGACCTGCACAGCACCAAGTGAGATTTTCACTTCCTAAGCCAAACAAGAGCAGGCTCTTTCCAGGGCAGCGTGGCCCCTGCTGCTGGCAGTGGCGTGGGTTTGGTAGCACCTCCAGCACTTCCTCCTGCTTTGGGGCACCCACGTAATCACTATTTTTATGGCTTTTGCCTAGGCTGAGGAGAAGTTAGATGCTGCACGTGGCTTTTAGAGGAGATGGGGGGGTTGTGTGTGGGTTGCAAGTCTGATTATGGCAGTGCTGAGGTGAGGCTGACCTTCTTTTCAGCATCTACAAGCCATGTGGGGCCAAGAGTCCTGTCCACACCACAGGCTTGCATGATCAAGGGAAAGGGGAGCTCTGGGAATAGTCTTCAAGCTTTGTGAGCAGCATCGGGCTGAGCACTGGGACAGGCTGCCCAGGGAAGTGGTGGAGTGCCCATCTCTGGAGGTGTTTGGAAGATGTGTAGATCTAGCACTTCGGGACGTGTGTTAGTGGTGGATTTGGTAGTGTTAGGTTAATGATTGGACTTGAAGATCTTAAGGGTCTTTTCCAGCCTGTATGATTCTGTGATCCCTTCTAGCCAACCCATCTGGGCTGTCTTCTCCCACAGCTGGTGGCTCAGACACCCACACGAGCAATAGTCCAGCTTCTCTGAGTTTAAGCAGTGCTCAACACCAATTAAGTATTTCCATTCTTACCTTAACGAGATGCCCATCTGCAAGTGACGGAGCACAGATCTGGTCCTCCTGGTGAGGTGCCCTGGCTGGGCATGCATTGTTGGGTATCACTCTTCCAGCTGTTGAGAATGCCAAGCTGTGCTTCACGTTGGCAAGCTGGGATGGGCTGGGCTCCGCTGGCTTAGGTAGCTCCAGGGAAGCTGGAGCTTGGAAGTTTTCCACCTAAACTGAGCTGATTCCACTGTGGATCCTGGCTGTACGTACAGGTCTGCAGATGGTTCACTGCATCCTAGCATTATGTTAAAGCACAGGTGTGGGGAAAGGGAGACCAGCCCTAACCTCTGCTTGGTTGCACTCTGTTGGTTCCTCACCAAGCATTGTATTAGGGATGTGGTCCTCAGCGTGGCTGTGAGCAAGCTGTAGCGTGATAATGGCACTATCAGATGAAGGTGTCTGGGTGTCTCTGTGCCTCAAAGGGAATCTTCATGGATCTTGCTTCTTTCACTGTTGTCCTTGGCTGGAATGCGAGGTGGAGGCAAGTTGGTTCTCCACCAGCATGTACTCAGCAGCAAGTCAAACTTTGGTTGTTACAGTGGGATAGGGGAAACTACATGGACCAAGGGCAGAAGGTCCAGAGTTAGCCTACTCTGAAAATTCTTGGTCCTGGGTGATGTGTGGTACCTGCCCAGGGCTCCCGCTGTAGATCTTGATTCTTTCCTGCCCGCGTCTGTGACACATCACATTGTCAGCTTAATGCAACTTCAGCTTTCCCAAGAGGGATGTGACCTTTGCCATGTGCTGGGACTGGTGGCTGATGCTCCAGGGCTGGAGCATCTCTCCTACGAGGAAAGGCCAAGGGATTTGGGTCTGTTCAGCCTGGAGAAGAGAAGGCTCCAGGAAGAACTTATTAGCAGCCTTGCAGTATTTGAAGGGGACCTACAGGAGAGCTGGGAAGGGACTTTTATACATGCATGTGGTGGCAGGACAAGGGGCAGTGATTTTAAACTAGAGAAGGGTAGATTTAGAGTAGATATTAGGAAGAAGTTCTTCACTCTGAGGGTGGTGAGACAGTGGCACAGGTTGCTGAGAGAAGCTGTGGATGCTCCATCCCTCCAAGTGCTTAAGACTAGGTTGGATGGGTCTTTGAGTAACCTGGTCTAGTAGGAGGTGTCCCTGCCCATGGCAGGGGAATCTGGATGAGATGATCTTTAAGGTTCCTTCCATCTCAAGCCGTTCTATGATCTCCTTGGTGCTGCTTGCCATGAACTGTGCTGCCAGAGGTTTCTTGGTTTAAAAACATGTTTCTGAGAGATGTTTTGTCCAAATATGCAAACAGGAGTCATAGTAAAGAATTCAGCATTTATTTTGAAGAGGTGATTTTTAATGCGTTGGATTTTCCAGTGTCTCCACCACTTTATGTGTGGGAAAGTCAACGTATTACTGCGTGCTTGGAGCAGCCAAATAAGTAAGACATGTTTACTGTTAGACTAGAATGCTGTTGAAACAGGTCTGGCAACATCATCTGTTTTGTGATGCCAGGAGCAACAAAGTGTGGCTTCAATTAAGCTTGTCATTTGTAGATCATTTAGTTTCTTACTTTAGAAGATTCATTAAACCCACTGGCTGCAGACTGCTTGAAGAGCAGTTCAGGAGGAAGGTGTGGTGTGGGAAGGTTTCCTCCTATTGTTCTCCTTACAATTTCCCCACCCCCAAATCAGTGTGATCACAGAATGGTAGGGGTTGGAAGGGACCTCTGGAGATCATCTAGTCCAACCCCCCTGCCAAGGTAGGTTCCACTAGACAAGGTCACATAGGAATGTGTCCACACGGGTTTGGAATCTCTCCAGAGAAGGAGACTCCACCACCTCTTTGGGCAGCCTGGGCCACTGCTCTGTCACCCTTACAGGAAAGAAGTTCCTCATGTTTAGGTGGAACTTCCTATGTTCAAGTTTGTGCCCCTTACCTCTTGTCCTCTCCCCGGGCGCCGCTGAAAGAAGACTGGTCTTATTCTTCTGACACCCACCCTTTAAGTATTCATAAGCATCAGTAAGATCCCCCTATAGTCTTGTCTCCAAATTAAAAACCTCCAACTCCTTCAGCCTTTCCTCATCAGAGAGATGTTCTAGTCCCCTAATCATCTTTGGAGCCCTTTGCTGTACCTTCTCCAGCAGTTCCCTGTCCTTTTTGACCCGGGGAGCCTAGAACTGGATGCAGTGCTCCAGATGTGGCCTCACCAGGGCAGAGCAGAGAGACAGGAGAACTTCCCTTGACCTGCTGCCCCCAGTCTTCTTCGTGCACCTCAGGATGCCACTGGCCTTTTTGGCCACAAAGGCCCATTGCTGGCTCATGGTTATCTAGATGTCCACCAGGACTCCCAGAAGACCTGGGGATCCCTGGAAAGTGGTGGAGTCCCCATGACCCCTGCAGGGGTTTCCAAGCTGTGGAGCTGTGGTGCTGAGGGACAGGGGTCAGTGGTGCCCTGGCAGTGCTGGGGGAACAGTTGGACTCGATGACCTTAAAGGTCTTTTCCAACCAAAAGGATTCTACGCTTCTCTTCGGTGGTCCTGGAACGGTGCCGTCTGTGTTGTGTGCAAGGGATGCATCAACCTCGTCACGACCTATGCTAACGAAGGAATCATGACAGCATCATTCTCTGAGGGTGCTGGGCTGAGAGGCTGGGAATTGGAGAAGCACCGATCGTAGTGGCAGCTATTTTAATGGAAAAAGCGTGGAATCCGCGCTTTCTGCGTCACCGGAAATGGTGACTGCTGTGCTAAGCTTCAGTCGCTGGCTTAAGGGTGTCAAGCAGAAGCAGGAATTACAAGGCAGCATTTTCTCAGCACCTTCCTTTCTGCTTGCAGATGGGACCCAATTGAAACATGAAACAAAGGAGCAGCTCCTCTGAAATCCTGCCTGGCAGCCCTGTCCCGAGGGATGGGAAAACATGGGAAGGTGGAATGTCTTTGGTTCCTTAGGAACAACTGAAACCATCAGTGTAACACCAGCATTCTTGGTGGTGGGACACGGGGGCAGGTTGGTGGCCCTGTCCCTAGAGACATTCAAGGTCAGGCTTGATGAGGCTCTGAGCACCCTGCTCTAGTTGCAGATGCCCCTGCTCAGTGCAGTGGGGTTGGGCTGGATGAGCTTTGGGGGTTCCTTCCAACCTGGGGCATTCCGTGATTCTTCTGAATCCAAACCATGGCACTACAGGAAGAAAACAAAGTCAGCTCCATCCCAGCTGAAACCAGGCTGATGTCCAAAGTCATGACAGACCGTCTCCATGAGTATGTCTTGGGTGCAGCATTGGAGTCGATGTACCCACATTGTCCTTGTTTTTTTTGGGAGAGTCTCTTGGCAGCCACAATCTCTTCAGTCTTGTCAGGGTTGTGTGCAGTCCCACGGCGTGGAGAAGAGCAGCCTGGAGATAGATCCCTGCAGTTTAGGAGATGATTCCTAGTTCTTTGCCCTGGCAGGGATGCGTGGTCGTGACCCACCAGCGGCAGTTGCGTTGGTAGCTCTTTGCTCCTGTGGAAATGGCAGCAGAGGTGGCATTGCAGGGGAGATCTTTCTGATGGCTCAGCTGAGGTAGAAAGAGGCAGAATTAGTACAAGGAACGTGGATGCTTTAGGAAAAGGATTTTCTTTGGTGCGTGATGATATTTCTGATATTTCAGGACAGTTTGCAGAGGTGGTCGCTGCCCAATCTCTGGAAACATTCCTGGTCAGGTTGGGCAGGGCTCTGAGCAACCTGCTCAAGTTGTAGATGTCCCTGCTCAGTGCAGGGAGGTTGGACTAGATGAACTTGAAAGGTCCCTTCCAACCTAAACCAGTCTGGGATTCTACAAAATAAACACTGAGGAAGAAGTAGTGATGAGTTACTCAGTGGTTAAAGCTCACTAGAAACCAAACTCCTGTGATTTTTGGGAACTGTTTCCTTCTGTGGCTTCGATAGAAACCTCGCATTAAAAGAGGTTCTTGCAAAGGATGGTCTGTATTGGTGCTCCCGTGATTAACTGAAGGCTGAGACAGCACCAGTTAGAGTGGAAGCCATCTGCTTTGGGGCTGCTGCCAGGCCTGGAGAGCATCAGTGTTACACTTCCTCCCAAATGCAATTATCTCTGGCCACGGTTATCTGCTGGTGGAAAGCTTCACTTACACAGGTTTGGTTGGGAGTTTGGAAAGCAACGGTGAGAGAGTTGCACTGTGAGCAGGATCAGAACTTCGGTTCTGTAACGGTTTCCTTTAGTCTGGGCAATGATAATGATCCGTGGAACTTGGGGGATTAGTTAAAATGTCATTAAAAAATGAGCCATGTATAGACCAGGAGAATTGTTTTGGTTGGAAGAGACCTTTGACATCATCCAGTCCAACCCTTCCCCCAGCGCTGCCAGGGCACCACTGCCCCATGGCCCTCAGCACCACAGCTCCACAGCTTGGAAACCCCTCCAGGGATCACGGGGACTCCACCACTGCCCTGGGCAGCCTGGCACAGCCCTGGGGAACCCTTTCATGGATCAAATTGTTCCTCAGCTCCAACCTAAACCTCCCCTGGGGCAACTTGAGGCCGGTTCCTCTTGTCCTATCAAGGGAAGCTAGGACAAGAGGAAGCAGTGTCACGGTGATAGATGGAGATGTGAAATAATAATTCTGCTGGAGAACACAGGAGGTATTTGTCATGAAGTTCTTCTCCTCTTGTGGTTGCCCTCCCTGGCTGTAGCCCTGGGCTTTCCCCACCATCCCACGATGGGGAGCAGCGTTGGGTGGGATGGGAGCAGGACACGTCTACGTGCTCATCCCCTGTGCCCCTCATCGCAGGGTGCCCACCCTGGCTGCACGTGGCCATTGATTGCTTCTCATGTCTGTAGTCTGATTTGCTTCTCTGCACCAGGAGCCTTTCCATAGAAAACCTTTTACCAAGAGGGAAGCCCCCAGTGAATTTCATGCAGTTCTGCAGCATAATAAGGAGGAAATAATATTTATGGTGGGTTTTTTTTTTTTTGAAAGAGAAGATTTGAAGTAATTGCAGATGTGTTTGCAACTCTCAGGATTGAGTTTTCCTGCCCTCGTATCCGCTCTTAATTCTACTAATTGCAAATGAAGCGTCCAGGAATCTCAGTGGTATTGGCAGGATGAATGCCCTGCCCTGGGGTGAGGCTTCTCTGCAAATTCTGAATTGATGAGTGCTTCACTGCAACTACCGTGGGATTTGTGACCTCCTTTTCCCACTGGAGATTAGGTGATACTCAGCCCACTAATAAATTTATTACCGGACCATTTTTTCCCTTAATATATTTTTTCAAAACTGTAGTATTCTTTGGGAGAAGCGGGGAATGGGAATGAAATATTGATTAAATAAATACTCCAGGTATTGATTGCATTCTTTATTTCAGGTTCCAGCTGGGACAAGTGATAGGGTCCCTCATACAGGAGGCCTTCAGCTAGAGGTTGTGTGATGCTGACCTGGGTGAGGGGCTTGCCCTGGTCAGGGCTGGTTGAGATCAGGTGTGATGTTCCTGGTTCTACCCATCTTGTGCTAAGCGTCACTGAGCAAGCATTTCTGGTGGAAATGTTTGAAACTATTGTATTGAGTTAAAACTCTTGAGTATCTTCTTTTTAGTATTTCTTTTAATTCTTATTTTTTTTAAATAGAATTATGGTTTTGGGTTACCTTCAGTAGTCATAGGTTGATAGCAGAGAGAGGTCCATAGTTTCATAGGACCTGGGTCTGTGCAGCTGGAGAAGAGCAGCCTGAGAGGGGAGCTGAGCAATGCTGAGCAAGAGATAAAGGGCCCCGGGGGGCAAGAGGATGGGGACAGACTCTGCTCAGTGGTGCCCAGTGACAGGACAAGGGGCAATGGGCACCAACTGGAAGCCAGGAGGTTCCATCTGAGCAGGAGAAGGAGAAAGTTGTTTGGTGTGAGGGTGTGGGAGGCTGTGCCAGGCTGCCCAGAGAGGCTGTGGAGTCTCCTTCTCTGGAGAGATTCCCACCCCGGCTGGACCCTGCGCTGCTGGGCCCCTGCTCTGGGTGCCCCTGCTGGATGGAGCAGGGGGTGCCACCAGATCAGCTCCAGAGGGCCCTGCCAACCCCCACTATGCTGGGATTCTGTGTATCAGATCTAAGCATTTCCTACCTACTTTCACTTCATGGACATGGTGTCATCCGTTGTGTCCAGTCCTCTTCTGAGCTGACCTTACCCCCAAGCCTAGCAAGAGAAGGATGGAGTCAACTTTTTCCCTCTTTGGTTGGCCTGATTTCTGCCACGTTATTTGATATTTGCCTCTCTCTGTGGGACTGAAACTGCATTTCCAGAGCTCAGAAAGCCAGCTTGATTGATAGCACTAACAGAAGAAGGCATTGAGCTAATTAAATTGTGCTGCTGCTTCCCAACGCTGCTGTCACCGGCTGACCTAATTTTGACACTACAAAGCTTATCAGTGGAGTATCTATTGAGTTAGGGGAACCATAATGTTGTTTCTAGGAACAGATTTATCCCCCCCTTCCCCCCCCCACCCTTACAACTCATGACACTGCTGTTTATTGTTCTCCTGCTGGGCAAGTGTTAAAAACTTGTATTAACATGTATATAATGGTTTGAAACTGGAAGAGGGGAGATTTAGATTAGATAGTGCAAAGAAATTATTCACTGGGAGGGTGGTGAGACACTGGAATAAGTTGCTCAGGGAAGTTGTGGATGCTCCATCGCCAGATGTGTTCAAGACCAGGTTGGGATGGGGCTTTGCCCAGCCTAATTTAGTGGGAGGTGTCCCTGCCCATGGCAGGGGGGTTGGAATGAGATGATCTTGATGGTCCCCTCCAACCCAAACCTTTCAATGATACAATCTCTGTCTGATGGTATTTGTTTCTGGAACTGTAGGTATGCTCCAGTTCAGAGGCAGATGGAGGAAAGGAGATTGTAACTCTTCAGACACGGATACAGGTTGAGATCTTTGTCCCTTTAAAGGACTTTTTTCTAATTTAAGATGATGTGGAGCAATAAAGTGGTTGCTGTAGCATCTGAAGAGCAGGTATGGTCTGCTCTCCTGGGGCAGGTTGGAGCTGGTAGGTCCCCATACTCTTGCAAAGATTTTCGTGCAGTGTCTTTGTTGCTCTTGGTCACGTGCAAGTCCAGGCGTGTAGGTCTAGGATGAATCAATCCGTCCCAAAAGATGGAGTTGGCTGGGGGCAAGTGGGAAAGGAGAAGGAGAAAGGCTTCACCTTCCAGCTGCCTCTGGAAGATTGAGAAGCCGAAGATGCTTTTTGTGGAGGTTCAACCCCCGGTGAAAAAAAACAAACAAAAAAACCCCATGTACCCTTCAATCTATTTTTAATTGAATGGTGTCACCAAGTCTGCCTTCACAGAAAGTCTTAAGGACTATTGTTTTTTTTTCCCCAGGACTGTAACGTCTGGGGAACTTGTTGAAACCAAACCACGTGTGTAGGTGTCTGTGTGTGCAAGAGAGAGAAGGGAAAGAATTGAACTTGATGGAAAAGAGCAGCCAGTAAAGGAGACCTATGTAACGTCAGTGTCCAAGGAGATAGGGTGGAAGGTCAGGCTGGCTTCATTTTTCATGGGACTGGAACACCTCTCCTACGAAGAAAGGCTGAGAGAACTGGAGAAAAGAAGGCTGAGAGGGGGTCTTACTGATGTTTACAAATAGGGGCCAGTCTCTTTTCAGTGGTGCCCTGTGATAGGACAAGGAATAATGGCTAGAATGTAGGAAGTTCCACCTCAACATGAGGAGAAACTTCTTTTGGTGTGAGGGTGTAGGAGGCTGTGCCAGGCTGCCCAGAGAGGCTGTGGAGTCTCCTTCTCTGGAGAGATTCCAGGTCCTCCTGGATCTGTTCCTGTGTGGACTGCCCTGGGTGATCCTGCTGGAGCAGGGGGGTTGAACTCTGTGATCTCCAGAGGTCCCTTCCAACCCCTCCCATTCTATGATATTTAGCCTCCCTATCTTGTAAGTTATTCTTAAATATAGAAGCACAGTGTTTTTCATGCTCTTCTTCTTACTGCAGCCTCCTTGACCTAGCAGAACTACCAGTCATTACCTGAACTGCTTCGTGGTCCATAAAGCAGTTGCATGATTAAGAACATGCCCAAAAACCCAACCAATAGATATTTCTGGCGTAGCTGTGGAAAGGATAACGAGATGCCATGGAGTGTGGAGACCCAAGAGCTCCAACCAGCTGGAAACAGAGCAGCCAAGTTACCTGGAGCTCCATATAAGATACGATTCTATGATTCTTCTGGAAGAAGTCATCTTGTGTTTTCACAGACCTTTGCAGCAGAAGCTGGGTGGGCTTGGGGTCGCTTTTGTTGGCCTGGCTTTATCCTCCTGGCCCGAGGCGTGCGCGCTGCCGGGAACATCACCGTGATGGATTCTTTCATGGAATATTTAGTGTGTATAATCACAGGACAAATTCTTCCGAAGAGCCACAAACAGAATAAATGCCAAGTGTGTATTGCTTTAATGGTCTTAAATCCTCGGAGGCATGTTTCAGACGGAGCTGTAATGAATATTCCTGGCAGTGGAGAGGGAGGTGACATTTCGTAATTACACGACGTCTTCTGAACCGTGAGACTTAAAAAAACTTGAAGAAATAAGAATATTTCTTAATTTCCTTTATTCGTTTGATCTCTTAAGACACTGTTTTCTTTTGCTGTAATAAGGCACGGGAGGGTAGGTTTTTCTTTTCTGTGTCACCTTCCCAAACTCAATGGATGTGGAGCAGTGGTGTGGAGGCTGAAATGAAGGACACTTCAAATGTAATTTGAAGCTATATGAATGTAATATGAATGAAAATGCAATATTGATGTAATATGGATTTAAAAGGCAGCAGGATGTTGGCATAATGTTGCTGACTCTTCTAATATTATCAGGAGCCTCACGATCCATGCTGGACCTTGTTGTACCGTTCTGCTCTGTGGCTCCTTTTTAGCATCTCAGTATTTTATTACTTTTTGACCTCAACATGAGGAAAAACTTCTTCCCTGTTCCAGTGCCAGAGCCTGGCCCAGGCTGCCCAGAGAGGCTGTGGAGTCTCTTTCTCTGGAGCCTTTCCAGCTCCCCGTGGCTCTGTTCCTGTGTGGGCTGCCCTGGGTGACCCTGCTCTGGCAGGGGGGGTTGGACTCAGGGATCCAACCCCCACTGTTCTGTGATTCTGTTTGTCTCGTGGGAGATGATAAAAGCCCTGGTCGTGGCCCAGCGGCCCATGGGGCAGTGCAGAACAAGGAGGATGCTCCATGTCCCATGACATCAAACTCTTGATGTGTGGAGGGGGAGCAGCAATCCTGGCACAGGCAAAGCCACCCCACCCCGAGTGTCAGTGCTGCTGCTCTACTTAGAAAAACTAATAATAATTATGAATTAACAAATCCTTTAAGGTCAGAGTGTGGTGCATGGGACTGACTCCTCAGCAAGGACATCTCTGTCCTTGCGGGAGGGACGCTAAGCTCCATGGGAAGAGCATCCTGGATCTCTGGTACAAAGAGTTGGATGGGTTGGGTTTGGTTCTTCTAACCAGTACATAGCACCTTCGAGGCAGCGTGTAATTGTGCAGGGAAGGTGCTGGGGCTGCACAACTGTTGTAAGCTGTAGGAAAGCAAAGCTGAGGCAGCTCCTTCATAGGGAGGCAGGTGGATGTACTTGTCAGACTAACCATGGCCATGTTGGGTGTCCATTCGGTCATTGTGTTGTACGTGGAAGAAACAGATGCGACTCTTTTGGGCCTCACAAAACTGCCAAAAGCTGGGACATGTTGGTCTTCAACCTGTATTCATCCCTGCTAATTAGGGGCTGCTTGCAGAAGAGAGGAGAGGATGAGCTGATGGGTGTCTGACTCAGTGTGTGGTGGCTCAAGGACTGGAGTTTTCTGGAGGCTGTGATGAAGCTTGTTGTCATTGTCGCTCCTGGGGCACCCCTGCCTGACGGGAGGCTGGGAACATGGGCTTTTTGCTCTTTTGTCCATGTGGTGAGCCTTGAGTGGCTCTGCCAAGCTCTTGGCTTGCCTCAAGTGGGCCTGTGTGAACCTTGTGAGATAAACAAAGCCAAGAGCAAGTTCCTGCACCTGGGTCGGGTCGTCACCCTGGTACCAGCCCAGTCTGGGGGGGAAGGGCTGGGGAGAGCCCTGCGGAGAAGGACTTGGGGGTGCTGGGGGTGAGGAGCTGGACAGGATCTGGCCCCATGTACTTGCAGCCTGGCAGCCAGTGGTACCCTGGGCTGCCTGGAGAGGAGAAGGCTCCGGGGAGACTTTCCTGTGACCTTTCAGGACTTCAAGGGGCCTGTCAGAAAGATGGGGACAGACTCCTGAGTGGGTCCTGTTGGTGCAGAACCAGAGTGATGAGTTTAAACTAAAAGAGGGAGATTTAGAGTAAAATATTAGGAAGGAATTGTTGGTGCTGAGGGTGGGGAGAGCCTGTGCCAGGCTGCACCATCCCTGGCACCATTGCAGGGGAGGTTACCCGGGGCTCTGAGCATCCTGCTCTACTTGCAGATGTTCCTGCTGGGTGCAGGGGGTTGGACTGGATGACCTTGACAGGTCCTTTCCCACCCGAAGCAGTCTATGATGTGATGATCTCCCAGCCCTTTGTCACCTTGTGAGCACAGCAGTAACACAGGACATCATCCGTTCCCCGCGCGAGCTCTTCTGCCTGTGCTGCTGCTTTGCAGAGAGGCTCTGCTGAGGATGGGTTTCTTTAAACCCTTGTTGAGGAGGTCAACCTAGGCCAAGCACTTTGAAAAATGATCTAAATATAGCAGACTGAGATGGACTGGGGCAGTCCAGGGTAGCTGGGAATATCGGGCTTAGTCATTACAGCCTGAAATAATTATTTTCTTCCTCTTCATTTAGTTGAGCTGACACTGTCTTGTTCAGGGTCCTTTCCTCGAGTCTCGTTTTCTTCAGCCTCTGGAGAGCATGGGTGAGAAATCTGAATTATTAGCAGGCTTGTGTCAATGGTAGGCTTTGTGCAGCACTCGCTGACACCACGGGCTGTGTCAGCCAGGAGCCGTGGGTGGCTCAGACCAGAAATGACAGCGGGGATGGGCTGGGGAAGGTTCCAGAGGGATGCACCCCAGGAATCCCCTGTGTGCTTGAGAGGAAATGGGCTTAAGTTTAATGGTTGCAAGCTGAACTAGAGGAAGTTCCACCTCAACAGGAGGAGAAACGTTTTCACTCTGAGGGGTAACAGAGCCTGGACCAGGCTGCCCAGAGATGTTGTGGAGTCTCCCATCTCTGAAGACTTTCCAAACCCAGCTGAATCTGTTCCTGCGTGGCCTGCTCTGGGTGATCCTGCTCTGCAGGTGGGGTTGGACTCGATGATCTCCAGAGGTTTCCTCCAACCCCTCCTGTTCTATGACTCCGAGTTGCCCCAGGGGAGGTTTAGGTTGGATATCAGGAAAAAATTCTCTACTGAGAGAGTGGTGAGGCCTTGGACCAGGCTGCCCAGGGAGGGGGTGGGATCACCATCCCTGGAGGTGTTTAAAGACCGTCCAGATGTGTCACTTCAGGACATGGTTTAGTGGCCATAATAATGTTTAGTAGAAGATTGGGCTTGGTCTTGAAGGCCCTTTCCAACCTTAATGAGTCTGTGTAAGGGGAATGTGTGGATGTTATCCCACCAGTGTGGGTCTGTGGTCCATGGGAAACAGGGCTGGGAGCTCAACAGCTTTGAGTCCTGTTGGGCTCAGCTCTTAATTGTTCTGCTTGGAGGTTGTGATTTAAGACCCGAGTTAGAACTTCCAGACCTATCTGCTTCTACCGAGCAGGAGCAGTGGTGTGATGAGCAGAGAGGGTGAAACACCAGGTCTTTGAAACTCCCCAGAACGCCGTGTTATCTCTTCTGCCATTTAGTTTGATGCTTGATTTGGTAACGGGACTGCAGCAGAACTTTCTTACCCCATCGATGCTCCCGCTGATAATTTTAATAGCGGTGAATTCCACGGCTGGGGAACAGGAGAGCCAGGAGCACTCTGCGGGGACTTGCTGGAACAGAGCTGTCATTACTACAGGCGGGATTAGCAACAGCACTGCAGTTTTCCCTACCTGTACACCATGTAGGACAGGAGAACAACGGTCTCGGGTTGTATGTACAAGAAAATTGAAGTCGAGGTTCTGCTTGAACTTCAGCTCCGGTCTGAATCCTGCTCCCTCTGGCAGCCGCGGGATTTTGGTATCGGCATCAGTCCTGCCATTTCTCCTGCTTAATTGGAAAGGTTTAATTAAGGCTTCTCGTTTGCATAACGAGTGTGATGGTATGTTTAGAAAGATACGTAATAATAATAATAATAAAGAACAATAATGCAGAGTTCATTTGGAAGTGGAAACAAAAATAACTTGGAGTGCGAATGAGCTCGCGGAGGTTTGGTTCAGGGGAGTGCTGGGTGTTAATAAATCCCCTCTCCTGGTGCCAGATAGGTGGGTGCTGAGTCAGCAAAGGTGTTCCCTGGGATGGAAGTACTTGGATCCAGACAGTGCTGTGCAAGGATCCCAGACTGCTGCAGTGGAGTGGGTCAGAGGAAAGCCCAGGGGTGCATGAAGAAGAGTGTGGGCAGCAGGTCAAGGGAGGTGGATCTTCTCCTCTGCTCTGTCCTGTGAGGCCACCTCTGGAGTACTGGGTGCAGTTCTGGGCTCCCCAGTTCAAGAGAGACAGGGAACTACTGGAGAGAGTTCAAAGGAGGGTGGGAAGATGATGAGGGGCTGGAGCATCTCTGTGCTGGGGAAAGGCTGAGAGCCCTGGGGCTGTGCAGCTGGAGAAGAGCAGCCGGAGAGGGGAGCTGGCATTCTGTGCAGGAGAAGATGATGCTCACCTGGTTTCTCTCTCTGGGTCTTGCAGCCCCCCCCACGGTGCGGATCGTGCACTCGGGCCTGGCGTGCAACATCGAGGAGGAACGCTACTCGGAGAGGGTCTACACCATCCGTGAGGGCGAGACGCTGGAGCTGACCTGTCTGGTCACCGGCCATCCTCGGCCACAGGTGAGCCCCCTCCATGCCCCTTTCCTCTGCTCTGCCTCGTCTCTAAGTTTGTGTAGGTTGGTTTCATCTCCTGCTGAGGACTAGGCTGGTTGTCAAGGGTTGGGATGGGCCACTAGATGAGCGATAGATAATGATGGAGCAGGATCAAGGTAGACTCTGCTTCTCTGGAGAACGTCTCTTCCTGAGACTTACTTCCTCTGACTGCTCCAGCAAAGCTGACCAGCAGCCTGCAAGGTTTGGTGCTGCTGAAATCCAAGTTCCCTCTCAAACCCACCTTCCTGGAGGCTCGAGGCAGCTTCAGAGCGAGGGGTTGTTACCGATCACGAAACGCTTTGGACCTTGCTCTTGAAAGCTGCCCTTTCAAGCAGTAACCAAGCTGATGATGCTGCTGAATCCCAAAAAAAACCAAACAACCCAAGCTGTTCCACCAAAACATCTTATGAAGAAAGCTACCACAGAACTGCTTTTTTTTCTTTTTTTCCTTTTTTTATCAGAGTCTCTATTTTCTCACCTGGGATTCAGGATGGAAAATTGATTTTGCTTCGTTGTACCTGTTTATAGATTGGGTGTTGTCCTTTGTCAGGCAGCACCTTGGTCTGCACTCTGGCATCGCTCTCCTTGCAGCTCTCGGGGACTCACAGTACGCCGTGCAGATGAATTGCCTCGACCCAGGGGATGGTTTTGGTCATCTCTGGTGGGTGATTCTGCAGTGAACGACAGGAGGCTTGGCAGGGCTGCGTTGAAACTTTAGCCTTTTGAAGCCTCCCAGTTAAATTTCCATTCTATTTTAGCACTCCAGAAAGTAGAAAGGATTTTTCAGACACTATAGCTTTTTGCAGCGCTGCGTTGGAGCTTCGGCGCACGGGGGTTTGAGCCACTTGGACTTGGTGTCTGTGAAATTAGTGGCCGAGAGGGACAATGATCTCCTGGGGTGCATGAAGAAAACTGTGTCCAGCAGGTCTAGGGAGGTTCTCCTCCTCCTCTACTCTGCCCTGGTGAGACCACACCTGGGATACTGTGTCCAGTTTTGGGCTCCACAGTTCAGGAGAGACAGGGATCTACTGGAGAGAGTCCAAGGGAGGCTATGAGGATGATGAAGGGACTTGAGCATCTCCCCTGTGAAGAGAGACTGAGGGAACTGGAGCTATTTAGTCTGGAGAGGAGAAGCCTGAGAGGGGATCTTATCAATGTCTATCAATATCTGAGGGCTGGGTGTCAAGTGGAAGGGGCCAGGCTCTTTTCTGTGGTGCCCAGTAATAGGAAAAGGAATAATGGGTATAAGCCAGAACATAGGAAGTTCCACCTGAGCAGGAGGAGAAAGTTGTTTGGTGTGAGGGTGATGGAGCCTGGCCCAGGCTGCCCAGAGAGGCTGTGGAGTCTCCTTCTCTGGAGAGATTCCCAACCCACCTGGCTCTGTTCCTGTTCCAGGCTCAGACCCTGCTCTGGCAGGGGGGTTGGACTCCATGCTCTCCAGAGGTCCCTTCCAACCCCACCATTCTCTGGTTCTACAGAATTTGGCTTTTTTTAGCCAAGATCGCGGAGAACCGCACCGACGTCTGCGTGGGGAAAAGCAGCGACTGGGGCCAGGCGGGAGATCAGGGTGGGTGTAAAACCAAAAAGCTGGTGCTTGCTGCTTCCAGCTGTCAAGAGACCTGTCAATAATGACTCTTGGCTCTTGTAAATGCAGATCATTTTATTTATTTTGCTTATTGTGATGCGTTCTGCTTTCTGGACCCTGTTCCGCAGTGGGAGGTCTGCAGGCAGGGTCTGTTGTGACCAAGAGGCAGCAGCTGGAAGGGGTGATGTGCCATTTATTTTTAAGCCTTCCCTTTTCTATATGTGGATAATTGATACGTGAACCTCGATGATATATTGTTGGATTCTCCTGACCAGACAGCCTTCAATCTGCCATGGGTTTGATGGGCACTCTCTGGCAGGGTGCTTTCTATTCTTGCAGATGGAAGGGATGAAAATACATTTTTTATTTCTCTCTCTTTTTTTGTTGTTTTCTTTCCCCCCCCAGCAAGGCACATCCACATTTTGTGGTAATTGCCAGTCTTTTCAGTGCTTCCTTTTTTTTCCACCCCATTTTTGCACAGAAAGTGATTGTATTTGGTTTGCAAATTGTATGGAAATTATTTTCCAAATGGTATTTTATCATCTCCTGGGAAGGGAGTTTATAAAATAAGTAATTACGTAACTATTCTAAGAAGGCTTTTCAATTGGCATACGTAGAAACTCCTTTTGTTTCAGACACTAAAAAGTAAGGAACCCTACACTAGGTGTTTGTAGAATCCCCCACTGGTGTTCGGTGTATTCCCCCCACGTCAGGAGGGGGCAGAAAAGAGGTGTTAACTGAGGAGAAAATGATGATGTGAGAGTGTGCTGTCCATTGACGATGGCTTTGGGTTGGATGTGACCTTCAAAGGTCATCCAGTCCCTGCACTGAGCAGGGACATCTCCTGGGGAAGGGTTTAGAGAATAAGTCCTGGGAGGGGTGGCTGAGGAACCCGTGGGGTTGTTTAGCCTGAAGAAAAGGAGGCTGAGGGGGAGACCTTCTCAGTCTTGACAACAGGAGGTTGTACAGAGCTGGGTGTTGGTCTCATCTCACGAGTCACAAGTGACCGGAGGAGAGGAAATGGAGTTGAGTTGTTCCAGGGGAGGTTTAGGTTGGACGTGAGGAAAACCTTCTCTATGAAAAGGGTTATCAACGACTGGAACAGGCTGCCCAGGAAAGTACCTGAGTCACCTGGGTGTACTTAAAAGCTGTCTAGACATGGTGCTCAAGGATACGGGGTAGCAATGGCCCTGGTAGAGTTAGATAATGGTTGGACTTTGATGATCTTAAAGGTCTTTTCCAACTCAGCTATTCTGTGGTCTGCGACTGGAGCAGGTTGCTCCTGACCTGGAATGGTTCCAGGGATGGGGCAGCTACCACCTCTCTGGACAACCTGGGCCAGGCTCTCCCCACCCTCAGCAGCAATAGTTTCTTCCTAATATTTACTCTTAATCTCCCTCTTTTAGTTTAAACCCATCACCCTGGTCCTGCACCAGCAGGCCCTGCTGAAAAGTCTGTCCCCATCTTTCTGACAGGCCCCTTCAAGTCCTGAAAGGCCACCAGAAGGTCTCTGGAGCTGAACAGTCCCAGCCTGAGCTCCTAGCAGAGGGGTTCCAGCCTTCCCAGCATTGCTGCAGCCCTCCAGTGCTGCATCCTTCCTTCCGAGACGTGCAGTTTGCAGATGCTGGCACGGCTCAAATCTCTGCCTTATGAAAACCTTTCCATCTCCAGAGCTGTTGGTGTGATTGTCGTGGAGCAGAAATGACACACCAATCTGACAGCAGCTCGTGGACGGGGAGGACTAGGACATTAATTACTCTTCTTAAAGTAAAACTGTGGCAGTATCTTCTTCAAGTCTCCAGTTTTGGAACCAGCATTTAAGAGTGGGTGCAGATGCTAAAGCAGAAAGTTCTCATCCTGATTTGCACGCTGAGTTTGGTAATTGAGCACCTTAATACCTGAAGGGAGGGGTTTTTATTGGTGTTTCTGGGGGCTAATTAGCTGCATTCGCCGGCTTTCCTGATCCTGAGTTTGCAGGAGGTCTCCACGGCTATTGCAAGGCACCTCAAAAGCCAAGTATCTGATGGGTTGTAGGGGAAGATCTCCTGTGAACTTTCCTCCTCAGGGTCCTCTTAAGATCTCAGCTGGGTGGCAGGCAGGCGTGTGCCAGACGTGGCCATGGGCTGGAGAAGATGCCAGCTCAAGAAGCTGAGCCTAAGAGGAGGACCAGGCTGAGCTCAGGCCAGACATCAGGTCATTTCTGTCTGATGGTTGTCCTGTGTTTGCCTTCCTTTCAGCTGAAAAGGATCCTGGTGAGCGTGTGGCTTAGAGAGGGTGCCCGTGGTAGGTGCCTGCTGCAGGTGGAAGCCTGGGAGGGAGGAGTGAGTGTCTTCCTCCCCTCCCTTTCAAGTCAGCGCTCCCGTGCTCTTTCCTGGAGTGCATCTTTATGCCTTTTTTGTCTTCCCAGGCATTTCTTTTTAACTTCTCCATCCATTAATGTAGGTCTGCAACAGACCGTTGTGATCTCCTCCAAGATGCGTCGAAATGATGCTGCTTTGTGGGGATTTCTCTCGGAAAATGCATCTTCAGATTTCCTGGCTACCCCCCCCGTGCCACGGGATTCTCCCGACGATTAGTTACGGGCAGGTGGAGAAAGGGAATCTCCTGTGTTGTTCAGAGCGGTGGTTGCACTTTCAAACTGGAAGCTGTTTAAAATTTGTTGATGTCTAATCAATATCAAGCAGGCCTTTGGGGAGAAAAAAGTCTAAGGCTACAGTAATTATTGCAAGGGAAGAGAATCATGAGACACGGAATCGTTTTGGCTGGAAGAGACCGTAGTGATCATCAAGTTCAACCATTCCTGCAGCACTGCCAGGGCACCACTGACCCCTGTCCCTCAGCACCACAGCTTGGAAACCCCTCCAGGGATCACGGGGACTCCACCCCTGCCCTGGGCATCCTGGCACAACCCTGGACAACCCTTTCATGGAACAAATTGTTCCTCAGCTCCAACCTAAACCTGCCTCTGGGGCAACTTGAGGCTGGTTACTCCTGTCCTGTCCCTTGTTCCTTGGGAGCAGATAGTTACAAACACTGGTACTGTGTTGTTCCCCCAACCTGAGCCTCACTCCTAACGACAGCAGAAGCTCTGAGCACCCCAGCACATCAAGGTCTGTCTGCCTGTTCTCTTTGCAGCGATGCCGTAGCATTTGATCTCTCGCCACTGTTGAGAGCTTGCAGCATTCCTCTGCGCTTCACTCATCGCCTCATCTATTAAATGAGCCCATTAGTTGCCATAGAAACTAATTTTCCTTGATTAGGGTTTTGGAATGCCACATCCAGGCTCAGGTGAGGCTACCGGTGGGTGGGCAGATGCAGCCCTTCCTTCCTTAACTGCTGCTTTCAGGATTTTGCCCAGACCTTGGTTTGGATTTTGAGATGCAGAGCCCCTTGCTGCTTGGGAATGGGGGTGATGTGGTGGGTCCTTCTCCCCCTGCAGCTGGCTGAGCTGAGCCCACCATCCACATCCCAGTTGCCTGGGACTGGCTGGGTGGCCCTTGGGGTCAGGGGTTGCAGTGTCACCCTTTGGGTGCGTTCCTTTTCCGTCTTAACCCAGGAACTGGGTGTTGTGCTGTCTCTGCCCATCAGCTCGACAAGAGGATGAGGATGTTCTAAGGCTGCTCGTGCCTGTGATGCAAAAAAGTTACTTTCTCCTTTATGTAGCCAGTAGGTGATACCTTATTTACACTGGTGAGGTTCTTCTGCACAGACTGTGGAGGGATGTGGCTTATCTGACCCTTCCTTGGCTGCTCTAGCCTGTGCTGTGGGGTCTGGCCAGGGGCAGCAGTGACTGTGACTGTACCAAGATGTCAAGGACCTGGTTGGACAACAGCTGGCTTGAGATGAGCCAGTGTGTGCCCAGGTGCTCAGAAAGGCCACCAGCATCCTGGCTTGTGTCAGCACTGGTGTGGCCAGCAGGACTAGGGCAGGGATTGTCCCCCTGGACTGGGCACTGGGGAGGCTGCACCTTAAATCCTGGGTCAGTTTTTGGACCCCTCACTCCCAGAAGGACATTGAGGGGCTGGAGCGTGGCCAGAGAAGGGCAACGGAGCTGGGGAAGGGTCCAGAGCACAAGTCTGGTGAGGAGCAGCTGAGGGACCTGGGGTTTTTGAGCCTGGAGCAAAGGAGGCTGAGGGGAGACCTTCTGGCTCTGACAGCTCCTGACAGGAGGCTGGAGCCAGAGGGGATCGGGCTTTGCTCACAAGGAACAAGCAACAGGACAAGAGAAATGGGCCTGAAGTTGCCCCAGAGGAGCTTTAGGTTGGAACTGAGGAACAATTTCTTCTGTGAAAGGGTTCCCCAGGGCTGTGCCAGGCTGCCCAGGGCAGGGGTGGAGTCCCCGTGATCCCTGGAGGGGTTTCCAAGCCGTGGAGCTGTGGTGCTGAGGGACAGGGGTCAGTGGTGCCCTGGCACTGCTGGGTTAACGGTTGGACTGGATGATCTCAAATGTCTCTTCCAGCCAAACCAAGCTGATGCTATTCTATGATTGCCATGAGCACTGAGGCTTTCTCTGCAGAACTGTAGCGTATTCCACCTCCTCACATCCTTCTGCCACCCTTCTGTGCCGTGCTATCGGACTATGTCATTTTATCCACTTGAAATTAAGAGGCTAAGATGCGCTCTCGTTGCTGGTTGTGTGTGAAGAGGGTGGCAGATAGCTTGGCTCTTCTGCAAAGCAGAGCATGGGAGGATCTGCTTTTGGAAGACCCAAAATTTTCTCTCTGCCTCTGTTGTGCTGTTTTCTTGCCACTTGTAGGAGTGGAGTGCTGTGTTGATGGCCACTTGTCAACGAGTAGATGCTCCCCTTGCAGCTGAGAGGCTGCTACGAGGTACCTTCTGCTTCCTGAGCTTGGTGCTTGCACACCCTGAGCAGAGCTGGGGCTGCTGCTCCTCGTGGGTACATCTGGCCCCGGGGATGGGGTTGCAGATGTCTCAGCTCAGTGCAGGGGTGGGGGGGGGTTGGACCAGATGACCTCGAAAGGTTCCTCCAAACCTTTCTCTGATTCTAGCCATGCACCCTTCCTGTTGGGTACCAGCATATGGTTAACTCCTGCTCTTTCCACCAAGCAAGGCTGTTGTCCTGGGTTAGAGCATGATCTGGCAGTGCTGGGTTCATGGTTGGACTCTGTGATCTTAAAGGTCTCTTCCAACCAGAGTGATTCAGTGATTCTGTGTTTGCGATGGGCTCGGACACACGGGTGTCTTGATCCCAAGAAGCCTGGGGCGACTCCTGGAGTCTCTTGCTCAGTGTCCTTCAGTGCTGTCCCTCCCTCCATCAGGATGCTGAGATTTCCATCATAGACTCTTCCCCCCCCCTCCCCTTATCAAAGGCTCTTGTCTCTTGTCAGACGGAGCAGAGGAGGGTTGTCGAGAGCACCCAGTGCCTCTGCAGAGGTGTGAATTTCGGGAAGAAACACGTCAGATACGCTCTTCAGAGCCTCAGCAGCAAAAAAATGGGATGGAAATTGGAATCACGTCTGTCTTTCAGCGCTGAGGAGCGATAGAAACACACACCCGGCGTAGATAAATGGGAGCTTTATTGAGTCAAACTTTCATGAAGGCTTGCTTTTTTTTTTTGTGTTTCTTTTTTTTTCCTAGCATAAAATGCAGGCTAATTTAGTTATGAGTCAGGCTGGGTTTTGTCAGGTAGTTCACTGAACGTTTGTAAAGTCTTCCCGTGAACTCGAGGAGCGCCGAACGAAGCCGTCATCAATTTTCCCAACAAAAGTGCGATTATTGTAATAAGGGGACGCGGGATGCGCCGGGAAAACAGTTGTTCTGGTGGAAGGAGCCACCCCCCCCCTTCCCCACCAACTGCTGTCTTTGGCCACGTCAGCAGTCAAGAAGAATTCCTGTCAATTAAAATAGAAACCGTGGCATCCACTTCACCTCAAAGAGAAGCCTGTCATCTTTCCCTTGCAGCCGATCAAAGAGAAAGAGCACGTGGGGTTTTTTGCTCTGGTTTGTTGTTGTTTTGTTGGTTTGGGTTTTTTGTTGTTGGTTTGTTTTTTTTTTGTTTTCTTGAAACACAGCTTTTTAAGTTTTAATGGCTGGAGCCCCAGAAAATGTTAATTCTTGCTTTGGGCGCCGAGAAGGTGAAGGCAGGATTGTGTTCTGGGATGTTCCAGAGGTGGCTGTGCTGGTCACACTGGGTAATTAGGATGGTATGCATATTCAATGGTGATGGAGATGCCTCGCTGCTGGGCAAGGAGCTTGTATGCTAGGGCTGGAAGGGGAGGTGAGTGAAGCCCTTGTGTGGTGCACATCAACCACCCGTCAGCTCCAGACACCCATGGATTTGGGTTTTGCAACGGTCTGTCGTCATCTGATGGCCCCCAGGGTGTTGGAAGTTGCCTTTCCTTGCTTCTGGACCTCGTTTATTGATGTTGTCAATGAATATATTTTTGTCTCAGTGCTTCTTTATATCCTCTCGATCCTACAAAGCCTCAGCTACGAGGATGACTCTGGGAGCCTTGAAGGAAGAGCAGGCAGAGGTGGGGAAAGAAGTGAAGGAGGAGGGAGGTCCAGAGGTGCTGAGATCCGGCCATTTCTGTTGCTTAAGGGAATTTAGATTTCCCAAAAAGCAACCCAGGAGAACACAGAAGCCCCTAAGAAGACATTTCCCACAAGATTTGTTTTGGACCTGAAGTCCCAGTAGTGATCTAATCTAAAAACCTCATCGTTAAGCTGTTCTTAATTAAAAGACTTGATGGAGTTGTCTTTGTTAGGTCTTCTTTAGAAGTTAGGTTCTTCTGAGGACTGTAGGTGTCTTCCCCACTCTGTCATGGAGTGCAGAACTTTTTGGCCAGCAGTAAGGAGAAAGGTACAGCATCCTTACTGGTTCTTCTGGTTTGAGCTGGAACTGCACCAGTTGTGTTCAGCGATGTCCCTTCCCAGTCGGTGCCCCGTGTGCAGCTCAGGGCAGATTGGCACAGCCAGTCTCTGCTGCCAGCAGGGACCACGCTCCATCCCCAGAGTCCCTGCCCAGGGCTGGGGGGTGCAGAAAGGCTCCTGCTTCTCCCTGCTCCTGTGCAGCCCCAGGGCTCTGCTCAATCTCGTGCCCCACGTTGGGCTGCAGTCAGGCAGAGGGGGCACCTGCGGGGAGGAGCGGCCAGGAGAGGGGACCCCAAACTGCCCAGCCAGGGGTCCCAGCCCAGGGACGGCACGGGCAGTGGAGAGCTGAGGGGCACCAGGGTCAAGCCTCTTCCTCACTGCCCGCTGCCCAAGGGGGACTCTGTCTGGGCTGCCTTTGATCCCGAGCCGTGTGTTCCTGAATCCAACTCCTGACTCCAGTTCTCATCTGCCACCGAGTCCAGTCTGGGTCTCCCCCAGTGCCTGCTCCCCAGCATCAGTGGTGACAGTGATGTAATTGCCACCAGGGGGTTGGGTTAGATGTTTGGTTTTGTCTGTATTTGTGTACATTCCATTTTATTGTTGTTATTTTCATCAGAGCTGGTTCAGTTTCTTTCCCAGCCCATCAGTCTCTCTCCCTGATTCCCTTTCCCTTCCCCTCTGGGCAGGCAGAGGGGTTAACAGGGAGTGTCTGGCATTCATGTAGTGGCCAGCCCAGCCCTAACTGGCCTCTGACTGTGGTCCATCTGGCACACAGGCTTTCATTGAGACCCTGAACTGGATGCTGTGGTCAGTGTGCTGCAGGACAGCTGTTGGCCTTCCTTGCTGGGCTCCACTTTCATCTCACTATGACAATACTCTTGCTCTCTTTGTAACTCTTAAAATGTAATTCTGTCTTGAATGACATCGTTTTGACACGGTGACTCAGCCCTGTGCTGCCAACAGCTTGTAGTCCCACTGAATGTTTTGTGAAGATGACAGTGCAAGGAGTGTAAAGCCCTTCACCCTATCAGCTGCAGGGACCTGAATTAAAAGGCATGTGGTTTGCAAGCTGATAAAGAAATTAAACTCCTTGGTTGTTTTATTCTAAATAATTTGATAAGTTGCATCTTGATAACTCTGGCTCCAGGTGGCCGTTGACTCTCAACAAGAAATACATTGGCAGGCTTCTAAAAAGGGTTTGGGAGCAGTGGGGGAAAGAGGTCAGCTTAAATGACATGCAGGCTGATGATGTTGGTCGTGGAGGTTTCATATTGACCTCTGTGGCAGCTTAAAAGGTGCTAGGGATCCCCTACTGAGCGTTTCCAATGAACACAGAGCATGATTCTCCCATCACTGGGAGGAAAACAGCAACATTTTCCAGTTTACTGAAATCTGGACGCTTGTTCCAAGGGCTTGTCTCTCTCTTCAACCCCCTGCCCCTGGATCTTCCCCCCTCAGACTCTGCAGTCTTTGGTTTCCATCTGTTTATTGTCAGCTTTTGTTCTTCTTTTTCTTGATGGCACTGAAAAGGTAGGACGTGGGCTGAAAGGATGGAGAAGTGTCTCTGGGATGCTGCAGAAGTAGCTGTTGTTCTGTGACTGCGTACCAGTCCCAGAAAGAAAAAGGAGGTGGGTAGTTGTGGAATGAGGTCTGGTTGCTGCAAAGTCTTTCTTGCTGAAAAATAATGTATTGAATGAGCCAAAGAAGTAATTTAGTAACCTTGGAGAAAATACCAGCATATGCAGATCTGCTCTGCCTGAAGCAGCAGCACATTTTGGTAGCTTGTGTGTGAGAGGCTGTTTCCTAAAGAAGGTGCTTTTTATGGAGCAGAACAAGGAATTTCTCCCCTTTGCTGTAGACGTAGTCAAAGATGTTCTCCTACACCTGAGTAAAACCTCAGAGCTGTGAGCTCCTCATGTGTTTCCCCATAGCAGCAACAAGTGTTCATAGCTGGAAACCACGGTTGTTTTGCTGCTCCTCTTGAGTTCTTCTCCTTAAATATCTGTATTAGATCCAAATATATGTTGGTGCCTCTGAGAAGCTGTGATGTGACCACAAACTTGACCCTAGTGCCTTCTACTCTTGATTCCAGAGTTTGTGTCTAGAGTTGATGCCCTTCAAGGGGAGAGTTATTTAACACCAGCGTGTGCTCCCGTGACTGGCAGTTCTGTCACTGAACATTAGAAGCTTAATTGTTCTTCAGAGCAGTTTTCTTATCTCCTGATAAATTCAGGTATCAGAAGGAAGGCGTTTCTCTAACATACCACGGTTCTACATGTGGTCAACTTACTGCCTTGTTTTCCCCGTATCTGCTTATGGTCTTGAAGTTGGTACTTTCACACCAACGACTTGGTGGCACCTGAGGACCAGGAGCTATACCCTCAACTACTAAGGAAGGCTCTTGAGATTGGTGCTTTTGTATTCTGAGCAAAGAAACTCTGCTTCCAAAACCTAGTCCGTCTGAGGTGCCTGATGGCAGCAGAGTTCAAACAAGTTGGGTTGTTGATGGTGTGACCATGAAATCATAGAATGGTGGGGGTTGGAAGGGACATCTGGAGATTGAGTCCACCCCCCTTGCCAGCACAGGAACACCTAGGGCATGCCACACAAAAAGTGACCCCACAATGATCCTGCTGTGTGGTTTTATTCTCTGTGCTTGCAGTTCTCCTAAAATTATATTGTAGAGTCTTCAGCTTCTGGCAGCTGGGGCTGGTGGCTGTTTTGGGAAGCGCTGGCTTTGTTTGTCCACCTGAGGACTTGTGTGAGGCTGCTCTGCAAGACCACCAGTGAGCTGCTCAGGCTGGAAACTCCCCAGGACATCTGCTGAAGGATGCTCAGTAACCCAGGCTTAGTCCCAAGCGCTGCTCAAGAGCTCTTGTTAAGTTCCTTGTTGGGTCAACCTTCCCCTTCCACACCTTGCCCTTAGGTTTGGGGTTTTTTTTGTTTGGTTTTGTGTTTGTTTTGATGGACCCTTCCATAGGCTAGTAAAGGCAAGGAATCCAAACCCAGAGAGGCAAAGCTGAACTTTAAATAAAGCTTAACTGTTTAATCCCTGTGTAAATGTTTGCCTTTCTGGCCTAAAGCAATGAAAAAGACAACTCAGCTGTCACTGTCCTAATTAATTTGGTCTAAATTGTTCAAGAGCGTCTTCCATCAGAACAAGCAACAATTTGCTGGTGGGTTTTGTTGTTTTTTTTGTTGGTTTTTTTTCCCCCCTGTGTTTTTTCTATGTGGGCTGCTCTTCCTACCAGCGAGAGCACTGAAGAGTTATTTCCAGATTATTCTTATTAGTGGTTTATTTATTTCTTACAAGGAAATCTTGCTGTGCTGGGTGCCTCTTTGCTCCTTCGTTTCAAGCGGCTTGACTCGTTCTACCTCTGCTTGAAAGGTGTAACCTTGGTATCGTCTTGATATGTCCTCATAAATAATTACAGCAATATTATTGGCTGAATCCTCTTCCTCTTGCAGATTTCATGATCCAGGAGATAAAAATAACAAGTGAGACTTTATTTCCACACACACACACACCCCCCCGCCCCGTACATCTATCAATCAAAACGATAAAGATATTTATGACTTGCACGTTTTAATGGTGTAATTAGCTGTAATTACATGTTCAAATGATTACACATATGAACACTAATTACATAATTGGAGACAATTATGCTAAATAGGTAAATACGTAATTAACTAAAAAAAAATCTCTTGTAAAAATCAAGGAAATTTGCACAACAGCCAAAGAAAGTGAAATCACAATAAAAAAATAAGCAACCCTTTCAGACTGAAGGCTCCCCAAGAGCCCAGCCAAGCACGTGTGGAATCACAAGAGATCTGGTTGGAGAAGACCTGGCCACTTAGCTTAGTTCATCTGCCTCCTCTGTTTTGTCATCTGCCTGTAAAAGGAAGGTGGATGTTCAAGTGCTGTGGTTGTGTTTGTCTTGGTCTCTGGCAGTGGTTTTCTGACACCCTGGATTTTGGTGGTTGGTTGGTTCCTAATAGTGGGTTCTTAATATAGAAGGAAGGGCAAACTCAAAGCTTGGTTGGTAGTTTTGCTATTTTAATTCACCATTGCAATTTTTATATTCCAAGGTGGGGCTCACAGCAGAAGCGATGCCCTTGCTGTGGGATGGAGGCTCATCAAAGCTTCATCACCAGCTCCTGGTGTACCAGCTTTCCTTGCATGCCCTTTCTAGCTGCAAAAAGTGGTTAAATCTCATCCAGTAGAAATGTAGTGAGATGTCCAGAGCCTTGGTAGACTCCCCAGTGCTGGAGTGCATTTGGGGATGGATCATTACTAGGGCTCTGGAGCATAAGTGAGTGGCTGAGGGACCTGGGCTTGTTGAGCCTGGAGCAAAGGAGGCTGAGGGGAGACCTTCTGGCTCTGACAGCTCCTGACAGGAGCTTGGAGCCAGGGTGGGTTGGGCTTTTCTCCCAAGGAGCAAGCACCAGCCTCAAGTTGCCCGAAGGGAGGTTTAGGTTGGAGCTGAGGAACAATTTCTTCCCCTTGAGGGTTGTCCAGGGCTGTGCCAGGCTGCCCAGGGCAGGGGTGGAGTCCCTGTGATCCCTGGAGGGGTTTCCAAGCCGTGGAGCTGTGGTGCTGAGGGCCAGGGGGCAGTGGTGCCCTGGCAGTGCTGGGTTCATGGTGGGACTTGATGATCTGAAAGGTCTCTTCCAACCAAAATGATTTTATGATTCCTGTCTACCAAGCAGTGCTGAATTAGTGGCTGTAGCCTCTCTGCCCTGTGCTATCAACTTTTCCTGTTTTAAATATTCCCTGATTTGAAGCTACCTTCATTTCCCTTTGGAATTCCTCTCAACTCATTATTGCTTAGTACTGTGCTGATTTCCTTAACCTTCACTCTACAAATCCTTAATCTTGTCCTTTTATTTCTGGTTGTAAGCTCAACCAGGTTTGGTTTTGGTTTTTTTTTTTTTTTTTCCTTAACATCTATTTGAAGTTCTCTTGAAAAGTGGGAACCGTTCCCAGATCCCTTTGCTTGGCACTCGTGGGAGTCATTTAAAGGTATGCCAGGAAAGCTCAACAAGACATGAATGATGCTATTTGTGATTACTTGACTTTTTTTTCCTGCGTTTTCTTCTCATTGGGTTCTGAATTGGAAATAAACTGAAAATCTCTGAGTCAGTAGGATTCAAACACATGCTCAATTTCCTTCCCCTGAACAAAGGTCTTGGCAGAGCCCTTCTTGGCCATGCCAGGTACAGGGCAGAAGCAAGTGAGACCTTTTCCAGTGTTGTTTAATGTTGGTTTAGACTTTTTCACTGTGTGAAGGAGACTTTGCCAGCTCTTCACCTTCTGAAACAAAGGTGTTGGGTGGGAGCAAGTGTACACAGAAGGAAAAACATGGCAACAGAGGTGGCTTTGGGTGGCTGGCACATTCAGGCAGAAAGCTGGGAAAATTCCATCCTGACACCCTAGATGTGCCTTGTCCTGTCTTCTGTCCAGGACCTGGAACGTGTAGGTAGAATATGCTTAATCTTTCAGTGTCTGGTGTTTTGGAATTGCCTGGTCAAAAGGTTCTATCCAGTGACAGTGGTAACTAGATATGAGTGGTCAGGACATGGTTTAGTGGTCATGGTAATGTTGGGAAGAAAGTTGGACTTGATGATCTTCGAGGTCTTTTCCAACTTTGATTCATGATTCTATGGATTTCATTCCCGTGAATGAGTATTCTCTATTTTGGAATTGCTTCATGGACTTCATATCATTGTGCTGGTTAATCATTTGTGTATTAGTTCTACAACACAATTAGATACTGTATATTGAAAGTAAAACAAAAAAGAAAGGGTTCTTTAAATAAAACCAAGCCCAAACAAACCTTGCTGTTGGATAATTTCAGTCAGTGTCTCTGATTTCAGATCGTGGGCTCGATGCAGTGTCTGCGACTTGTGCTCAGCAGCTGCTGATCTTTCCTGGCCTGAAGTTCTCTTGCTAGCATTTCACACCAAGCTGCCTTCTCGGCTGAGCTGCCAACTCTCTCTTGTCAAGTTTTCTTCTTTTTCCCCCCCGCCCCCTCCTCCCTGCTAACCCACATCCCGATTCTCCCACCTTTCAAACACAATAAAATGTCATCCCCGTTCTTTGCTGTCGCAGCTAAAACAAGTCAAATCGTGGGATCTCACTCCCATTTTTGGCTCTTCCTTCTCTTTTTTTTTTTTCCCCCTTTTCCTCCCTGCTGCCCCACTTCCCAATTCTCCCACCTTTCCAGCACAATAAAATGCCATCTCCATTCTTTGCCGTCGCAGCTTGAAATCAGTCAAATCTCAGGATCTCACTCCTGGTTTTGGTTCCGTGAGGTTGTGAAGGTGCAATTCAGCACGTACGAGCGTTGGCTCCTGGGGAAGGAAGATAAAGCACAGCTAATGTCACTGGATCGCTGAGATTTAGGGTTTAATTCAGAAGGATGTCTGGAAATCAGGCCGGCGTGCATCTTCAGTCCGGGAGGGATGCGGCGCGGGGTGTGCCGTGGGAAATGCTGATAAGGTCCGATGCGGACGTCGAGGCAGAGCCCCGGTGGTCAGCAGCTCTCCAGACTTAGGAGGGATTTTTCTCAGCCTCCTTGTGCTGTTGGAAGTACAGCGTGATTTTTTTTTTTTGCCTGGATTATGTTTTATGAAGTTTTTAAAATGGGAACTAGTTTTAAGTCAACAGCCCTATATTGCATCGCCGGGAATCAATAACCTCGCTGCTATTTGCAGAAGACAATGCAGTGGAAAAAGAGCCATTTAAAGGCAGCGTTTTATGGTGTTCAGTTAAGTGGATTTAATATGCTCGAGCAGAGGTGGGCTGGAAACGTGCCTGGCTTGCTGTCGGAGGGCACGGGATGGAGCAGCGGTGTGAGTGGCAGTGCCTCTGCAGGCTGGAGCTGTGCTGGGGGAGGGATGGCTCTGCATCGTCCTGCGGGAGCAAGGAATTAAGCTTTGTGCTTAGCCCTTGGAGGCACCTGCATTTTCTGGGAAGGAAGTTGCTGTAGTTTTTGTGCTGAAGGAAAGCAGGTTAATGGTTGGACTCAGATGGAAAGGTCTTTTCCAAAAGAAATGATTCGATGATTTCAAGGCCAGTGGCACCCTGGGCTGTGCCCCCAGCAGCGTGGGCAGCAGGGGAGGGGGGGATCCTGCCCCTCTGCTCCCAGGGCTCTGGGCAGAGAGAGAGAGACCCCCCTGCAGTGCTGGGGCAGCTCGGGAGTGCTCAGCACAGCAGAGACAGGGACCTGGTGGAGCGGGGCCAGAGGAGCCCCAGCGATGCTGGGAGGGCTGGAACCCCTCTGCTGGGAGCCAGGCTGGGAGAGATGGGGGGGTTCAGCCTGCAGAGGAGAAGGCTCCCCAAGGGGAGACCTTCTCATGGTCCTTTAGTACTTAGAGAGGATCTATCACAAAGATGGGGAGAGACTTTTGATCAGGGCCTGTTGGGACAGGACAAGGGGGGATGGTTTGAAACTGAAAGGGGAAGATTCAGACTGGAGAGCAGGAGAAATTGTTGGTGCTGAGGGTGGTGAGAGCCTGTGCCAGGCTGCCCAGAGAGGTGGTGGCTGCCCCATCCCTGGCACCATTGCAGGGGAGGTTGCCCGGGGCTCTGAGCACCCTGCTCTAGCTGCAGATGGCCCTGTCCCTGCAGGGGGGTTGCAGTAGCTTCCCTTAAAAGGTCCTTTCCAATCCAAACTCCTAGATTCTATGATTCTAAGTGCATGTCTCTCTGTCAGTGGCTCCCCTGTACTGAAGGTACGTAGGCCTGTGCCTCGTGGCATCCGCCGTCACCCAGACAGAGCCCTGCATCCTGCGCTTCTATTTTTGCCACTGGCTGCTTTTGTTGTCTGATTTACAGATCCATCTATTTGTGACAGCTATCAGTCAGTTTACAGGCTGCCGCGTCTGCCCCAAAATACCTCCCCTGATGGTCGTCAAGATCTGTATTGCTTAAAAATCCTAGAAGGAAAACATTTTCTTCTGCCTTTATCAGTTTGGCAGTTGTACGTCTCTGACTGGGTTTTGGGTGTAAAGCTCTTCCTCTTGCACGCCCTTGTTGCTCCCGAGGGCCTTGCAGGGAAGTGAAATGGGTAGCGGAGGAGAGAATGAGAAGTAGAAGTAGTACCTGAAAGGGTTGTTAGAAAAGGGGAGGGGAAAAATAAAATAAAATAATAAAAAAAAAAATCAATTTTCAACTGCCCGGATTTCAAGACGGCTGCATCGCTTTGAAATGCAATTGTTATGACTTTAGAGAAATCCTATCTAGCACCCATTTCTTTTTCCCCCCTCAGTTTAGATTCCTGTCTTCTGAGTTTACAGACAGCAACGTTTGGTTTCTTTTTTTTTTTTTCCTCTTGAAGAAAAGTAGTTCTGGGAACAGGGGAGCTGATGGCATCTGTCTTCCCACTGCTGCTTGTGCTGTGGTTGAGGAGCAGCTCCTCAGACCTGTGCCTCTCCTCCAGCAGCACCCTCCTGCATCCCAGATGGGATGGAGACGTCACCTCTAGGAACCAGGGGATGGGGATGGCACTGTTGTGGAAGACCAGCAGCCATGTAAAGCACTTTTTCTAACCCACTTTTGCAAGCAGAGTTGGTTAGTTGTTGGATTTCTACATCTTTGGATGCTGTGAGGATGGTGCATTGTTTGAAGTTGTGTGGAAGCTCTTGGTGGTGGCAATGCAATACCAAGTGGTGGTTTGTGGTTCTTGGTGGTTGAGAGTAAGGAGAAGATTTCACATCACTGGAGCTGTGCTGAAATGTCCAGCGCTCCCAGCAAAGTCCTTTGGCACTGCTGGCTTCAATTTCGTGAGACGTCTTGGATGGAAGATGTTTTGCATAAACATCTGAGGCTGAGCAAATGGAAAGCGATCTCTAATCCATTTTATTGCTGGCCTCGCTTTGCCTTTTATGTTGAGAATTGATCTGCTATCGGCTTTCAGTCCCTTCTGGATGTTTTAAAGCTGTTGATTGCTGTGCCCTGATTTTGCACTTGGTACTGCAAATTTGCTGAGCTTATCACTTGTGCTCTTGAAGTCTTTTCCAACCACAGCGATTCTGTGATTCTGTTATTTTAACGAGCTCTGTGGGTTTTTTTCTACACCTTTGCCAGTTCTTCAGCATTATCTAGATGCGGTGCTGAGGGACATGGTTTAGTGGTGACCTGGCAGTGCTGGGTTAATGCTTGGACTTTATAGAATCCTAGAATACCAGGTTGGAAGGGACCTCAAGGATCATGTGGTCCAACCGTTTAAGGCAAACTATAGAATCATAGAATGGTGGGGGTTGGAAGGGACCTCTGGAGATCACCGAGTCCAACCCCCCTGCCAGAGCAGGGTCACCCAGGGCAGCCCACACAGGAACAGAGCCAGGGGGGCTGGAAAGGCTCCAGAGCAGGAGACTCCACAGCCTCTCTGGGCAGCCTGGGCCAGGCTCTGGCACTGGAACAGGGAAGATTTTCTTCCTGTTGAGGTTGTGAGGTTATGTTGAGGTGGAACTTCCTGGGTTTCCCCTTGCTACCATTACCTCTCACCCTATCCCAGGGCACCACTGACAAGAGCCTGGCTCCTTCTCCTTGCCCCCCACCCTGCAGAGATTTGGAACCATTCCTATGATCCCCTCTGAGTCTTCTCTTCTCCAGGCTGAACAGCCCCAGGGCTCTCAGCCTTTCCCCATCAGAGAGATGCTCCAGTCCCTTCAGCATGCTCATAGCCTCCGTTGGACTCTCTCCAGTATTTCCCTGTCCCTCTTGAACTGGGGGAGACCAGTTTAAGTGTGCTGGTCCAGCACTCTGTCAAGCTGAGTCTTAAACCTGTCCAGTATGGGGGAATCCACCACTCCCCTTGGGAAATTATTCCAATGTCAGATTGTTTTCAGGGTAAAAAAATATTCTTCTGGATGATCTTAAAGTTCTTTTTCAGTCTAAATAATTCTGTGACTCTGTGATCTTCCTGGGGTTATAACCCTCAGAGTGGTTCCTATCTCCTTAGACTTTATTTCAAGGGCAACTGTAGAAGCTTCAAGTGGGGACTATGTAAGACTCCTAATTTATCTGATTTTCTTCCATATAGAACCAAAAAAATCTCTCAACGTTTTGGTTCACCAGTAGTTCAGAGAGTAGTGGTGGGGCAGACCTGGAGCGCGTGGTTAGCTGTAGTATTGCCTCTCTAAATTCACACTGGTAGCTCTTGGGTAAGTAACTTGGGTGGAGGTATAGATCATCTGTCTTGCAGAAGTACATGAAGTTTGGAGATGATGGAATAGACAGGCATCGTTCTTCTCACGTTGTCAGATGTTGAGGTCTTCAGTTATTCTTCAGCTGTTCATTTATTTTTTTTTTTTTGCAGCTTAACTTTTTGGGGTCACAAGGTTCTGGTCTTCATCTGGAGACTCCAGCCACAGCGTTGGCAAAGCTCTCTGAACAGAGCTCTGAAGTTCTTCTGATAGGACTTGATTGCTTGTTACTTTGTGGTTTTAGTGCTGACTTTCTCTCTAATTAATATCCACTTTTTTCTTTTTTTTTTCCTCTGTTAGAGAATAAAAAGAAGTCTTCCCCCCGCAATGTGTTGTAGCAATCAAGCTGGAAAATAACAATTTCTCTGTGGTCTCTGGCACTGAATCAGAACTGGTCACGTCCTGCATGTTCACAGTTACTGTCTCAGGCTGCTTTTAGTTAGATGAGTAAAAAAAAAATCGTGCTTTGCATGCCAGCTTACTGAATCATCAGTATCTGTGTCAACATCAACACTTGAGTTGTCCCAGGAAGGCAGCAGCATCGGTCACACGCCTGACCTGGGGACACTGCTCTGTTTTCTCCCTTGTGTTTCTGAGAAGTTTGAGCAGTCCTGGAATGGAGCAATGAAACCTCATTTTTGAGGTGCTACTGCAAACTTGAAGAAATACTTCTGGAAATGAAAGGTTCTCCAGTTCTGCGTTTGGTTTCGCGCTGGTAACACCTTTTAGCCCTGTTCAGGATAGAAGATCATCATGGTTTTTTTTGTTTGTGGGGTTTTTTTTTTAGCACAGTAAGCAAGACTTGCTTTGAGTTGTTTCTTTGAGTCGTTTGTGCCTGTTGCCATAGAGAGAATCTAGT
Source organism: Todiramphus chloris collaris (assembly GCA_025345505.1). NCBI lineage: Eukaryota > Metazoa > Chordata > Aves > Coraciiformes > Alcedinidae > Todiramphus > Todiramphus chloris. Next base: position 1,737,424 of record JANVCC010000043.1, on the reverse strand, counting down.
TGATAGTATTCCTTTTTATTCCTCAGGGATCTCTTCATACACTACAAAATTCATTTGTTATGACTCCTTTTTCCTCTTAAAAATTAAAAAAACCCCACATTTGGGCTTTTTTTTTAAAGCCAAAAAGTCTACTTCTTTGCCAGCCAAAGAGCATCCTGTAAGGATCCCTTACAATAAAGAGAAGATGGATATGTCAGTGTTAAGATGCTGTGGATGGGGAAGGTTTTTGCATGCACAAAAGAGGTGAAGCTCTTGAGAGGGTCTCAATGAACTGTGGTGTATTTTGGGGGGTAAGTTACGTAGCGTTACCAGCTACATGGATGCCAACAGCACTTACAACATGTTCTTTCTACACGTGCTCTCTACAAGTACCTGAGAGGAGGCTGTAGTGAGGTGGGGGGTCGGTCTCTTCTCCCAGGTAACTGGTGATACAGGATAAGAGGCAATGAGCTTAAGTTGCCCCAGGGGAGGTTTGGATTGGAGGATGAGAGTAGGAAAAACTTATGTATTGAAAGAGTTCTGAGGTCTTGGAGCAGGCTGCCCAGGTGGAATCGCCATCACTGAAGGTGTTCAGACCACATCCAGATGTGGCCTGTCAGGACACGGTTAAGTGGTTATGATAATCTTGGGTAGGTGGTTGGGCATGAGGATCTTAGAGGTCCTTTCCAACCTTAGTGATTCTGTGCAAGGCCACCTTCTACGTGAAGAAGAAGGGAGAGGAAGGTGAGGGAGAAGTCACACTATTAATTTTTTTTTCCAGAAAAAGAGCTGTTTTTTACGATTGCAACAACAGAACAGGGAGAATAAACCTCACAAGAGATTGAATGAACGTCTTCAATACTGTTTTAAGAGACTTCTTGAGCTTTTGATGTATATCCACATATTTGATGCAACTGTATTCTGCAGCGTGCAGAAAGCTGAGTGTTCCAAAATTATCCTGCAGCGCATTTATAGGGATGATTTAAAAAGCCCCGGAGCCAAGAGTTTAGAATTAGAAGTACAGACAGCTTGAGGCTGGTAAATATAGCAGTGCTAAAAGCCTCTCTCTCAGATGCAGACAGGGTGGTGTAGATGTGGAGTTGGGCATGTTGGCTTTATCCCCGAGCGGCAGAACTGCGTGAAGAGTTATGCTGGTCACCCGGCCAAAGTTGGCTGGACTTTGGAGTTTAACAAGTCATAAAAGAGGTGAGAAGTTTTTTGAAAGTATTGTCTGCTGAAATTTCAACCTCTGAAGCTCATGTCTCCTCTTGATTCAAAGGGAGGAGAATTTACATGGGCTGCAGAAAGGCCAATGGCATCCTGGGGTGCATGAAGAAAACTGTGTCCAGCAGGTCTAGGGAGGTTCTCCTCCCCCTCTACTCTGCCCTGGTGAGACCACACCTGGAATACTGTGTCCAGTTTTGGGCTCCCCAGTTCAAGAGAGACAGGGATCTACTGGAGAGAGTCCAACGGAGGCTACGAGGATGATGAAGGGACTTGAGCATCTCCCCTGTGAAGAAAGGCTGAGGGAACTGGGGCTGTTTAGCCTGGAGAGGAGAAGCCTGAGAGGGGATCCTAGGAATGTCTGAGGGGTGGGTGTTAAATAGAGGGGAACAGTCTCTTTTCAGTGGTGCCCAACAACAGGACAAGGAACAAGAGGGTGATGGAGCCTGGAACAGGCTGCCCAGAGAGGTTGTGGAGTCTCCTTCTCTGGAGCCTTTCAAAACCCATCTAGATGCATTCCTGAGCGACATGCCCTGGGTGATCCTGCTCTGGCAGGGGGGTTGCACTTGCTGATCTCCAGAGGTCCCTACCATTCTATTATTCTATGATACAGCTGGTCAGGAATTTTTGAGTTTGAAGTGTTTTGTAGATCTCTCCTGTCTGGGAGAAGTTCCCAAGGAGAGGAGGGATGACCCCTGGCACCCTTGTGCTGGTTACTGGGATCTGGACCCCACTTCTGGGTCAGGACTGGTAATGGTGGAACTCAAGTGTCTCTGCAACCTGAGGGAATGATCTATTTCTGGCCAAGGCAACCCTTAGGGCTACCTTCGTGCCCGTCAAAGGCCACCCACCTCAGCTGCAGGACCTTCATTCATGTAGGAGAGAACTGGAAGCACAGCGTGTCCAGCTTTAGCTTGGCACTTGTTACTGGTGGGAGACTCTCACTGCCTGAGCTGCTGAGGCTGTGACACCTTGTCCAAGCCAAGACAATACAACCCCAAGGTAGAGAGCCTGCCTAGCAGATCCAAACGGACCAGTGTCTAAATGCTGTTCTGTAAGTCATGGTCTCACTGACTGCTTTTGGACAACCTTTGGGGACCGTAGCCTGGGAACTAATAGCCAAATATTTATTGTCTTGTGTCAATCTCAGTTTTACCAATGGCTGCAGAATTTTTGGTCTTCATCCTGGCATAGAATTAGTGGCTGGGGTTGAGAAGAGACAGCCTTGAGAAGCTTCAGAAGAAACAATGTCCATCTCATGGCCTCTATAGGCAAGGAAAACCTGCCAGTTTTGGTCTGGAGCTGAAGGTTGCTTGTCCTGGTCACTGAATTAGTGTGAACTGTGAGAGGAGGACGTACCTGGGGAGTCTCTTGGAGGTCTGGCACATTTTATGAGCTGAGCCCACCAAGTTGTGCAGGGGAGGGTTCCTCAAGCAAGGTATTGTCAATGTTCACATCCACCTCTGTGCAGCTGTTGGTTGGAGTTAACTGGTTAACTCTGGGGCGTTACTGGTAGTATTATGGGTTCGGAATTAAAAAATGCACTTGAACTCTTGACCTCTAGAAAATAATTACCCGAGTAAAAGAGTCTGTAATTCCTGTAAGGGATGTTAAAAAGACCAAGCCACCCATTTGAAGAAATAAATGTTAGGAGTTTGTTTGCAGGTGCAATCAACAGATTGTTTGACTCCTTAAAATTAGGGTTTATTGCTGCTAGGAAAGGACCCCACTGTTGTTTTGAAGGTGGTTTTCTGGCGTGCCCTCAGCTTTCACCAGTTCAATTTCCAAGAAAACTTTCCATGGTCAGTGCTGGAGTACAGCCACCTTTTCTGGTGAGCTCTGCTTCTGGCTGTTGATTTCTTCTGTAGCTGCCCCACATATGGATCACCGATGGTGACTGGAGTTGTTCTCTCTTTGTCTGCATTTATTTTTTTTATGGGGTGTCTCCATTGAAGGTGATCAACCCTTTCCAAAGAAAGGGTGAGAAGTGCAAAACTTACTCTTCAGGATGAAGTGTTCGACTGCAAGCGTGAGGTATTCAGTCTTCTGGAGAAGTTCCCCATATCATGGGTGCTGCACCCACGGTCCTGGGCTCAGCGAAGAGCTATTTTCTCTGCTCGCTCTTCCAGACTTCAAGTAACAATCTTTTTTGGTGCTTGCTCAGATCAGGTGGACCAAAACAGCAGGAAGTGCCTCTGACAGATTTCAAGATTCCAGTGTCTTCAATGAAACCTTGAGGATATCCAACATCCAGCGGCACCAAGGAGGACGGTACTACTGCAAGGCTGAGAACGGCTTGGGCTCACCGGCCATCAAGTCCATACGAGTGGACGTGTACTGTAAGTAAACCTCTTGGGAAGCTCTTACCCTGTGTTTTTTATTAACTGCTTCTAATATCTGACGTTAAAGCAGCAGCTCTTTGGGAAGCTCAGTTTTAACCAGTAAGTTGGGGCAGATCCTGCAGCTTTTGGGAGTATTGATGGTCAGGAGACTCGTGGCTGCTCCTGATGAAGTCGGTCAGGGCTGTGCATATGGAAATACCTTTAAACAAAACCATGGTGCTTTGATAACAAAGATGATGCTCGGGTAGAACTCGTCCTGCTTAGCAGCAGATTTGTCTGTGGCTTGAGTAGGGTGAAGATCTCATACGTGGCACGGCTCTTAATCTGTTGTCCTTTTGGTTCTGCTTGTCCTCATAACTGATATGGGAACACCTAAAGGGGTTTTTTTTGCTATTTTTCTGTTATAGCTGCTGAAAGATATTGCTATTTTTCAATTTTATCTCCTTTTTTAATGGCAATCTCTTTATGTTCCTCTGATGCACGGTTTTAAAAGCGGCACTTCAAAGGTTGGGCAGTGAAAAAAAATGAAGTGTTTGGACTGTAATGCCTTTGGCCACCAGAGCTGACAGAAAATCACAGAATGTTATGTGTCATACCAGGAGTGGGGAGATGCAGCAACACACAAATTCAGCAAGAGCAGGCAAAAGAAGCCCCTTTATTAATTTCTAACCCCGTTTTCTATCCCCCAGCCCCACAGGGCGATGGGTCAGTGATCACCCATCTCCTAGGGTGAGTGGCTACAGTCCTACAGCACCCACTGCAGAATATTTTTCCAATGTCCCATGAACAGAACTCAGCAAAGCACCAGGTGTGGGTCCAGCTCACAAACCCATCCCACTGTTTCTCACAGCACTGCTGAGAAAGGCAGGGCTCTCACCGAGTATGGTGAGACTGAGAAAACCCCTCTGCCAGCAGCTTTGCAGCAGCCACAGGAAGGGACCTCCAGAGATCGTGGAGTCCAAACCTTCTGCCAGAGCAGGACAGAACTAGAGCAGATCACTCAGAAATGCACCCAGACAGGTCTTGAAAGTCTCCAGAGAAGGAGACTCCATAACTTCTCTGGAGTCTGTTCCAATGCTCTACAGCTCTTACAGTAAAAAGAAGTTCTTCCTCATGTTGAGGTGGAACTCCCTGCACTTGAGCTTGAATCCATTGCCCCTCGTTCTGTCACAGGACATAACTGAGAAGAGGTTGTCCCTGCCTTCTTGACACCCAGCCCTTCTGTATTTATAGACGTTCATTAGATCCCCTCTCAGTCTTCTCCTCTCCAGACTAAACACAGCCCCAGGGCTCTCAGCCTTTCCTCATAACTCAGGTCTTCCAGCCCCTTCACCATCCTCGTAGCCTCCGTTGGACTCTCTCAAGTAAATCTCTGTCCTTCTTGAATGGGAGAGCCCCGATCTGGACACAGTACTCCAGGTAACGAGGAACCAATAGTAAATTAACAAAATTGAACTTAAAGAATCTCGCTGTGACTTGCACAGACTCCAGTGTCAGTGGGCGGGGTGGCTGGAGGAAGCACAGCTCTTGCTTGTCATCGGGTAGTTTATTGCTGCAGGTTTAGTGAGAAGACCCAAATGCCTCAAACAACTGGTTTTGTGTACGCTTCAGATGGAGAAACCTGCTCAAAATCTGTGTCAAGTGCATCAAAGGTAGAAAGTCACTGCAGCATATCTTTGAAGACTCTTCTCGTTTACACAAATATGTTCAAAAATGAGGAGGAAGTTGTTTGGTGTGAGGGTGTGGGAGGCTGTGCCAGGCTGCCCAGAGAGGCTGTGGAGTCTCCTTGTCTGGAGAGATTCCCACCCCGGCTGGACCCTGCGCTGCTGGGCCCCTGCTCTGGGTGCCCCTGCTGGATGGAGCAGGGGGTGGCACCAGAGCAGCTCCAGAGGGCCCTGCCAACTCCAGTGGTTCTGTGGCTCTGTTTACACACACACACTGATGCCAGATCTGTAAATCCTCTACGAACAGTAACAGAATTAGCAAGTAATTGCTTGTTAACTTGTTGGAGTCCAATAAATGAACAGGCAACTGGAATGACTTCATAGAAGCAGGTGTTGATCATGGTTCCAACGCTTCCATCGTGGAGGGGTTCATAGAATCATTGAATGCCCTGGGTTGGAAGGCACCTCCAAAGATCATCTAGTCCAAGCCCCCTGCAGCATGTAGAGACATCTACAACGAGAGTAAGTTGCTTAGAGCCTCCTCAAGCCCTGATATCCCCTGAATCCTCCACACACACAGGGCTGCTGAAAGCATTTCATAGGTCAGCCCTGTGCAATCATTCAATAAAAACCCCAAGAGCAATCACTTGAATCTCTTTTAGATGCCATTAAAGCATTTTGTGTCTTACCCCAGCATCCATCTGCTAGGTTCCCCTTAATTCTTAA
>JANVCC010000043.1:1684721-1731479 GCA_025345505.1 Todiramphus chloris collaris | reverse complement strand
CCTCTTCCAACCAAAACTGTTCTATGATTTTAGGATCTTTTTCCTCATTTCTTCTAGAAATAACTCTTTTTAGCTTCCTGGAAGGATAGGACTGTGGTAAATGCACAGGTAAAAATCTCTTCTGTAGAAGACAACTTTCAGTCCTTTGTGTCTAAGAAAATAGCTTTTTGCCCTCCCAGCACAGGCTGAAGATCCCCATCTCTCACATCAGATTAAAACAAGCGCACTCGGTTCCCATGGCAGCGTATTCTCAGGAGGGAGGTTTCCATTCTTGCTTGAACCACCAGGAGAAGAAACTGCTTCATATCTCCAAGCTGAATTCATCCTCAACTTGAACTCAGTTTTTTTTTCTTCTTTTTTTTTTTTTCTGGAAGTATCTCTTTAAAGTGCATCTCATCTTTTGTCTTTGAAGAACAAGCTTTTGTACTTGACTCCTAGGAAAATTTTTGCTTGACCTATGGAGGACGCTTCCTCCTTTTTGTAAGGAAGGAAACTTATGCTATAAATTAAGGATTTGTATTTAAAGAAGCAGAACTCCTACAAGAAACCTTTTCTGCTTGTTCCCCAAGGAAAAGTTAACAGGCTTTTAACAAAAAATGTGAATTGCTTCATTGAATATACCCTTTTTTTTTTTTTTGTCTCTAATTTCTCTTGCTTCCTGGATATTTCTGGACACACAGGCTGTACAGCTGAAGTAGAAGAAGGTGGAGCAAAAGGTCAGGTTAATGTAAAAAGCTTTCTGTAATTAATTTGGAAGACAGGTTGAGATGTGTTTATCAAACACCTTCAGCTCAGAGATAGGTTAAGATTTTCTCGGGTGCTTTGTAAGGTGTATACATTCCAGGATGAAGAGGTTGAGCTCGGGGTTTGGGGGAAACAACCATTTCTTTTGCCCCAAGACCCACTTAAAACTTTGCTTTCATCTCTGTTTCCAGAAACCCTCCCAAGAGGAGTTAGATCCATCTCAGGGGGTTCTCCATCCACCATCTCCATCCACCACCAGCTACGTCTGTGTGCCCTGGATTCAGTAGGAAGGGGGAGGCCAGGGCAGCCCATGGCAGTTTATTCACAGAGCACGTTCTCTGTGGTGGCAATGCCCATCCCCGTGGTGCCAATCTGCCCTGCACCAGTTCCAGGCCTCTGGGTAACACCAGTGTGGTTCTAGAAGGGAAAAGGCTCTTGCAAGACTATTCCATCCAAGTACCTCTTGGTGTGCATCTACCATTATGTCTAATGTTTGTGGAGGTCGGAGTTGTCTTGGGTCTCTGCTTACTACCTCTAAGGGTTCCTTAACTCCTTCACTGCCAAGTTCCAATCTCTCATTTCCATATTTTATGGGATACTCGTGTGGTTTCTGCTTCCTGATGGGTCTCACAGTGTGTGGCTGCAGCAGTGGCTTTTGTCACCTCCATTGCCACGCGGAAGCTTGTGGTGTTGCTAACTGCAGCATCTGTCCTGGGCTAGGTGTGAACATCCTTAGGAAGCTTCAGGACTGGTGTTATGTTATAAAGAGATGCTGAGAGAGTTGGGGGGGGTTCATCCTGGAGAGGAGAAGGCTCTGGGGAGATCTTCTGGGGGCCTTTCAGGACTTGAAGGGGCCTGGCAGAAAGATGGGGACAGACTTTGGAGCAGGACCTGTTGGGACAGGACAAGGGGGGATGGTTTGAAACTAAGAAGGAGAGAAGGAAGGAATTGTTGATGGTGAGGGTGGGGAGAGCCTGTGCCAGGCTGCCCAGAGAGGTGGTGGCTGCCCCATCCCTGGCACCATTGCAGGGGAGGTTGCCCAGGGCTCTGAGCACCCTGCTCTAGGTGCAGATGGCCCTGCTCTAGCTGGGTTGGACTGGATGCCCTTGCAAGGTCCCTTCCCACCCAAACCAGTCTGTGTTTCTATGGTGTTAGCAAGGCTCGCGAGTGCTCAGGATTACATTCTAATCTCCTGATGTCAGTGAGGAAAAGATCAAAGCAAGATCTAGCTTTGCTGTCAGTTCCAAGCCCAGTCCTGATGCCCTTAATAATAATGCCTTTAATAACAGAGGTAATTTCATTCCAAGGAGTACCCTTTTCAGAGGCGTCGTGCAGTAAAGATCCCAATCAATTCCAGTCTCAGACTGGAGACTCTGTTTGACAAAACACCTCCTGCAGCTTTACCTCTCTCCCAGGCTTTTTGATGCAACTCCCCACGGAATCAGGAGGGATGGGACCTCCCAGGTTCAAGATTCGTGATGTGGGGTTGAGTGAAACACGCTCAGCGTTGACAGATGATTTGAGCAAGCCAAAAGCTTCACAGCTTTCCTGGCTTGGGACGACAGCACAAAATGCTGCTGATAATACGTGTCAGTCGACAGCGATAGCCAACTGCTAATCTTCTCCAGCTTCTGCGTGTGCCTCTTAGGAGCTCTGATGTGTCTGCAAGGCAAATGTTACTTGGGGAACACGGGGTCTGGAATTGGGAGATGGTGATGCTGAATTCCCTGATGGGTCTAGGAACGGGTGTTGCAGAGGAACACCAAGTGTTAGGTTTGGTTGCATCGCTCTCCGTCCTCGTCACAAGTGTCCACAGCATCCGCAGCTCTCAGCAGTCCCAGTTCCCCCCGTTGTCCTCTGCCTGGACCCCGCTGTTAGAATGAAGAATCAAAGGGAACCTCAATAATTAGTTCACTCACCAGAACAGCTCCCGTGGGCCATCGTGGAAATAACTCTGCAACGTACCCCAGCTCATGCTGCGGTGTGGGGCCTGAAGGTTCCGTGGTGTTGCTTTGGCTCGTGGTAAATTGTCGTGTTTAAAAACATCCCTGGAGGTCTAGATGTGGTGCTTGGGGAAGATGGCTTGGTGGTGGAATTGGTAGAGTAGGGTTAATGGTTGGACTCCTAGAATCACAGAATGGTGGGGGTTGGAAGGGACGTCTGGAGAGCATCGAGTCCAACCCCCCTGCCAGAGCAGGGTCACCCAGGGCAGCCCACACAGGAACAGAGCCGGGGGGGGGCTGGAAAGGCTCCAGAGCAGGAGACTCCACAGCCTCTCTGGGCAGCCTGGGCCAGGCTCTGCCACTCTTACAGTGAAAAAGATTTTCCTCATGTTGAGGTGGAACTTCCCGGGTTCCAGTTTGTGACCATTGCCCTTTGACCTATCCCAGGGCACCATTGATAAGAGTCTGGCCCTTTCTCCTTGCCCCCCACCCTGCAGAGATTTGGAACCATTCCTAAGATCCCCTCTGAGTCTTCTCCAGGCTGAACAGCCCCAGGGCTCTCAGCCTTTCCTCCTCAGAGAGATGTTCCAGCCCCTTCAGCATCTTTATAGCTCTCGATGATCTTGCAGAGTCAATGATTATCAAGTCTTGTAGAGATGATGATCTTGAAGGTCTTTCTCGAGCTCAGTGATTCTGTGAGTCCGTGGTTGTTTGATAAATGTCATCAATATGTGCATACCCACACTAAGCGGGGCAAAATAGATGTGATAATGAAGCTGCAACCCTGGGAGTGGGGAAGGGAACGAGCTGGACCTGCCAGCTCTTCCTCACCTCGCTCCGTGTCCTCAGCCTTCCCCAGTTCACCGCAGCTTGAAGGAGCTGGATGGAAACTTGCTGGGATGAGGAGGGAGGTGATGCTTTCTGGCGGAGCGCTATTTTTAATCTGGGTGAGATAATTGTCTGCTCTTCTTGAATGATAAGAAGGTTGTCCTCTGGTTCCCTCTCACGACACTGCTGGTACTTGGCCAAGTCTGCCTCTGACTGGGAGGGAAAGAGTGTGGGGAATTTTATATGGAAAAATAATCTAAATTGAGCTTTTTTTGGTGTTGTTTTGTTGGGTTTCTTTTATGCTAATTCTCCTGAAGCAATTAATGTTAAGTTCCCAAGGAGATGTTATATCAGATTTTACAGTCTATCTGTTCTATGTGTACAGCTTTGGTGGTAAAAGCGAGTTTTGGAGGTGGTGCTTTTCTTACCTCCTTGGGGAATCGCCACGCTTCGGTCCATCAGCATCCCATGTGCTCCCATTTCCATTGCACGAGAGGCTTAAATCCCTTACAGAAAACCCAAATAGCAGAATCCCAGCATGCTGGGGTTGGCAGGGACCGCTGGAGCTGCTCTGGTGCCACCCCCTGCTCCATCCAGCAGGGGCACCCAGAGCAGGGGCCCAGCAGCGCAGGGTCCAGCCGGGGTGGGAATCTCTCCAGAGAAGGAGACTCCACAGCCTCTCTGGGCAGCCTGGCACAGCCTCCCACACCCTCACACCAAACAACTTTCTCCTCCTGCTCAGGTGGAACCTCCTGGGTTCCAGTTTGTGCCCATTGCCCCTTGTCCTGTCCCTGGGCACCTCTGACAATCAGAGTCTGTCCCCATCCTCTTGCCCCCCGGGGCCCTTTATCTCTTGCTCAGCATTGCTCAGCTCCCCTCTCAGGCTGCTCTTCCCCAGCTGAACAGCCCCAGGGCTCTCATCTTTCTTCACCCTAAATAACCCTTTAATTTTACAATACAGGCACTGGCAGCATCCCTTTCTTTAGAGTCCCTTGTTGGCATTGCTGCTGGCCTGGCAGAGGAACGGTGGGTGTGTGAGCTGAACTTCTGTCCTGACCACTACCCTATTCCTTACATTTTATTTTGTTTCTCCTTAATGCCCCAGACTATAGCAGTTGGACAATTAAAATCAGTATGACTATAATGCACCTTCATCCCCCAGGTTCACAGTACATATTTTCTTCACCCTTCTCAACAGATGATTCTATCAGTCTCCCGGCCACAGCAATTAAAGTATAATTCAGGGCTTGCAAATGTAGTTCAGCTGCTTTGTTATTTTCCGTGCTGCCTCTTTGACATGTGTTTGCCTTGTACAGGCTGCAGCGAATCTCGTGTTCTTCTGGCAGTGACAGCCTTAATTTCCATCTCTGGTATCTCCCCATATTCATTGATATGGTATTTGATCTTCTTCTCTAGACTTTTCATTTCTTAGAAGCCCGGTGACACGCTGCAGTTCTCATCCACGTGGTTGGATGAAAGAGCAGAAATAATGAATGGAAATTAAAATAAAAGATAAAAAAGAAGGAAAATTAATAGAAAGCAGTAGCATCAGCATTGGTGTGTAAGGAAAGCAAATATCTTCATCTTTCATCATGTCTTTTATTTTGCATGATAGAATAGAAGGCGACACTTTGAAATGAGATATTATGCAGATGGGGAAAGCTTTTAAAAGCTTTCCAGTGCTGATAATTGTAATCTTTCAACAGGAGAGAAATACAAATTTAATTTGTGGGCTTCTGATTATTCCCTCTCGGAGGTCAAATTTGTGCATTGCGACATTAAAGCCTCTGGAAGTACCTGGGCTTGGTGTTTACTGGAGGGTGAGCAGCCTGGGCAGTGGTGGGAGAGGTCAGGCTGGTTGGCAGTTGGCTCTGAGGGTTTGGCACAAGACTCGCTGCAGTTGGGGTATCCAATGACACGGGGGGGGGTCTTCATCAGACCCCAGTCAGAAATCATGGACTGGTTTGGCCATCTGCAGCTGGAGCAGGGTGCTCAGAGCCCCGGGCAACCTCCCCTGCAATGGTGCCAGGGATGGAGCAGCCACCACCTCTCTGGGCAGCCTGGCACAGGCTCTCCCCACCCTCAGCACCAACAATTTCTCCTTCTCTCCACTCTGAATCTCCCTCTTTGAGTTTAAACCATCCCCCCTTGTCCTGTCCCAGCAGGCCCTGCTCAAAAGTCTGTCCCCATCTTTGTGACAGGCCCGCATTTCTCATTCCCTAGGAAGGATTTGGGTTGAATCCACACTGAGCCGATGGGTTTTGGAGCTGCAGTTGTGTTCAGCAAGTGAGAGTAAGGTTCCCCGTGGGGAGAGGAGAGGAGGACAAGCAGCTCCTTTAGGGGTGCCTCAGTTGTACGCTCACGGCTTTTCTACGGGAGCATCAGAGACAGTGCAGAAATCTGGATGTTGGTGCGGAGCAGGTGGTGCTGAGCCACGTTCATTTGGCTTCCTGAACTGCTGGTAGGTCTGTTGCCATTGTGCCATGGAATCGTGGAATTGTTTTGGATGGAAAAGGCTGTTCAGATCATTATTCCAACCCTTCCCCCAGCAGTGCCAGGGCACCACTGCCCCCTGTCCCTCAGCACCACAGCTCCACGGCTTGGAAACCCCTCCAGGGGTCACGGGGACTCCACCACTGCCCTGGGCAGCCTGGCACAGCCCTGGACAACCCTCAAGGGGAAGAAATTGTTCCTCAGCTCCAACCTAAACCTCCCCTGGGGCAACTTGAGGCCGGTTCCTCTTGTCTTGTCACTTGTTCCTTGGGAGAAAAGCCTGATCCCTCCTGGCTCCAACCTCCTGTCAGGAGCTGTCAGAGCCAGAAGGTCTCCCCTCAGCCTCCTTTGCTCCAGGTTGAACAAGCCCAGGTCCCTCAGCTGCTCCTCACAACCCTTGTGCTCCAGCCCCTTCCCCAGCTTCCTTGCTCTTTTCTGGACCCTCTGCGTCCTCCTGGGAGTGAGGGACCCTGTGACTCACCTGGGATAGCATCAGTTGTGTCTGTTGGCCAAGAGCAGAGAGCCTTTGCTCCATCACTAGGACAGGAAAAAGTGGTGGAGGAGGAAAGCAGCTGCCCCCTAGTACTGTGGAAAGGGGTTTCAGACCATCCTCTCGGTGCAGTGCCGGGTGGTGGCTGAGGACTCCAGCCCCCTCTGAGGGTGGTTTGGGTGTTTTTTTTGCACTGGTTGAAGCAAGAGAGCATTAAAACCTGTAAATATCGCGATGAAATTGTGTCTTTCCTTAAAAGACATCCAAGGTCTCATCTTCCTGTCATCACTTTGGCCATTACTTGTGCCTGCGTTTTCCATTCTCCTGGGAGAACGTGCTTCTGCTTTGCTACCTTTCTGATGGATCCTTGGGCCCTTTGACAATTTCAATGGTGTGAATGTATTACGTGAGTGCCTTGGACATCAGAACTGTACTGTTTCCATCTAGATTGGGATTTTTATTACCATTATCTCATGCTTCTAATTTGGAATTTTTATCAAATGCCTGGGAGTCCTGGTCTAATGATTGGACTGAGTATAGGCTCATAGAATAGCTTTGGTTGGTAGAGACCTTTCAGATCATCCAGTCCAACTATTAACCCAGCACTGCCAGGGCACCACTGACCCATGTCCCTCAGCACCACAGCTCTACGGCTTTCAAGTCCCTTCAGGGATGGAGACTCCACCACTTCCCTGGGAAAGTTTATGGTAGGTGACTGACAGTGGATTTTTGGATTGGGGTAATTTCATCCTAGAATCGTGGAACAGCTTGGGTTGGAAGGGATCTTCAAGATCATCTCGTTCCAACCCCTCTTCCATGGGCAGAGACAACTTCCAATAGACCAGGTTGCTCAAAGCCCCATCCAACCTGGTCTTGAAGACATCCAGTGATGGGGGCATCCACAGCTTCCCTGGGCAACCTGCGCCAGTGTCTCACCACCTTTGGAGAGAATAATTTCATACAAGGTTTTTGTTCTGCAGGCAGCAGCAGAGCTGGTAATGCAGGGTTTGTAGAGGCTTCAATTAGTGAGGAGTTTGGTGTGAGGGTGTGGGAGGCTGTGCCAGGCTGCCCAGAGAGGCTGTGGAGTCTCCTTCTCTGGAGAGATTCCCACCCCGGCTGGACCCTGCGCTGCTGGGCCCCTGCTCTGGGTGCCCCTGCTGGATGGAGCAGGGGGTGGCACCAGGGCATCTCCAGAGGTCCCTTCCAACTCCTCCATTCTGGGATTCTGCTTGCACTTTCCTTGAAAGTCTTGTGCCCAGGGTGGTAGTGGCATTTCTGGGGCTGTCCTCAGTGGTGGTGGGGGCTGTTTGAGGTAGTACTGGTAGAAGTCACACTTGCACCCCTGCTGCTCATCCTAGCAGTGAAAGATGTTCTGGCACAAGTGGTGAGGAGCTGAGAACAAACGTGTTCAGGAGGAGGGTTAAGCAAAGCCTAGCGCTGTGCACGTGGCCGTTACCACTCTGGGCCATGGCAACAGGATGAGAAAAGTAGGGAAGGTTGTAGCTGTGCAGGGTGGAAGAAGTGAGAGAGCTCTACCATAAACTGTTAATGCAAATGTGGAGCACTTACAATAATTTCCATACCTTTTTCCACCCCCAGCAGACACACCGTTCAGAGTGAATTAAATACCTGTGCAGTGACTGTTAAACGTGATCAGTTCCTCACTGGCTTGTGTGCAATTTCATTTCCTACAATGAAAATCTTTGTTACAGGCAAGGGGGGGGATAAGAAAAAACCAAAACAACCCAAACCCCATTGTTGTTCATGCTGCTCGAAGGTTCTACTTAATGCTTGTAAAATGCCAACAAAATGCTTGTATGTTCAGAACGGAGCCAGAAGGATAAAATGCTCCGTGGGCTTCATGAGCTACAAAATTCCTGGTTTGTGCGGTTTTGATCCAGTTCTCCATGGTAAACTGCCTTGTTTTCATCCTGCTGGGGCTGGAGAAGCGTTTCCTGGTTGGAAGGAGGGTGGGTGAGGTGGAGCGAGCTGCTGTGTTGTCCTTCTGGGAGGTGAGGACATCCTGGGCTGAACCCGGGGTGCCTCTATTGCACAGCACAGAGCATCTCTGGCTGCAAGGAAGGGCTGTCCTGGTTGGCTTGCTTTTCTTTTTTTCTCTATATTGGATTGTCTCTGACTGAGCTGGGGTTCATTTTCCCCATCGCAGCTCTCCCAGTGCTGTGCTTTGCACCGGGAGCTGGAAAGGTGCTGGGAACCCCCCCGTGCTGTGGGTGCTGCTGGGCAGGGCTCGCACGGCACCAGGGCTGGGGTTCTGACAGTCTTGGGGTGGGCAAGACCTTGGGAGGGGACACGACTGGGACAGCAAAGTGACCACAGGGATGTTCCACACCGTGTGATGTCAGCTCAGGTATAAAAGTGAGAAAAAAGAGGAGGGGGGTGAGGCATTGGCTTGTCCTCCAGAGCAACTGCTGCCCTGCTGTCCCCCAGAAGGGGCCAGGCATCTCCTGCTGATGGGGAGTAGAGAATAAATCTTTGTTTTCTTTTCCTTCCTTGCTTTACTTTTGTCTTAACCCATGAGTTTCATCTTATTTTCTTCCCCCTGGTCCAGCTGAGAGGAGGAGGAGGAGGAAGGGAGTGGTAGAGCAGCTTGGTGGGCACCTGGCATCCAGCCATGGTCAAACCACTGCATATATATATATATGTATTTATATATTTTTTAATTTTATTTAACCTTCATAACTGATTTTCACCTTTGTGTGGAAACCCCTGAACTGGTCAGCAGTAGAGTCTGAAAATGTATGTGTCACAGAATCATAGAATGGTTTGGGTTGGAAGGGACCTTAAAGATCATCTAGGTAATGGTCACTAGATCATCTAGTATCCTTCTTCTAATGTGGTTTTTTTCCCCTCATTGGTACTTTTGTGCCTTGTGGAGCTCTGCACAGTGGGCTGTCCTGATCTACTGATCACAACACAACCTTTTATCTTTAAAACTTGGTGGCAACCCCAACTGGTGATGCATTGACCCCAAGCTGTGGCTGGAGAGCTGGCTGCTGCCCCAGGCAGCACATCCCTCCGGGGTGTGTTTGAGCTCAATCCCCAAGAGAAAAGGAGGAGGATGTTGGTTTGCCCCTTTCCCTGGGTTTCTGCTGGATTGGGCTTGTTTGCTAGAAGTGTTTTGATTTAAGGGCCTTGATGGGCAGTCAGTTTAAGCGTTCTGACAGAAGACCTTGTTGTCCAAAATGAGGACATCGTTTAGACAGCGTGCCAGGTCTGTACAGCCAGTTTTATAACGCAGACCTCTTGCATGCCTTCTGCTCCCTGGTAGCAACACACAATTCAAAACACAAACCTCAAGTGATGTAGGTCGGTGTGGAGATGTCCCCGTAGGGTGCTCACTTGAATCCCGGATGCTCCTGAGCAATGAAATTTATGGTGAACACCTAAAGACAAACGCAGAGCTGTTTGTGTTTGGTGCCTCGTTGCCCTGCTCAGCTATTTCTGATCCCATTGGGAGAGGAGTGCCGCATTCGTGTGCTGCTCTGCAGGGAAGACAAAGCTCATTAGCAGGGTTGGAGAGAAAATGGTTATGAATGGGAAGAACCACCTCAAAATTTCTGAAGGAGCCTCCTCAGAATTTCTGAGCTGGGAAATGGGATGAGTATCACAGCCCAGGAATAGAGGTGGTACAATCCCTACTTACCATGAGCAGCTGAGTCTTCGTGGTGTAGATGTAGTATTTCCAGGATAGTTCTGTTTGCAGGAATTCACCATCATCTGTCTTGGCTACTTTAATTGGAGCTGAGAGAGTCGAATTAAGGAGCAAGAGCTTGAAAGTCAGAAGCACCAGCGAGGTGGCAATCAGAGCCTGTATTGTATTTTAGTAACAAAACCCAGAGCTTCCTGGGTGGTGGTACCAGAACAAGTCTCACATCTGCTGCAGAATTTGTCTGTAGCTGTGTGCTGAAGCACCCCTGTGAAAATCTGCTCTTCCAGTTGTGATGGGATGACAGTGGGATTGCTATGGGTTTGTCTCTGATGAGGATCTGGGTGAGGGGATAGAGGACATCCTCAGTCAGTTTGCATATGACACTAAGTTGGGTGGGAGTGTTGATCTGCTGGAGGGTCAGGAGGCTCTACAGAGGGATCTGGCCAGGCTGGAAAGTTGAGCTGAGGCCAGTGGGATGAGGTTCAACAAGGCCAAGAGCTTGGTCCTGCACTTGGGTCATAACAACCCCCTGCAATGCTCCAGGCCTGGGGAAGAGTCTGGAGGAAAAGGACCTGGGGCTGTTGTTTGACAGCCGGCTGAAGATGAGCCAGCATGTGCCCAGGTGGCCAAGGTGCTGGTTTAGGTTGGATATTAAGAAAAAATTCTCTCTGGCAAGTGTTGTCCAGGGCTGTGCCAGGCTGCCCAGGGCAGGGGTGGAGTCCCTGTGATCCCTGGAGGAGTTTCCAAGCCGTGGAGCTGTGGTGCTGAGGACCATGGGTTAATAGTGCCCTGGCAGCATTGGGTTAATGGTTGGACTGGATGATCATGAAGATCTCTTCCAACCAAACCAATTCTGTGTGTTTTCCACTCTTTGTACTTCCATCCGTGCTCGGGGTGAGGTCTGCAGTTAAACATCACATGGAAATACAAGAGCCAGCATAATGTGGAACCCCTGCAGATGCTGCGGGTGGTTTCAGCAGAAGAGAAGGAAGCTGGTAGGATTTGGCAGCGGAGAGAGACCTCAGGTAGGGAACGTGGAGAGCAGTTTCAGCAGGTTCTTGGAGCGCAGCCTCGTCGTTCCCTTGCGTGGTTACACCGAGGTGTGTTTCGGGTGCTAACTGCAGCCCCAGCAGACCCCCACAGGGCTTTTTTAGACATCCCTCCAATGCCACCGTGCCTGGTAGCTCTACCCCAGGACACCTTTGAAGGCCCAGGGCTGGGTTTCATCCGAGCTGAATTTCCCGCTCCTCTCGTTTAAAGAGAATTGGAAATGCAGCCTCTATTTTAAGCCGTGGCAACCTGCTGGTGGCCTGCTCTGAAGTGATGTTGGTTTGCCTAATAGCTTGGGATTTTCATGCAGTAGGTGGTGGGACTGCAGAGTCCCTAATAGCATATTTTAAGAGTTCTGATGGATTTTTAAATAGCCTCCGAGCATTAAGGCAGAATTTCCTGTAATCTGCATTTTTCAGTAAAATAGGAGCCTGGTCCCCTGCTGATCTGCAGTTCTGGGGGAATCTGGTCATGCTCCTTCCCTCTTTTTTTGCTCCCCCCCACCCTGGTTTTTGCCCTCATCACCCCATCGAGCTCCACACACAAGGGGGGTAATGTCACCTACAGCACTTCATGAGAAGGGGCAGTGGGTTTAAAGTAGAGAAGGGTGGATTTAGATTGGACATTAGGAAGAAGTTCTTTACTCTGAGGGTGGTGGAACACTACCAACAGGTTGCCCAGGGAGGTGGTGGAGGTCCTATCCTTGGAGACATTTGAGGTCAGGCTTGATGGGGCTCTGAGCACCTTGCTCTAGTTGAGGATGTCCCTGCTTACTGCAGGGGGGTTGGACTAGATGGGCTTTGGAGGTCCCTTCCAACCCAAGGCACTCTATGATTCTGCGTGCTACAGAAGCATCCCTGGGCAAGAACAGGCAGGAGGAGCAGCAGGAGGGGGGTATAAGGTCTTTACATCTGGAAACCTCAGTCCATGCAGTTCTTCGTGGAATCCTGAAGCTGCAAGCTGATGCATACCCTCTTTCTTGGTGAATAACCTGCACCAACAGTGGCCCCTGTCAAAATTCACTTTGGGTTTTTGTTTTGGGGGAAAAACCAGATTTATTTTATCCTCTCCTTGGAATAAAGGTGAATCAGGGCAGAGAGCAGCTGTGGGTATGCAAATATCCCCATATATTATATACTTTGCCACTTGCTGACAAGATCTGGGGGGGGTTTCTTTCTTCTCAGGTATTTTTCACTCGATGCATGCAGCTATCTGGTAGGTCGTGGGGATAGAATCTAGAGGACCTTCTAATGCATGCAGATTTCCTGTAGAACTTTCCTACGTGGTTCAGGTTTCCTTTGTGGAGATACCTGCATTGCCTAACAGAAAGCTGCCGTTAAAAATAAGCTGTAACGTGGCCTCCTGCGACGCCCTAATAATGTGAGGTGGGGATGTGGAGCAGCCCATAACTTCTAAATGAAATGTAAGAGCATGTGTAGTGTCAAAATTTAATGGGTCCTGTTTTATCTTGCTCCAGCATGCTGGAGGCACTGCTCATAAATTAAACAGCCGGTGATTAATGAACAACTGAAACGTTGCGTAACCAGGGTTTGAAACAGCTGATGTCTCCCGTGGCTTTTTGTAGCTTCTTGTTCCATTGCACCAGGTGACTTCAAGCTGAGGAGGACTGCATGGGGGCAGTTTTGACCTCCAAACCAGCTTGGATGGATTTCACAGCTGAGCTGTGAAATGTGTTCTGGTAAGACCAGTGGTAGGATCAATTGGCCGGGCTGGATCGATGGGCTGAGGCCAAAGGGTTGAGGTTCAACGAGGCCAAGAGCTGGGTCCTGCCCTTGGGTCACCATGACCCCCTGCAACACTCCAGGCTGGGGCAGAGTGCCTGGAGGAAAAGGACTTGGGGGGGGGGTTGTTCAGCAGCTGGCTTGAGGTGAGCCAGAGAGTGCACAGATGGCCAAGAAGGCCACCAGCATCCTGGCTTGTGTCAGCACTGGTGTGGCCAGCAGGACCAGGGCAGGGATTGTCCCCCTGGAGTGGGCACTGGGGAGTCGCTACCTCAGATTCTGGGTTCTTGTAGTGAGGACTACACTGACTCCCAGGAGGGCTGGAGCGTGGCCAGAGAAGGGCAACGGAGCTGGGGAAGGGGCTGGAGCACAAGGGTGCTGAGGAGCAGCTGAGGGACCTGGGCTTGTTGAGCCTGGAGCAAAGGAGGCTGAGGGGAGACCTTCTGGCTCTGACAGCTCCTGACAGGAGGCTGGAGCCAGGGGAGGTTGGGCTCTGCTCCCAAGAAACAAGCAACAGGACGAGAAGAAGCATCCTCAAGTTGCTCCAGGGGAGGTTTAGGTTGGAGCTGAGGAACAATTTCTTCCCCTTGAGGGTTGTCCAGGGCTGTGCCAGGCTGCCCAGGGCAGGGGTGGAGTCCCCGTGATCCCTGGAGGGGTTTCCAAGCCGTGGAGCTGTGGTGCTGAGGGACAGGGGTCAGTGGTGCCCTGGCAGTGCTGGGGGAATGGTTGGACTCTGTGATCCTAAAGGTGTTTTCTCAACCAAAACAATTCCATGATTCTATGATCTGCATCCTTCTGCAAGGGAAAAGGGCCAGCAGGCAGGGGCCGTGAGTTGCAGGGAGTCTGACCATGTCGCGTCTGTGCCGTGCAGCTTTGGAAAGCAGAGCTGGTGTGCTTGAAGGAGGTGAGGGGATATTTCTGGGAGGAACCAAAGCATCCCATCTGCTCTGGGGACTGCTGCATCATACCCTGGGCAAGATGGGAACCCAGGGAAAAGGTCAGATGAGTGACAGCTGAGCAGGAAAGGTTTCTGATGCTGGAGTAGAGTGATTCATGAGGACTGTTCATGGTGAGGAGAGGGCCAGGAGAAGGGTGCACTTCTATAGGAGCCTTCAGATGGGGAAAAGGAAAGGAGGAGCCTTTTTTTTTTTTGTCTCCTGAAGATCCCCAAAGGATAAGATAAACAGTAATTGCCTTAAATTGCAGTGAGAGTTCTGGGTTAGCCAGCAAGAAAAGCTGTTTGATGGTGGAGATGGGCAGATACTGAAATGAGCTCCAGGGGACAGGGAACATCTATTGCAAGGAGCTCTTTGGGGACAGGCTGGAAGAGCATCTGACAGTGCTGGCAGTGGCAGAGCTGGTCCTGCCTCTGGGCGCAGGAAAGGATGAGCCAGGGCTTACAAGGGCTTTTCTGGCCATTGTTTTTTTTCCCCATGATTCTGCTCCCAGGTCTGTGATCTGGTTTCCTCACAAGACCATCACAGGCTGAGGTGACTTCCCTGTGAGCAGGAAAAGAGCAGAAGATCCATTGGAACCTACAGAGATTAGATCATGGAACATTTGTACTGGGGGGAGAAAACCCAACCACTCCCCACGCCCCAGCTAACCCAACCCTCCCCAACAAGCATATATTATATTGGATTATATTAAGTGTTGTGCCTTCTAAAAATGCAGCTCAAGAGAGCTGCAGATAGACTGCTGGGGTTATTTTTTTGGTGCGTGTGAAATAAGAATTAGCCTCTTTTGGAAGCAGAGAATGCAAATGAGCTCGGAGGCCAGGCGCTGCTTCATCTTTGCAGAGATTCATCAGTGCCGAGAGGAATCTGTGCACGTTATCTGAGTGCTCATTTGGTGATTATGTTCCTGCCAGATCCAGGAGATTATAGAATCCTGGAGTGGTGGGGGTTGGAGGGACCTCTGGAGATCACTGAGTCCAACCCCCCTGCCAGAGCAGGGTCACCCAGGGCAGCCCACACAGGAACAGAGCCAGGGGGGCTGGAAAGTCTCCAGAGAAGGAGACTCCACAGCCTCTCTGGGCAGCCTGGGCCAGGCTCTGGCACTCTCACAGTAAAGAAGTTTTTCCTCATGTTGAGGTGGAACTTTCTGGGTTTCAGCTTGTGACCATTGCACCTCATCCTATCCCAGGGCACCAGTGACAAGAGCCTGGCCCCTTCTCCTTGCCCCCCACCCTGCAGAGATTTGGAACCATTCCTAAGATCCCCTCTGAGTCTTCTCCAGGCTAAACAGCCCCAGGGCTCTCAGCCTTTCCCCATCAGAGAGATGTTCCAGTCCCTTCAGCATCCTCATAGCCTCGGTTGGACTCTCTCCAATATTTCCCTGTCCCTCTTGAACTGGGGACCCAAGAAGTGCACCCAGTACTCCAGATGTGGCTTCACTAGTGCAGAATAGAAAGGGAGGAGAACCTTCCTCAACCTGCTGGCCGTACTCTTCTTCATGCACCCCAGGAGACCATTCCATGGATGATTTATTGTCCACCAGGACTCCAAGGTCCTTCTCCATGGAGCTGCTTCCCAGCAGGTCAGCCCTTCCCCTGTACTGGTGCAGGGGGCTGTTCCTCCCCAGGTGTAGGACTCTGCACTTATCCTTGCTGAACTTCATTAGGTTCCCCCTTTGCCCAGCTCTCCAGCTTGTCCATGTCATGCTGGATGGCAGCACAGTCTCCCAGTGTATCAGCCAGTCCTCCCAGTTTGATATCATCAGCAAAGTTCTCCTGGAATAAATGGGAACAGAGTTGATGCTACAGTTTTGATGGAACATCAGAACCCGACGGCAGCACAGCCCGCAGGGCTCGGTGGCATTGGGCTGTTTTTAAATCCAACAGATGAGCGTGGAGCGCGTTGAAATATCCCGACGGAGAGCTTATTTGCCAGCTGTTGGATTGTTTTCCTCTGGCATTATCTGCGAAGCAATTACCCATGAATGAAAACTTCTCGAGATGCTTTCAAGGAAATATTGACGGCTAACGTTTTAATTAAGGCACATTGAAGGGAGAAACGTTTGAGTCAATGATATGGACAATGGTAAAGCAGGTTGGGCTTCCAAAAAGGAGGCTTGATTACCATCCTCTTAATAACACATCCAGCCTGTAGCCTTGAGTGACATGTCAGTTTAAACTCACTCCGTGCATTCATTCCCCCCCCCGCCCCTTTGTCTTAAAAATAATAATAAAAAATTGAAGGACAGGCAATTTAAAAATAATCTTAGCCCATCGTAACCAAAATATGTTTATGCTGTGAACTGTAGGTCTCGCAGAGTGGGATGGGATGGGCCCTCTTGAGTGCACCCATCTCTTCACCGAGGTAATTCTGCAGGGCTGGGGGATCACCAGTGAGTCTTTACACCCCAGTGTCTCTCTGTCATTGCTGCCCAGAGGAGGAGAAGGAAATAGGTTGTGCAGACTGTTGGAGAGGGAAGGACAGACTGAGCAGTTGTCTTAGGAGCTTGTCCTGGACGTTACTTTAGGCAGGTTTGTCGAGGGTTAGGGCTGGGCTGGGTAGCAGACAATGACAGATGCTCTCTATCAGCCCCTCTGCCTTCCCAAGGGGGAAGAGAACAAGTGATAGGGTGGGAGGAAACAGCCTCAGGCTGCATCAAGGGAGGTTTAGGTTGAAGATAGAGATGAGGGTAAATTCAGACTGGAGAGAAGGAAGAATTGAGTTAGGCTGAGGGTGGTGAGACCCTTGTCCAGGTCACCCAGAGAGGTGGTGGCTGCCCCGTCCCTGGCACCATTGCAGGGGAGGTTGGGCTCTGAGCACCCTGCTCTAGGTGCAGATGGCCCTGCTCAGTGCAAGGTGGTTGGATCAGATGACCTTGAAAGGTACCTTCCAGTTCAAACTGTTCTATGAAACATTGAGTACCAGGAGATAATTAACCAGCCTACCATGCAAAGATCCCGAGAAAATCAGTTAGTAGAAAAAGGAAGGACTATTTTGTTACCTTTTTGAAAGAAAAAAAAATAAAAGGACATCTCCGTGCTTGTGAGAACCCTGCCCCTTAAATAAGGAAATCACAAACTGCATCCTAAAGATGCTTCAGTGGGTACCACTGGAAATTCAGCTGACATCCTCCCCTACCCCGCTGAGTCTTCTGTCCTAGTTGAGGAAATCCTCCAGTGCATCAGTCGTTGTGGGGTGGCAAATGTTGGCCTTGAGTAACCTACCAGAGGCGTGGAGATGAGCACGGGGCTTGGAGTCTGATCCAAAGCGTTCAGCCATGTCCAGTTCTTTTGGGTTTGTGATGTGGCTGATTTGGGGCTGACCTGATTTTTCCAAGCACAGTCATTGTTTTCTGGACTGGACCGACTTTGGATGTAGCTTTTTGAAGTGGAGGTGGCAACAGAAGCTGGAAGTGGTGATGGATTTAGTTAGTTAACTGGGATCTTCTGGAGCTGAGCTCTGTGACCTTCTTTATTGCTTTTTTTTAATGGGTTTTGTGGATGGGGAACACAGACAAAACACACATGCCAGCTTAAAAAACCACTTTACTTCTTCATAAGGCTGGTCTGGAATACTAAAGATAGTAGATTATGGGTAATTTAAAGGAAACACTGACTTCATATCCACGACTATTTGATCTCTGTGTTTGCTTGAAGAAACAAAACCCGACGAAAACCCAACATCCCCCAAAAATAAGAAGAGACATAGTATTTTATCACCATTTCCAATTTTGTTAAATGGCCTTTATGGAAAAACATTTAGCCACTTGCTTCATCTTATTTCTACAACTTAATCATGGGAGGAACTGGGTGAAAGCAGAGTCACCTTGAGGAAAGTCAACACTAGTCACTGGTTTCACAAGGCTGCTTTTTTTAATCCCTATAACTCAATGGAAATAGAGTTTCTTGAAAGGAAACTTTGGAGCAATTCAAGAGGCTGTGAATTTGAATGAACCTCTCATTTAGATGCTTCAGGGGGTATATGGCTCTTAGAGGTGCTTCTTCAGGCCTTCTGTAACCTATTCTGGCATCTCCCTCACCTCCCACTCACAGAGTTTTCTTGGTGGCTGTGCTTGCTCATGCTGCTGCTTTCCCTCTCTCCTTTTACTTAGAATCTGCTGGATGGAAATTCCATTCAAGCAGTGTAAGAACTTCATGAAGGTTCCAGTGCAGCCCATTCGTGTTTGCTGACCATTTTAAAGACTTATTCTCAAAGAAGTTATTGGGGTTGTTTTATTTATTTTAAAATAAATGAGGAAAATGAAATATTAACCTCCTGCATTATTAACTTTGTGTGATAGAATAGAATATATCAGTTGGAAGGGACCTACAAAGGCCACCTAGTCCAACTGTCTGACCAAGGCAGGCCTTGCCAAAAGCCAAGTGGGTGTTTAAGGACGTTGTCCAAATGCACCTTGAACCCTGACAGGGTTGGGGCATCAAGCACCTCTCTAAGAAGCCTGCTCCAGTGCTTGACCACCCTCTCAGTAGAGAAAAATATGCTTCCTCATGTCCAGTAGAAACCTCCTCTGGTGCAACTTTGAACTATTCCCATGAGTCCTGTCAGTGGATACCATTACAGGATACATAGAATTGTTTAGGTTGGAAGAGACCTTTAAGATTGAGCCCAACCAAACTTAGCTCCCAACCTATGAACTCTCAAAAAAAGGAGTTGCTATCCTTAGTAGACCAACTAGGTTTCTATGTAACCTCCTCTCTTAGGTACTTCGTGGTATACAAAAGGCTTTGGGGGGCTGGAGTGAGTTCAGAGAGGGGCAACGGAGCTGGGGAGGGGTCTGGAGGAAATGTCTTATGAGGAGTGGCTGAGGAACCTGGCTTGTTTAGTCTGGAGAAGAGGTTGAGAGGAGACCTTACTGCTCTCTACAGCTCCCTGAAGGGAGGTTGGAGTGAGGTGGGGGTTGGTCTCTTCTCCCAGGTAACTGGTGATAGGATAAGAGGAAATGGGCTTAGGTTGCACCAGGGGAGGTTTAGGTTGGGTATCAGGAAAAAAATTTCTTTACTGAGTGGTGAGGCCTTGGACCAGGCTGCCCAGGGAGAGGGTGGAATCACCATCCCTGGAGGGGTTTAAAGACCATCCAGATTTGTCACTTCAGGACATGGCTTAGTGGCCATAATAATGTTTAGTAGATGATTGGGCTTGGTCTTTCCAACCTTAATGATTCTATGTAAGGGGAATGCGTGGATGTTATCCCACCAGTGTGGGTCTGTGGTCCATGGGAAACAGGACATGGCTTAGTGGCAATGATAATGTTGGGTAGACGGTTGGACTTGCTGATCTTGAAGGTCCTTTCCAATCGTGATGACTCTGTGATTCTAGTGGCATCAGCTGATTTTCTATGGAGTAGCTGCTGGACTGGATTCCCTGGGTTGTTTTCCTTTGCACAGCATCAAAGAGAATCAATCTTGCAGCCTGAAAGACTCGTGTGCCCGTGACGTGCGCTCTTCAGCGCGAGAGACTTTCCTCTCCGTGTCAACCGTGGAAGTAAGAGGAGTTGACATCATGACTTCCCATCTTCCCAGGCGTGTAATCGTGCGGTGTGTCCATCGCCTGTGTCGGCTCTCAGCCCGTGAAAGAGGGATGGGTGGGAAAAACAACTTGAGAGTAGACCTGCCCCCCCCCCCCATTCCAAGCAGACAGATATTGAGGATCCTGATGAAAATTTTTGTTGACTTTGATTTGGAAGGGAAGGGATGGAAGTCGACAAACTCTACGTATAAACCCCATCCTCTCTCCATCTCTAGAGACTTTCCAAACCTGCTGGGATCTGTTCCTGTGTGGGCTGCCCTGGGTGATCCTGCTCTGGCAGGGGGGTTGGACTCGATGATCTCCAGAGGTCCCATCCATCCCCTACCATTTGATGGCTCCATTTACCTTCTCTTTCTGGGAGAGGTGTGCACAATCCAGCCTGTAAAGCAGGGGCTCCTTCCTGGCATGCACAGTGCAGGGGGTTCTGTACTCCTGGCCAAAGACCTGTGAAAATAACCTGAATAAATACACAAGCTGCTATTCTTTTTGTACCCAAATGAGGTGGAGAAGAGAGAGAAGCTTTTTAATTAGGCCCAGCAGGGCTGGGATTTGCTGCTGGTGGTGTCACTATATAGCTGGACATCCTTATGAGGATGGTGAAGCAGAGGCCAGCAGACTGGGGCAGTGCATGATGTCCAAGGTAGCCAGGCTAATTCTGCAGGTTCTGATGTGAACAGGAGTTCATACCACGTGAGAATTTTTGGCAGGATTCAAATTCTGTAAGTGTGGGGTTTTTTTCATTTGTTTTTTTTGCAGATTTTCTTCAGTTGAGTGTCAGTCTGTTCTGTAAGATCTGCACTGCACCTTTTGCAGTCTCTGTAACTCCTGCTCAGTAACAGAACAGTTGAGCTCTGAAGTTGCTTCTCCCTCCTCTTCTCTGTAGCTTTTCTCTAACACTACTGTCACCCAGGGATGGACCAGTAAAGTTGTGGTTTTCTTCAGCCAGGCATGTGCCCATGTGGCCAAGAAGAACGACAGTCTCCTCAGAGGCATGAAGAAGAGTGTGGGCAGCAGGTCAAGGGAGGTTCTCGTCCCCCTCTACTCTGCCCTAGTAAGGCCACAACTGGGATATTGTGTCCAGTTCTGGGCTTCCCAGTTCAACAGGGACAAGGAACGACTGGAGAGAGGCCAGCAGAGGCTACAGAGATGCTGAGGGGCTGGAGCATCTCTGTGCTGGGGCCAGGCTGAGAGCCCTGGGGCTGTGCAGCTGGAGAAGAGCAGCCTGAGAGGGGAGCTGAGCAATGCTGAGCAAGAGATAAAGGGCCCCGGGGGGCAAGAGGATGGGGACAGACTCTGATTGTCAGTGGTGACCAGCGACAGGACAAGGGGCTATGGGCACAAACTGGAACCCAGGAGGTTCCATCTGAGCAGGAGGAGAAAGTTGTTTGGTGTGAGGGTGTGGGAGGCTGTGCCAGGCTGCCCAGAGAGGCTGTGGAGTCTCCTTCTCTGGAGAGATTCCCACCCCGGCTGGACCCTGCGCTGCTGGGCCCCTGCTCTGGGTGCCCCTGATGGATGGAGCAGGGGGTGGCACCAGAGCAGCTCCAGAGGACCCTGCCAACCCCACCATGCTGGGATTCTCCATGATTCTTCATTAGCTTAAACAACAGCAGAATAACTGCAAAGCTGCTGACATGGCATCACTTTGGGGTACTTCAGAGCATATTTCCTGCGAAAGGGCAGATTCTTCCCTTCCTGTAGAGCTGCAGGGGGTGTTTCGGTGCTTTCCAGGAACGTGGAGAAGTGATGGGACTTGCATCTGTCAAGTGCAGTTTGTCTGTTGGTGACTGAACACCGCATCACTTGTCTATAACCCAGGGCTCGCTCCGCAGCGCTCTCATTTGCAGTCACTCCAGCTTACAAGGAGTCTCTGGTTGGTCTCGACCGTTGATCTTGACAACTAAAATATGCTGCTCTTTTTGAATCTTGCCTGAAATATCACTGCAACCCAGCCATGCTCATTAGCCAGGGTTAGAAAAGGTTTCTTTTATGAACTTGTGTCTTTTACAAAGTGATGGATATCGGGAAGATGCGGATGGCGCAAGCCAGCAGTGACAGCAGGCGCCAAAAGCTGTTAGGAAATGTTATTAAAATTACAGCAATTTCAAGAAGGGGAAGGCAAGGAATGAAGGAAATGTGAGGCCTGGCCTCTGGCTCCACAAAAGGGCTCTCTAAGATCTCCTGTTACCATTTCTCATCAGCCTGATTGAATCCCACTGTGTTCCTGACACTTGTTATTTTCTGGAGAGAGGGGAGGGGAGGAAAGCAGTTTATCAACAGCTATTTATTTGTATGTAAGTGTATGACTTATGTCTATAAATACATAGGGCACAACTAATTAATGTCTATAAATACATGAGGGCTGGGCATCAAGAAGGCAGGGACAACCTCTTCTCACTTGTGTCCTGTGACAGGACGAGGGGCAATGGATTCGAGCTCGAGTGCAGGGAGTTCCACCTCAACATGAGGAAGAACTTCTTTCCTGTGAGGGTTACAGACACTGGAACAGACTCCCCAGAGATGTTCTGGAGTCTCCTTCTCTGGAGCCTTTCCAGCCCTGTCTGGATGCATTTCTGAGTGATCTGCTCTAGTTCTGTCCTGCTCTGGCAGGGGGGTTGGACTTGATCTCTAGAAGTCCCTTCCAGCCCCTACCATTCTGTGATTCTGTGACTGGTGCCTGTTCTTTGTGGACATTCAGACAAGCCTCATGTTGCAAAGTGTTTCTGTGGCAGGAGAAAGGATTTTGACGTCTCTGGAAAAATTTTGGGACAGAACAAGGCTGTGGCCATGTGTCCTTTTGCAGAACATGAGCTGATCTGTGGGTTTAGCAGAGCCCTAAGTGCTGTTGTGGGTTCCCAAGCCTCTTGAGCTCCCACCCAGAGAGGAAGCAACACTCTACACTCCCTTCCTAGTGCAGAAAAAAGTCTTCTCAAGGTGTTTTCAGAAGAGGGTGGCAGAGGCAGCAGTCAGTAGGTGCGTGTGACTGGTTCTGTCCTTAGCTTGTAGCATCAGAAGGATCCAATTGATACAGGGAGTTGTGTAGGAAGTGGGGGGGGGGGGGGAAGGTGCTTTACAGAGCTACAAATCCAGATGCCTGTTTGATGTTGCAGCTGAAGCAGGAGTGCTTATTCTGGGTGAGAATGGTGGGGTCAAAGCTCTTGAGGGTTCTGGGGATGAGAGGATCCTGTACTTCGTAGGAGATGGAAATGTGAACTTGAGAGCCAGGCACCACTCCAGCTGAGTTCCCCAAGAGCCCTGAGCATTGTAGAATCACAGAGTTATTAAGGTTGGGAAGAACCTTCAAGATCAGCAAGTCCAGCTGTCTACTCAATGTTATTATCGCCACTTAACCCATGTCAGGAAGGGCTGCATCTGGATGTTTTCTGAACCCTTCCAGGGATGGTGATCCCACCCCTCCCCGGGCAGCCTGGTCCAAGGCATCACCACTCTCTCAGTAAAGAAATTTTTCCTGATATGCAACCTAAACCTCCCCCAGTGCAACTTCAGCCCATTTCCTCTTGTCCTATCACCAGTCACCTGGGAGAAGAGACCAACCCCCACCTCACTCCACCCTCCCTTCAGGGAGCTGTGGAGAGCAGTAAGGTCTCCTCTCAACCTCTTCTCCAGACTAAACAACCCCAGGTTCCTCAGCCACTCCTCACAAGACATTTCCTCCAGATCCCTCCCCAGCTCCGTTGCCCTGCTCTGAACTCACTCCAGCCCCCCAGTGTCTTTTTTTATCCTGTGATGCCCAAACCTGAACCCAGTGCTCAAGCTGCAGCCTCCCCAGTGCCCAGTCCAGGGGCACCATCACTGCCCTGCTCCTGCTGGACACACTGGTTTTGATCCAGGCCAGGATGCCCTTGGTGCTGTTGTCCATCTGAGCACAAAGTTTGAAGCAAGATGGGGAAGAGTCACGTTAACTTGTTTGCTGACTTAAAAACGTGTGTCTTCATTAGCATTGATTTGCTCCAAACCCTCAGATCATCCTTCAAACCCTCTGCACGGCTGCCTCCGACCGCTCGTGCGGGTGCGGACCACTCTGGCTTGTGTCAGCCTTGTCAAACTCCAGGTCCTCTGTGTGTGCATCAGCATCCCTGAGAACTTGGCCCTACCTCATCCACACCATGATAGTTTGTCTTGGGAAATGGAGTCCCCGTGATCCCTGGAGGGGTTTCCAAGCCGTGGAGCTGTGGTGCTGAGGGCCATGGGTCAGTGGTGCCCTGGCAGTGCTGGGTTAATGGTTGGACTCAATGATCTTAGAGGTCTCTTCCAACCACAATGATTCTGTGATTCTGTGCTGCTTTGGCAGCAGGGCAGGGGGGAAGAGCTGTGCTTTGCTTCAGAGGATGAGCCCAAAGCACCCGCTGACTCAGCAGACAGGGCAGCTCTGGTGGGATTGCCCATCCTGATATGCCAGTGATGAGCACAGAAAATCACCTTTGGAGTGGTGATGAAGTTGGAGTTTGGTGTCTGGGAACCCATTCCCCCTGGGATGCAGAGATGGTTCCCCTCCTGCTATCTCCTCTGAACACTCCAACTCTCAAACACTCAGCTCTTGCATATACTCGGATTTCTTGGGGGTTTTATTAGGAAAAGAGAAAGACTCACTGCTCCATCTGTCTTGCATTTGTGATGCATGATTGCAGAGCCTGACTGGGGCTGTCACCCAGCCTGGGAGGGATATTCCATGGCTGGGAGCAGAGGTTTGCCCATGGATGCAGTTCACTCAGTGCTGATACCAAGTTGTGCTTTTCTCTTAACAGGTTTTACTGGATTAGGGATGCTCTGAAAGGGGCAGCGTTTAAAAGATTCAGAAGTAGGATTAATTTTCCATTCAGCTAAAATATGTACATCTGATTATGTCAATTATGGGTGAATATTGTCACACTTGTGCTGTGTTAGTACAAATATGCTATGAGGGGATCCATTAACACAGGACACTCACAGATGCAGTTTGCATTAAAAAAGCAACAACAACGGGGAAAAAAAAAAAGGTAATTGATAGAAGCAGACAGACAACAACAAAAAAAATCCCAGGAATGGTGCTGGTCAGCAGGAGCCAGAGCAAACCCACCCAACTTGCTGCTTTAGGTGTCCAAAGACATAGACCTTCTCCAGTAAACCCCCTAAAACAGCTGCTGAATAGATACTGGCAGCCTTGCTGGTGCAAGTGAAGAATGGGAGATGAAATATCCGTGTTGTGCAGGAATGGAAAGGAAAAAATTCTATTAGGATCTGGCAGGGCAGACTTTTATTTTCATGTTGAGCTCATTTCGATGCTGGCTAATTAGCCCTGAAGAGCTGCTGAGGAAGTACCTGGCAGAATTTGTTCAATATGCTACTCCCGACGTCCGTATTTTTTAACTAAAGGAAAACAAAGCTTGCAATTAATTGCAGAGTATTAATTCCATAGTATTACCTGGCTGGTAATATGCAGATTTTATTTTCCTTCTTGAAAGGTAAATCTCGGAAGGGTGCTATAAGGTTATTGGGATGCTTTTTTACTCTTCCTTTGCTAAATTAAAACTGTCCTAACGCATGATAATAGCTGTCGTTAGATCAGCCTGAGATGGGTACGTGTCAGATGAGGTGCAAGATAATTGATGCTGTAAATACCCCGGGAGCGGAGAGATGGACCGTGTTAATGGCTTGAAAATTCCATGTTTGTCGGAATCGGAGCTGGGCTGTCGTAGAACGAGGTCTGGATAATGTAAAGCCACGAGCTGATGGCTTCCAGTGTCTTTCAAATACGTTGTTGTGAACTGGAACGCTCCCCTTCTGCCAGCTCTACGTATCTGAAACCTTCCCTGGCATGCAGGGTTTGGTTTCTAGGTAGCTTCTCTGGAAGGTGAGGTTTTTTCGTTCTGCTGGGGTTCTGAAGAGATTTCAGGAGGGTTGTCTTGTTAGAACCAGGAATCACAGGATCACAGAATGGTAGGGGTTGGAAGGGACCTCCAAAGATCATTGAGTCCAACCCCCCCTGCCAGAGCAGGACAGAACTAGAGCAGATCACTCAGAAATGCATCCAGACAGGGCTGGAAAGTCTCCAGAGAAGGAGACTCCAGAACATCTCTGGGGAGTCTGTTCCAGTGTCTGTAACCCTCACAGGAAAGAAGTTCTTCCTCATGTTGAGGTGGAACTTCCATGTACTCGAGCTTGGATCCATTGCCCCTCATCCTCTCACAAGGCACAAGTGAGAAGAGGTTGTCCCTGCCTTCTTGATGCCCAGCCCTCATGTATTTATAGACATTCATTAGATCCCCTCTCAGTCTTCTCCTCTCCAGACTAAAAAGCCCCAGCTCCCTCAGCCTTTCCTTGTAAGGCAGGTCTTCCAGCCCCTTCACCATCCTCATAGCCTCTGTTGGACTCTCTCCAGTAGATCTCTGTCCCTCTTGAACTGGGGAGCCTAGATCTGGATGCAATACTTCAACTGAGGTCTCACTAGGGCAAAGTAGAGGTGGAGAAGGACATCCCTTGGTCTGTTGGACACACTCTTCTTAATGAATCCCAAGAGACCACTGGCATTCTTGGCCACAAGGGCACATTGTTGTCCCATGGATAACTTGTTGTCTATGAGGACTCCAAGGTCCTTTTCCACGGAGCTACTCTCTAGCAGATCATGTCCTAACCTCTACTGGTGCATTTTATTGTTCCTTCCTATGTGCAGGACTCTGCATTTGCTAGCTCTTCACTTCATACCCCTTATTTGAGAAGCAAAAGGTGCAGGGGAAGGCTCAGCCCTTGGAATCAGAATGTGCAGGGCTCCCAGGAGCGCTGCTGAAGGTATCTAAGGTCTTCCACCCTCATGACCGAGTTATTTTGTATAATTCCAGCAGAATCAGCACATCAGATTCTTACAGATCTGTGTCCTTCCTCCCCACAACTCCATCTCCCATCCCTCTCCCTAACACTTGCCATTCCCTGTAGTCTCCCCAGTAGCTCTGTGCTGATGGTGTCTGCAGAGGGCACCCATGGGTGCTCGTGCCCACCACGACGAGGTCACAGCGCAGCATTTCCCTTGGCTACTCTCAGCCTTCCTCCCCTGCCCGCTTCTCCTCGTGTCCACACAGCGATTTCACACGACGTGCCGGAGGTCAGTTACCTTTGAGCTCTCAACCCCCCTTTGAAACTCAAATCAAGAGGGTCTCTTCCAAGGGGGATGCTCTTTCAGCCTGCACTCCTAAAGTGAACTGGCTGGGAGATTTCTTTCAAGTCAGCAGAACGACTTCGCTTGTCTGGGTTCAGGCGTGGGCACTAAATATTCTGGGCAGGTTCATTTTCCTCTTCGTCTTCGCTGTAGTTGTGTTTGATTTGTCATCTTCATTTGCCTCCAAGGAGATTCGTACATGCCCTCCTTTTTTTTATCATCCACTCACTGTTATTTATTTCCTCTTGTCCTGGCTTCCCTTTTTATTTCTTTTCCCCTAAAATGCATGTTTTGTATTCTGTTTGAGTAATGCTGGGTAAAAAAAATACGGTCATCTTTAGTAATAGAGATGGTGAGGAAGTATGAGGAGCACTGGTGAGGGTTCAGTATTGACACTTTTAATGGTAAAGAGTTTAAGGCTGGAAAATAAATGTGAATCTTGGAAGAGCAGAACATATTCGGGGCGGGGGAAAACAAACCTGGCACTTTATACCTGACACTTCGTACTTATATATATATTTTTACTGAAGTCAAATGGTTTTTGTGATTGTTTTGGAACAACTGAAGTCCAGAAGAAGGCAGTAAGAGGACAGGGATTATCAGGAGCCCCTGCTTTCCAAGTCACCCCTGGTTGCACTTGCTGCGTTCACAAGGGAGTTTTTTAACAGGGATTTCAACTTTGTGAGTGGTCTTTGGAAGAATTCTGCATGAAGCCATCAACTGGAGATGGGTGTGGTCTGGAACCAGACCTTCTGAACATCTTCGATGTTCATTACTTCAACAAAATTAAGTTTCTCTCCTATAAAAAAAAAAAATGAAGGAGCAAGTATTAATTAGGTTGGGGATTACGCAACCGATAATTACTTATTATGTTACAAAGCCTTATTTGTAATGATTATTCCCAGCACTGTGTTATGCATGGCAGGTGGCCTTTGGTATTAGTCCCCATTTCTCCTGGCTTTGGTTGGTAAATCCATTTTTTGTTGGTTTTTTTCTTTTATAGTGTAATCTTCCCTTCTGCTTCTTCATGGGTTCAGAGAAAATTAGAAACAAACTCAAGGTTAGGTGTTTAAAAAGCAAGGCTAATAAGGCAGTTATTGCAGGATTCCTCTTCAAGCACTTAGAATTATGCAATCATAGAATGGTCAGGGTTGGAAGGGACCTTGACAAGATTCTCTTGTTCCAACCCCCCTGCCATGGGCAGGGACCCCTCCCACCAGAGCAGGTTGCTCAAAGCCCCGTCCAGCCTGGGCTTGAACACTTCCAAGGATGGGGCTTCCACCCCCTCTCTGGACAACCTGTGCCAGTGTCTCACCACCCTCCTGGGGAAGAAATTCTTCCTACTGTCCAACCTGAACCCACCTATCTCTAGTTTTAATCCATTCCCTCTGCTCCCACCACTGCCCAACATCCTAAAAAGTCCCTGCCCAGCTTTCTTGTAGCCCCTTCAGATACTGGAAGGCCACAATAAGGTCTCCCCAGAGCCTTCTCTTCTCCAGGCTGAACAACCCCAACTCTCTCAGTCTGTCCCCATAGTGGAGATGCTCCAGCCCTCTGAGCATCCTGGTGGCCCTTCTCTGGACACGTTCCAGCACATCCACAGCCTTCCTGTGACAGGGGCTCCAGAACTGGACGCAGTGCTCCAGGTGAGGTCTCACCAGAGTGGAGTAGATCCCTTCCCTCCAGGGTGTCAGCTCCACACATCTTGGTGTCATCAGCAGAATTGCTGAGGGTGCACTCAATGCCACTGTCCACTTGTCTGTATTGGGATTGGAGTTGGTTTTTCTTGAAGACTGTCCAGCTTCTGTAAGCTTCTATCTGAATCTTAACTCCTAAAAGGAAGACCAGGCACTGGAAAGTGAAAATCCTGTACCAGAGTCCTATATTCTGAGCACTTTTGGGGCTGTTGTCCTCTTCTCTAGCTGGCCTTTCAATCCCTGCAGTGTAGGGTGGCTGTAGCTCCTGTTTCTCACACACTTAGTCCATGGGTAGGATTGAAACTGAAGACAAATTCAATTCTGAGTGCACTTGGATTTCATGATAATGATCTGGGATTCCTTAATCAGCTCTCTCTTTAATTACATTTTTTTTTTCCCATAAAATTTAATACTAGTCTTGACCAAGACATCAGTCTTGTGTGACCTCCTTTACCTTACAGCCCCAGCTCCTTGGGGTTTGGTGTGTTGGCTTTTCTTTTCTCTGTTCTAATATGTAATAATTTGTATTCCAGTAGAAAGCACCAGGGTTTGGTTAGAGCAGGCTTGAGGATTCCTCTCGACGTCTGTTCCTCCGTTCAACTGCTTTATCCTCCCAATAAAACAAGTCGTGATGCTTTCCCGTACTGAACTGGGTCGCCTTCAGACTCCAGCTATTGTTGCTTGTTGTGTACATCACCTGCAGCCAGAAGGGCTCTTTTGTACCCGCTGTTTTCCCCCCATGAGGTGCTTACATCCTGCAGCGTAGTTCCTTTTCTGAGGAGGTAAATGTGTCTCGCTCGTTCCTCCTGTCACTGCAACCTGAAGTCTGAAGTAATTTCTCTCGTGCCCGAGAAGTTCTCTGTTGCTCTTTTCTTTGCCCTTTTTTTCGTAGTGTTGCTCTAGAAATGCAAAATCCTGAGCCCCAGTTCATCTACTGTCCAGGGACAGTGGCTAATAGTCTTGAAAATAATGAGATTTGGCCAATTTTGATGTCTCTTGATTAAAAAAAAGACCCCTTTGCTGCCCTATGGCAGGACGGTGGGCAGCAGGGGAGGGGGGATCCTGCCCCTCTGCTCCCAGGGCTCTGGGCAGAGAGAGAGAGAGAGACCCCCCTGCAGTGCTGGGGCAGCTCGGGAGTGCTCAGCACAGCAGAGACAGGGACCTGGTGGAGCGGGGCCAGAGGAGCCCCAGCGATGCTGGGAGGGCTGGAACCCCTCTGCTGGGAGCCAGGCTGGGAGAGCTGGGGGGGTGCAGCCTGCAGAGGAGAAGGCTCCCCAAGGGGAGACCTTCTCATGGTCCTTTAGTACTTAAAGAGAGGGTCTATCACAAAGATGGGGACAGGCTTTTGAGGAGGGCCTGTAGGGACAGGACAAGGGGGGATGGTTTAAGCTAAAAGAAGGAGATTCAGAGTGGAGAGAAGGAGAAATTGTTGGTGCTGAGGGTGGTGAGAGCCTGTGCCAGGCTGCCCAGAGAGGTGGTGGCTGCCCCATCCCTGGCACCATTGCATGGGAGGTTGCCCGGGGCTCTGAGCACCCTGCTCTAGCTGCAGATGGCCCTGTCCCTGCAGGGGGGTTGAACTGGATGGCCTTGAAAGGTCCCTTCCCACCCAAACCAGTCTGGGATTCTGTCATATGCCCTTTGCCATCCTCCCCACGTCATTAGGAGATGCTGGTATGAACAGTTTGTCCCATGGGTGCAGTTTATATGGATTTCAATCAGGTGTATTTATAACCTCATCCAAAGAATAAATCAAACATTTCCTCCATAAAACCACATCTCCAAGCATCCATCACATTTCTCCTCTCAGGTTACTGTCGATAGACTCCTACGCTCAGTACAGTGTTTTAGGCAGACACGGAGTCGATCTGCAGGGGGTATTGTTGACTACAAGGTCATTCTATTTGCCCTTTTGTGTTAGATCATGTTTAACATCCTTCTGGCGTGTGTTTGATCCTCCCTGAACGGTATTGGAAATCAAGGAAAGCTCACCGGGGGCTCCCAGGGTCACGCTCGTGGTCTTGTTGGGGGCAAGGAAGAAAGGCTGGCTTTATTTTAGGATCTGGCCTTGTAAATGATGTTTGCTTTCTACTGTTGCATCTTCACGTGCATCATGGCCCTGCAGATGCATAATAAACCTCTCTTTGAAAGGGCTGGTGTGGGAAAAATATCTTATATGGAGCTCCAGGTAACTTGGCTGCTCTGTTTCTAGCTGGTTGGAGCTCTTGGGTCTCCACACTTCATGGAACCTCGTTATCCTTTCCACAGCTATGCCAGAAATATGTATTGGTTGGGTTTTTGGGCATGTTCTTAATCATGCAACTGCTTCATGGACCACGAAGCAGTTCAAAACCCACGTAGTGATTGGTAGTTGTGCTAGGTCAAGGAGGATACAGTAAGAAGTGGAGCATGAAAAACACTGTGCTTCTGTATTTAAGAATAACTTACAAGATAGGGGGGCTAAATATCATAGAATGGTGGGGGTTGGCAGGGCCCTCTGGAGCTGCTCTGGGGCCACCCCCTGCTCCATCCATCAGGGGCACCGAGAGCAGGGGCCCAGCAGCGCAGGGTCCAGCCGGGGTGGGAATCTCTCCAGAGAAGGAGACTCCACAGCCTCTCTGGGCAGCCTGGCACAGCCTCCCACACCTTCACACCAAACAACTTTCTCCTCCTGCTCAGATGGAACTTCCTATGTTCTGGCTTATACCCATTATTTCTTGTCGTCATACCAGGTGCCACAGAAAAGAGCCTGGCCCCTTCCACTTGACACCCAGCCCTCAGATACTGATAGACATTGATAAGATCCCCTCTCAGTCTTCTCCTCTCCAGACTAAACAGCCCCAGTTCCCTCAGCCTCTCTTCACAGGGGAGATGCTCAAGTCCCTTCGTCATCCTCGTAGCCTCCATTGGACTCTCCCCAGTTGATCCCTGTCTTTCTTGAACTGGGGAGCCCAAAACTGGACACAGTATTCCAGGTGTGGTCTCACCAGGGCAGAGTAGAGGGGGAGGAGAACCTCCCTAGACCTGCTGGACACGGTTTTCCAAATGCACCTCAGGACACGCAGGATCTCCATGTCCCTGCTGTCTCCTCTCCGGGTTTCGTGCCGAAAGCACTTTCAGTCACTTTCCCAGATGCACGTTTTGTTATTATCCTGACTTCCAAGTCTTGCTTGCTTTGAACATCTGAAGACAAAGGCATCTAATTAACAACCGAAATCAGCTCGCTGTGTAGTCCCAGCAGCTGAGAAAGAAAGAAAGAAATTAAAAAAAAAGATGATCTAGCAAATATAGCTTGTGATCCTGCTCTCCCTTTAGGATATGTGGAAAAAAAAAACCCCTTGGAGCTCAGGTGAAGGTTGCAGGCGATGGTCCACGTTTCCCACTGACAGAGTGGTGCCTCCAGCTCACCTCTGAGAGGCTCTGAAGAGCATCTGCCACACTTGGGTGCACCTTCCACCCCAAGAGCTCTGATGCAATTCACGGTGCATGTAGATTAGACCCATTTAGAGCAGCTTTTTCTGGGCTTTTCTGCTTGTTTGAGAGCTTAGGGATGTGTGAAGGGAACTCTTCCAATGCAGTGTTTCGTGTGCCTGTGCCATCTGGGTTCTGGGAACGGTTTGGTTCGATTCAAAGATTAAAGAGGGAAAAATTGAACCTAATGGTGGCATAAACCTCGGTGGAAAACATACTTCTGTAATTATTTTCATTTTGATTAATTGACTTAACTACATGGCAACACCCATGACTTCAGCTTAATTTAAGGAATGATTAGTCAGTTGACTCTTCATAATTTGATCAACCCAAAATGAAAATTTTACTCTTTTTTTTTTTTTTTTCTGTTGTAGAGCACTTGAAAAATTCATCTAGTTGAGCTTCTCACTGTTAAATATTTCTCCGTTGCAGGAAGATCTCCCTGTCTCTTCAGTGTTTTACCCCTTTTCTCTTCCCAAATTAACTGGTTTGTTGAGGGGTGAGAAACTGGAGCTGAGTCAGCCCCGTGTGCTGGCACCCAGAGCACCCTGGGCTGTGTCCTATGGCAGGA
Organism: Todiramphus chloris collaris; assembly: GCA_025345505.1. Classification (NCBI taxonomy): domain Eukaryota; kingdom Metazoa; phylum Chordata; class Aves; order Coraciiformes; family Alcedinidae; genus Todiramphus; species Todiramphus chloris. The sequence goes on along the minus strand of JANVCC010000043.1, from coordinate 1,699,133 downwards.
CGGTGGGCAGCAGGGGAGGGGGGATCCTGCCCCTCTGCTCCCAGGGCTCTGGGCAGAGAGAGAGAGACCCCCCTGCAGTGCTGGGGCAGCTCGGGAGTGCTCAGCACAGCAGAGACAGGGACCTGGTGGAGCGGGGCCAGAGGAGCCCCAGCGATGCTGGGAGGGCTGGAACCCCTCTGCTGGGAGCCAGGCTGGGAGAGCTGGGGGGGTGCAGCCTGCAGAGGAGAAGGCTCCCCAAGGGGAGACCTTCTCGTGGTCCTTTAGTACTTAAAGAGAGGGTCTGTCACAAAAGATGGGGAGAGACTTTTGAGCAGGGCCTGTTGGGACAGGACAAGGGGGGATGGTTTGAAACTGAAAGGGGAAGATTTAGACTGGAGAGAAGGAGAAATTGTTGGTGCTGAGGGTGGGGAGAGCCTGTGCCAGGCTGCCCAGAGAGGTGGTGGCTGCCCCATCCCTGGCACCATTGCAGGGGAGGTTGCCCGGGGCTCTGAGCACCCTGCTCTAGCTGCAGATGGCCCTGTCCCTGCAGGGGGATTGCACTAGATGACTTTTAAAGGTCCTTTCCAATCCAAAACATTTTATGATACGAAGTGCTGTTCCATCTCTAAAGTCCATGGCTTCCCTCCCAGTCTGCTGAGTCCCTGACAGTTCCAGTGCCTCTAGGGAACAAACACCCACAGATAGTTACACATATGCTCAGAGCTTTAAATAGCTATGGGGCTTTTTTTTTTTTTTTTTCTTCTTTTCAAAGTCTATTTGGGAATTTGAGTATCAATTGCTAACAATTCAGTTCTACGCTGAACGTTCTGGAGAGCTTTGAGAAGTGAGCAGCAATGCCACTGAGATCAGATGCCTTTCAAAGAGCAAGTCCAAAGGCAGTTGCCTGCCTCTAGCGTAAGAACTCGGCGCAACGCCTCGGCAGGCTTCTCCAAAAGCATCTTCTGTGTTCTGTTTGCTTCTCTCCTGCTGCCTGAGCCAACCACCTTCTTACATAAGCATCCAGGGGAACATTTGTCTAACCCTGCCCGGCAGCAGGGCAGGCGGTTGAGCGCTCAGTGGAATCTCACAACAATTGCAGGCATTATTTTGTCTCCTGTTAGTGCTGCTTCTGTTGCTGTGATGCAGCTGTCGAGATCTTTCCAGCATTGCTGATGGAAACAAAAATCAGTCAAGTTCTGCAGTGTGAATTGTTTATTAATTGGCCGTTCTGAGAGGCTTTGGCAGAGGACCTGCCGCGTTTGTCTTCCCAACTTACATTTCTTTCAGGTTACCTTATACTCTTATCAAAATCCCTCCCCTGTCATTGTAGAGCTTCATGCAGAAAGATGGTGCCTGCTTCTCCTTGTCGTGTTGATGTTGGAGGGCATAAGCGCACATACAGCTTGGAGTCATGGAATCATTTTGGCTGGAAGAGACCTTTAAGGTCATCCAGTCCAACCGTCAACCCAGCACTGCCAGGGCACCACTGACCCATGGCCCTCAGCACCACAGCTCCACAGCTTGGAAACCCCTCCAGGGATGGTGATTTTACCACCTCCCTGGGCAGCCTGGACCAGGGCTGTTCCAACCCTTCCTGTGAAGAAGTGTTTTCTACTGTCCAAGCTAAACCTCCCCTGGGGCAACTTGAGGCTGGTTCCTCTTCTTCTGGTGTTTTTTGCTTGTGAGAAGAGCCCAACCCTCCTCCCGACTCCAGCCTCCTGTCAGGAGCTGTCAGAGCCAGAAGGTCTCCCCCGAGCCTCCTTTGCTCCAGGCTCAACAAGCCCAGGTCCCTCAGCTGCTCCTCTCAAGCCTTCTTGCCTAGACCCTGGACCTGTTGCAAGAGAGCAGGTAGCACAAACAAGCGATGGCATCACAGCTCATGATAATCCTGGTGTAATTTAGGTTGGAAGGGACCTCTCGTCCAACCTACTGCTCAAACCAAGAGCAACTCTGTGTCCACTCAAGCTTTTATGTCTCTGAGAACAGAACCTGTAGTCTCTCTGATTGCTCAGGGAATTTGTTTTCACTTGTAACCAGGAGTTTCTTTTGGTGCAACTTATACTTCTTGGTATAAGTCATAGTGTTTTCTTCTGCTCTTCTAAGAATTTGCCTTCATCTTCTCTATAACTTCCCAGTAGACATCTGAAGATATAAATTACATCACCCCTTCATCTTATCTTCTTCAGGCTGGTCAAACCCTGCTCCTCCAGCCTCTGCTTGTATGACATCTGCTCCAATCTCCTCTGCACTCACTCTAATATGTCCATGTCTTGACCTGGACAAGGTGTTGTTGACCTGCTCAAGATGTCTCACAGGTGCAGGGTAAAGGAGAAGGATCATTTCCCTCTTACTATTTCAGCCTGGGATGTAGTTGGCAGCCTCCTGTTCGGCTTCCCCATGAGGACTTCCAAAGCCTCTTCTGCAAAGCTGTCTTCTGGCCAGTCTGTCTCAGCCTGCCTTGCGTTGGAGTGTTGTTTGCCACCTCGTGCTGGCAGGCCTTGTGTCAGCATCCTCATTCTCAGCTTGAAGTGATTTGATCTGTCTAGTCTTGAGTAACTTCACTGCTATGACATTGAATCAACACTTGGGCTTCTTGTGTATTCCACCTGAGATGATGTAGCTTCATCTAAGGGTGGGAGATTCAAGGAGCATCCCCTGTTGGATGCTCTTGGCTTCCATTCACCCTCATTCGTGGTCTGAAGAGGCTCTTGGTTAGTGGAGGCTCTTGGCTGCCGTTCATCCTTCTTTAAGGTCTAAGGATGTGCTTTAGTAAGCAGATGCTGGAGAGAATTCATGTGTGAGATGTTCTCCTCTTCACAACCCAGGGAAAAGAGGTGTTTTGGCCTCAAAATCGAAGCAAGCTGGTGTCATTCTTTTTGTTTTCTGGTGCATGAGGCAGAGAAGCAGCATTTCAGCAACCTCATCCCTTTTAAAGATAACCTTTCAAACAAAAGTGAAATCTCAGTAGAGAATGCCATCCTAATTTGGAGCCACGCTTTCAGAATTTGTTTCCGTGTTATTAAATTAAAGGTTTTGTGGAGTGGAACGAAGGTAAAATTTGCTTAAAATCCGTGTGTTCTTAGCAGATATTATTGCTTGTGTTATCCCCAATTTTGGAACGTGCTTTGTTTCTAATTAATCAAGAGGCTCTCAAGTTTTAGCCATGTTGTGGGAATCAAAATGTAAGCATCTGAAGAATGGTTTCTAAGCACTAACTGCTTTCCAGTGTGGATGTTTGGAATATGTGAACCCATTCAGACTGGTAATGCTGGGCTGCCTTTAGTAATCCCTTGTGCCTCTGCCCCACATCAAAGGGGCCTGTCAGAAAGATGGGGACAGACTTTTGAGCAGTGCCTGCTAGGACAGGACAAGGGGGGATGGCTTAAACTAAAAGAGGGAGATTCAGACTGGAGAGAAGGAGAAATTGTTGGTGCTGAGGGGTGAGAGCCTGTGCCAGGCTGCCCAGAGAGGTGGTGGCTGCCCCATCCCTGGCACCATTGCAGGGGAGGTTGCCCGGGGCTCTGAGCACTCTGATCAAGTTGCAGATGGCCCTGCTCTAGCTGGGTTGGACTGGATGGCCTTGCAAGGTCCCTTCCCACCCAGACCAGTCTATGGTTCTATGAACTTCCCAGGGCTGCCAGCCTTCCAGGTGGTGCAACTTCTCCCTGGAGCTCACCAGAGATTTCCTGGCTGTATCACTTGGAGCTTCCTAACTAGTAGCTCATAAAAATAGCCATTGTCTTTCTTGTTTTTTTTTTTTTTTTTCCTTCTTTCATGTAATTGTACCTTCAGAAAAAGCTCATAATAAACAATATTACCACTCTGCAACCAAAAATCTACTTGCTCCTGATGGACCAAAGCCCAGATTTATTCATCAGCTGTACTCCCATTCCAAGGGTCATTGCGAATTCTTCCCCCATGTGTGAATTCTGTTGTGGGGATCTAATTTTCTTTGAGCTGATGCAGTGGGAGTAATTATATGATACCTGTATTTTAATCAAGAGAAGTGTGTTCTAAAGCCTGTGATGAATTTACCGGCTTGAAGTTAAACGCATGTAACTAAAAGATGGGAAAATGCATTAAATTACTGTATTAAATTGCTGCTTTAAAGGAAAACAGCTGCATGCACGCGATCTATGTTCTAGGGGATCCTGCCATTAGGATGCAAATTAGTCTGTCTATTTATTTCTAGAGCTTTATAAACTATTTTGTCTGACATGTTTAAATTAAAATCGTGCATAAGAAACAAGTAGGGAAGATGAAAACCAGATGAAAACTAAGTATTAGTGGAAGCGTAACAGAAATAGGATCGACGTGATCGTAGATGGCATTTGGGTGAACTTGTAGAGTAGGGCTGATGGTTGGACGTGATGATCCCAAGGGTCTTTTCCAACCCAAATGGTTCTGTGATTCTGTGATGGCGTCGTGTATATCCTTACATCCAAAAACCTGAGTAATGCAGATCCAGTGGGTAGGTGCTGTGCGGATGAAAACCGACAGTAAAACCAAATTCTGCTGGAATAAGTCCAAAAAGATACCTCTGGGGCTTTGTGTGTTGCCTCTGTCTGGCTGTTGACTCGTATACAAGGTGCTTCCCATCCGAGAACCCCCACGGAGTCCTCTGCAGCCTCATTTTATCTTGGTTCATCCTTCTGCCTTTCCAGATTTGGACGACCCGGTAGTGACAGTCCACCAGAGCATCGGGGAAGCCAAGGAGCAGTTCTACTATGAGAGAACGGTGTTCCTCAGGTGCGTCGCCAACTCCAACCCGCCCGTCCGCTACAGCTGGCGACGCGGCCAAGAGGTGTTGCTGCAAGGCTCTGATAAAGGAGTGGAGATCTACGAGCCCTTCTTTACCCAGGTAGGAATGAAAGGATGGTGGTTGTACCATCCTTGGGCTGCTTGAACTGTGTTCTTTGTTACTGTGTCTGCCTGTATATCCCTGCTGGGCTTGTGGGGTGGGAAAGCTTTGTGCTCCTCACTCCCAGCAGGACAGTGAGGGGCTGGAGCGTGGCCAGAGAAGGGCAACGGAGCTGGGGAAGGGGCTGGAGCACAAGGGTGCTGAGGAGCAGCTGAGGGACCTGGGCTTGTTGAGCCTGGAGCAAAGGAGGCTGAGGGGAGACCTTCTGGCTCTCAACAGCTCCCTTGCAGGAGGTTGGAGCCGGGTGAGTTTGGGCTCTGTTCCCAAGGAACAAGCAACAGGACAAGAGGAACCATCCTCAAGTTGCCCCAGGGGAGGTTTAGGTTGGAGCTGAGGAACAATTTGTTCCATGAAAGGGTTGTCCAGGGCTGTGCCAGTCTGCCCAGGGCAGTGGTGGAGTCCCCGTGATCCCTGGAGGGGTTTCCAAGCCGTGGAGCTGTGGTGCTGAGGGACAGGGGGCAGTGGTATCATGGCAGTGCTGGGTTGATGCTTGGACTTGATGATCTTAAAGGTCTCTTCCAACCAGAATGATTCTGTGATTCTGTGCCCTGCAGAGAATTACACCCTGGCACAAAGCTCCACGTTATGTTACTATAAAACATCCTAATAGAAAATATGTCTTAATTTTTTTTTTTTTGTACAATTACGACAGAGGGAGTTACGGGCAGAAGCAGAGCCTGCGCTGCCTGCAGGAGCCCCTTTATAGTCATTTTCTTTGGGCTCTGCGAGCCCAACCCTCTGATTTTGTTGCTATTCCCTAATCTTTTCCGATCCAACGCAAAGTGATTCTGCACAGAAGTTACAGCCTGAAAAGCTTTTCCAGAAGGCTGCACTCGGTGGCAGCTCCCCGTGCTGTACTGGTTTTTAATGTTTCTCTGCCTTCCACTTCTTTGACTATGAGGTGTTGCTGCAGAATGGCACGCTTTAAAAGCCAAGGTGGTAAAAGTGGGGGAGAAAAAAAAAAAACAGTGGATTTTTAAAGTTTTTTTTAAGTTATGCTCTTGCTCAGAGCCCCAGGAGCAGATTGGGCCATGGAAAGGCCCTGTGAGATTAGATCAGATTAATTTATTGTCAGCACATTTGCACCATCTCGGAATGAAGAGGTGGCAGATCCTGCTGGCTACGGCCAGACACGTGCGACGGTGTTTGCAAAAAGGGGGGAGAAAAATAGAAGAAAAAATAGTTTTGGAAAGTCTGAAGCGATAATGAGGAAAGACAAGAGGTGTAAACTGCCTGGTAATTTGGTCTTCGTGGCAGAAAGCAACCTCCAGCTTTCACTTTTTCAGCTAATGGTTTGAGAGCACCTACATTTTTGTAGTCTTCTTTTTATCGTCCTCGACAGCTTTATATTCCTACGGTGGCTTGGTGCTTTACTGGGAAACAAGTAGCCCGGAACCTTGCAGAGATGAGAATTAGAGTACATAGTCAAGCTCTTGGTCTCCTAACTTCAATGAGATGGTTTTTAATTTAACATGCACAGACCCAGTTTGGTACATTTGAGGCTTGTTTCCTTGCACTCACGTGTGTAAAGTGGGAGGGGCTTTTAATGTTTTAATTAAAAAGTGAGAGACTCGCTTGGCACGGGACTTTTTGTGTTCCACCTCAGTATGGAAATGCTGGTGATCACCTTCTCTGCTATCCAAGAACGCAGCTAATAAAAGGTGTCACATCAAATTGGATTCAATGTTTGGGGTTGGGGTTTTTTTTTTGAAGAATAATAAAATATTTCTGGGTTACTAGGAGCAGTTTTCCTAGAACATCTGCCGGGGCTGAATTAATGAATCCCTCAGCTTGTCACGTTGATAGGCAACAGCTTACCCATAACCTTTTTGCGTTCATTGGAGGTCAGGTTGAATTAGCGTATCCCATCGGTGCCCCTACAAGATCTCATATATGTTTATAAGAAGAAAAGATGTAATTAAAGGCTCAAGAGCCATAAATGTTTCCCTCCCTTCTCTGTGTAACTGGTTTCAGTGTATGATATGGCAGCAACCAGTAAGAACTGGTGGGACAGGGGATAGAGAGGGGATTGGCCTTGGCATCAAGAGATAGGACTTTGAGGTGGCATTTTGTCACAATTGCTTGAAGGTGGGTAATCGATCTGGAAATCAAATGAAATGTGAGGGAAAAACAAGGCAGTAACACAATTAAGTTTTCTTAAGGTATCGTGCCCCAAAAAATCTAGTTCTTCTTGCCAAGGGTTTTCTTGTTTTATTAGATCACGAAGCCACCCGGGAGATTGGACATGCATGGATGAATTCTTGAACTTTGGACTGATTTTTTTCTGTGATGAGCTGAGTAACATCAGCTACTTGGTTTAGCTGCCGTAGAGGGGAGGAAAAAAAAGTAATAATTCCAATATGCACGTTCTCCTCTGCGGGAGCGTTGGAAATACTGAACTTTGCAAACCCAACCTCTTGACGCGGAATTTTTCCCTAAGAGTTTGCATCCTCCTCGCTGCACATTGTGATTGCTCAGCCCAAGCACAAGATTAAATTTGCTGTATTTACAATAATTATGCAATTAGGCATAATTAGACTAATTATCCAAACCAATGAAGAAAAGATATACATTTTTATAAATGTCTGCAGTCTGGGGACACGATCCAGAACACCATTGTAAGCTCAGCTCGGAGTCCACAGCTAAGGATGGAATCGCTGGGATGCAGCTGCTGATGACTTTGGGAGCTGTGCTCCTCCTAACCTGATTCAGGCCCTTTTCTAGCCCAGATGAACCTTGACCTTGAACATAGCCAGGGATGGGGCATCTACCACCTCTTAGGGATTGTGGCATTTACCAGCTCTTCTCCAAGTAGGATCTTTATCTTTTGAAACAGCCTTTCAAAGACTTGGACTTGCAATCACTGAATCATCATGTGCTTAATTTCAATCACATAATTTCTGTGGGACTGATTACACATAGAAAGCACTTCAGTTCCAGAACTCCAAACATCTACCAAGCTCAATTTCAATGACCTTTTTTTCTTGTCTGGCTAGTTGTGCTTTCTCTTTTCATTTTCTTTTCTTTTTTTTTTTTTTCCTAGTTCTGTACATGCATTTTTCACAAACCATCATATTTTGCTTATACAGGACTGCAGTTGGTGCAGATGGCAGCAGGACTAGGGCAGAGGTTGTCCCTCTGGACTGGGCTTGAGGGGGGCAGTTCTTCATTCTGAGGGTGATGAGACACTGGGGAGGCTGCCCATCTAATGCTGGGGTCAGTTCTGGGCCCCTCACTCCCAGCAGGACATTAAGGGGCTGGAGCGTGGCCAGAGAAGGGCAACGGAGCTGGGGAAGGGGCTGGAGCACAAGGGTGCTGAGGAGCAGCTGAGGGACCTGGGCTTGTTGAGCCTGGAGCAAAGGAGGCTGAGGGGAGACCTTCTGGCTCTGACAGCTCCTGACAGGAGGCTGGAGCCCGGGGGGTCGGGCTCTGCTCCCAAGGAACAAGTGACAGGACAAGTGGAACTGTCCTCAAGTTGCCCCAGGGCAGGTTTAGGTTGGAGCTGAGGAACAATTTGTTCCATGAAAGGGTTGTCCAGGGCTGTGCCAGGCTGCCCAGGGCAGGGGTGGAGTCCCCGTGACCCCTGGAGGGGTTTCCAAGCCGTGGAGCTGTGGTGCTGAGGGACAGGGGTCAGTGGTGCCCTGGCAGTGCTGGGTTGATGGTTGGACTTGGTGATCTTAAATGTCTTTTTGAACCAAAATGATTCAGCTTTAGCAGGACATGTGATAAATGACCATTTTCCAACTTTTACTCTTTTTATACTTCACGAGCCCGTTTGGAGTTCCTGCCTCCCTGGGCTGGGCTTCTGCCTTCTCCTTATCTAAGCACAATACTTTCTGAGCTCATCACTCTGAGCTCAGGCAAAACTTGAAGGTGGTAGCCAGAGGAGGAGATCCAGAGCCTGAGGAAGTCTGTTATTTCAGTGACAGAGTGAATAACATGCAGTTATTGAGAGATGCAGGTTTATCCCGGGTGTCTGCAGCCTTTCACACTCTTGCATCCTCACGCCTGACACCCTGATGTGCTTTGCTGGTCTCACTGGGATTTCATCACAGAGTGTTCAGGGTTGGAAGGGACCTGGAAAGGTCACTGAGTGCAACCCCCCCTGCCAGAGCAGGGTCACCTAGAACAGCTCACACAGGAACGCATCTTCCTCCCATGACAGCTCTGCATGCTCAGGATTTTGTGTCTCCTTTTGGCTTTTTGTTCCTCTTACTGTGAACAATACCATAAGTTTTTTTACATGCCTATCTCAGCAACTTCCTTGGTTACTTGAGTTTCTGGTTCTCTGGTGCCCGTTTCATGTATTACTACAGTGGAAATCTCCTGTTTCCCAGTTCTGCACTGGAAATCTCCTATTTCCCAGCTCTGCAGTGAAAAATATCTGATTTCCAGTTTTCTCTCTCTGGTGTCTGAAGGTACTCCTTCATTTCATATCCCGTGCAGGTCCCTGCTCCAGAATTTACACTGCTGGCTAAAAATAAAATCCATCAGCAGATCATTTTCAAAGGCAAACAGCAGGATTTCTGTAGCTTATGATTTATTTATTCCCTCCCCCATCACGTAGATTGTACCTTATTATATATTACCCCAAATAACGCTGCAACTTAAAGACTCAGTCAAACCAATTCCCTCTTCTTGCTTTTAATACACAAGTAGGGCTGTGGTTTTAGGTGATGCCAGTTGCCATTCTTGCAGGTAATGAAATAAGTGATGTTTTCCGGACCAGTTTGGCATCTGCTTTTGATTAGCCACGTTCCCATCTTCCTCTTGCCTCCTGAAAGCCAGGCTGGGTTGTTCCTGCATCCCAGCTCATTCCTCTGCCTCGATCCCTTCCTAACGCTCTCTCTTGCACGCGCAGGGAGAAACAAAGATCCTGAAGCTGAAGAACCTCCGACCTCAGGACTACGCGAATTACAGCTGCATCGCCTCGGTGAGGAATGTCTGCAGCATCCCTGACAAGATGGTATCCTTCCGACTCTCTAATAAAACAGGTGGGTCTCCAGCAGGGACATTCTCCCCCTGTTGTTTGATGTCCCCGTGGTCTTTCGCGTTCTGGTGATGTTCTCTTGCTTAAAAAAGTATGTGACCAGTGGTGGGAGTTATTCAGCAGCCAGTGGGAGAAGCTGATTTCGGGTGTTTTCTCACCAAAAGTAGGATTTGAAGAAGAGTTGTAATTTATTGTTCTCTATCTATGGCTTTCTGGATCTTATATCGGGATTTACGCTTTCCCCCAAGTCTCTGAAGGTTCACTGTTATGGGTGTGATATGAAAGAAGGGAGGTTTGGATTAGCAAGAAGTTCTTCACTCTGAGGGTGGTGAGACACTGGCACAGGGTGCCCAGGGAAGCTGTGGATGCTCCATCAATAGAAGTGATCAAGCCCAGGTTGGATGGGGCTCTGAGCAACTTGGTCTATTGGAAGGTGTCCTTGCCCATGGCAGGGGGATTGGAATGAGATGATCTTGAACATCCCTGCCAACCCAAACCATTGTATGATAGTCTTCAACGAAGATCCTGCAGCAAAGTAAGAGGAGGGGGCTCCTCAGTCAAGGCTGGCCATAGACTAAACCCAAATATCCAAATACTTCCCTCAGTGCTTTGTTGAAAGCTAATTATTTCTCGTTAGCAAAATATTTTGGGAAGAAATCGACTTTTTGTATTCTTACATTGATTTAAACAATTGAATTTATGGGATTGATTTGCTATATTCTTCCCTTGATTGTCAGCATTGGTTTCTTACACTGATTTAAACACGGGTGTTTCATTGGTTCAAATGAAAATATTCAAGGGGTTGTGTTGAAATGCTTTGCAAGATAATAACATAGACATTTAGCTACAGTCTGTGACCAAGCTGTCTCCATGGTCTGCCATTTCTTGTGCATTTGCTCTTTTCTTTGGGCTTGTCCCCGACCGACCAAACGGTCAGTTCTGTATCTCCTGCTCTTCGGGGCTGTATCTGCTCTGCATCTTGAGAGCCTCAGGACAGAGGTTGATCACAAGAAGTGCAATTGGGAATGATGTCTTCTACGAGGATGGAGCTTACGGATTTTATTTCTCAAAAAAGTTTTGTGTCCAGGATTCGCAGCTGATGTGAGACCAAGATGCTGAAGGGGCTGGAGCATCTCTCTGAGGAGGAAAGGCTGAGAGCCCTGGGGCTGTTTAGCCTGGAGAAGACTCAGAGGGGATCTTGGGAATGTTTACAAATCTCTGCAGGGTGAGGGTCAAGGAGAAAGGGCCAGGCTCTTGTCAGTGGTGCCCTGGGATAGGACAAGAGGTGATGGTAGCAAAGGGAAACCCAGGAAGTTCCACCTCAGCATGAGGAAAAACTTCTTCCCTGTTCCAGTGGCAGAGCCTGGCCCAGGCTGCCCAGAGAGGCTGTGGAGTCTCCTGCTCTGGAGCCTTTCCAGCCCCCCTGGCTCTGTTCCTGTGTGGGCTGCCCTGGGTGACCCTGCTCTGGCAGGGGGGTTGGACTCGATCTCCAGAGGTCCCTTCCAACCCCCACCATTCTCTGATTCCACGAGACAGTTTCTAAACCTGACGCCAAAGTGTGAAGTTCTCGCATTTCTAAATAATTAGAAATTTCAGAGCAGCGTTTTCTGGAGCAAATGTCGTAGCACTTGAAGGCTTCAGGTTCAGTTGTGTTGGGTTTTGCCTTAAGAGCCTGTGCCTCAGGGCACCAAAAACAGGTAGCGAACGAACCCCTCCGAGCTGAGGAGGCATTAGCATGCTGAGCGTGCCTGAGGTGAGCTATGAATTTCATTTGTGCTTGCACACTGCACATTATTTCTGTCCTCACGGCTTCCTTCCGTGGAGCTGCCTTCAGCTTCTTCTGAATTTCTGATTTGACAGCAGTGACTTGAAAACTCTGGGATGCACCGCTGCTGTACCCGGGCTGCTGCGGAGCAAGTTCACAGCTCAGCTTCCACGCTGCCACTGGTAGCTGGGGAGTTCCAGTCAGCTCTGGAGGTATCTGGCAAAATGATTTGGAAGCCCTTAATTTACTCTCTTGTTAATTTTGGCGAGGGAAAAATAATATCACACTGTGAGGTTCGTCCCTCATTAGTTGCTGTGATTTCATTCAAGAGGCATGAAAGCCTGTCCACCATAGGGAGGGAGATGGGAGATGGGAGCAGCTTTCCTCTCAGCACCAGTAAGAACTCATCCACCTTCATCCGTGAGAGCAGAGCCTGAGAGTTGTTAGCGCTCCCATTTGTGTCTGAGAGCTAATTTTGCTGTTGGAGCCAGAACAGGCTCCAGCTTTAACCTCTTCTGCAGCAGGAGTTTATTTATCTTACGTACTGGGGGAACATCAAATGGCATAGCTATTGTGAAGTGAGGACAGATGATCATGATCTAATTGCATAGGATGGCTTAGGCTGGAAGGGAGCATCTAATCCAACCTCCCCACCATGGGCAGGGACACCTCTCAACTAGAGCGGGTTGCTCAAGGCTTCATCCAGCCTGGCCTTCAACATCTCCAGGGAGGGGACATCCACAACCCCTCTGGGCAGTCTGTTCCAGAGTCTCACCACCCTTGGACTGAAGAATGTTTTCCTAAGATCCAATCTAAACCTATTGTCCCTCAGTTTAAAACCATTTCCCATTGTCCTATCGCTGGACACTCTTGTGAAGAGTCCCTCTCCAGCCTTCCTCTAGGATCCCTTCTGGTACTGGAAGGCAGTTATAAGGTCTCCCCCCAGAGTCTTCTCTTCTGCAGGCTGAACAATCCCAGCTCCTTCAGCCTCTCCTCATAGCAGAGGTGCTCCAGACCCTGGGTCATCTTTGTGGCCTCCTCTGGACCTGTTCCAACAGATCTGTGTCCCTCTTATGGTGGGGACACCAGAACTGGATGCAGTATTTGAGGTGGGTTCTCACAAGAGCAGAGTAAAGGGGGAGAATCACCTCTCTTAATCTGCTGGCCACACTCCTCTTGATGCATCCTAGGACGTGGTTGTCCTTCTGAGCCGCATGAGCACACTGCCAGCTCTTGTTGAGCTTCTCGTCAATGATTTGGCAAAAAGACTGAATTATTCCCACCTTCCAAGTGTCATGCTTACGTTGGGAGAAGGGTGCTTTGCTACATTGGTAGGAATTGCTCTTCTGGAGGAATTTTCAAAGCAAACAAGCCTGAAAACCAGCAAGGATTCACACTTTCTTGTGAAGAACTTGGTGGCAACCATCAAGGGCAAGATTAAATATGTGTAGTAATTACTGCAACGGCTCATTAAAGAGAGTGACTGACGTGTTGATGACTCCGAGTCCAAACTTTTCTCATCAGACTTCATCTGATGTAGATGTTCTTTGGTAGAACTGCACCTGGTGTAGCTTCATAGAAGCTAGATAAATTATGAATCCAGAGTAATCCAGGATAAATCCAAAGTAATGAAAATCAGAGTCTGAACTCGATACTCTCTTCCTGTATAGAGCAGATGTAGCCTGTCCATCCGTTGAGGCACGTTATGGAGATGCCTGTGAATGGAAAGGAAGGGGAGACAAGCAGAAGTGTCTGTGAGGTGGCAAAAATGCACGGTATTTATCGTCATTAACGTGGCTACAAGTGAATTTTAGTTCTGCTGCAAAAGGTGTGATCGTGATGTGAAGTTGCTGGCAATTTGGCTATTCTGTGCTAATTGGGTCTCTCACCATAACTGGTGGGAGAAGTTCCTGTTGAACTTGGCTGGTACTGGTGAGAGAGGTGGCTGAGGAGAAGAGCTGAGGGCTTAGAGCAGCGATGGGTTTCCATCTCATTCCAGTAGTGGTTTGGCTCATGGGGACTGTTTCATGAGTCTCCTTCTCTGGAGACTTCCCAGCCCTGTCTGGATGCATTTCTGAGTGATCTGCTCTAGTTCTGTCCTGCTCTGGCAGGGGGGTTGGACTCAATGATTTTTGAAGGTCCCTTCCAACCCCTACCATTCTGAGATTCTGTGATTTCTCAGGCTCCCTTTGATTGATTGACTTATGAGCAAAGCCGAGAAGGTTTTTCCCTGCCACGGATGTGCACTCCGGCTTGGGTTGCTCAGGGACAGCATCCGTCCCAGCAGCCAGCTGGGATTTGTGAGGGTTTGTGGAGCATCTGTGTGCAGGAGCTCTCAGTCCACCTTGATTGATTGACGTGGTGAGCACAGGGCAGCTGAGAAGCTGCTGTGCTGCAGGGAGCACCTTGGCTCCCCGCTGACCCGGAGCGATTGCCACCGCGCGCTGATGCGCAGCGGGACTTCTGCACGCTGCGATGAGCCTTTGTCACACGTGGTGATGGTTGACAGATGGTGCTTGAGGAAGTGTGCTCAGCAGATGTGAAAAAAAACCCCGTGTAGCTATCAGTGTATGCCTGGAAATCCTGTTCTTTCTTCTCCTGCCCTGCCTCCTCTCTGCATCCAGGGCCACCAAGGTTCTGAGATGATGGTCACACAGAATCCCAGCATGATGGGGGTTGGCAGGGTCCTCTGGAGAGCATCTGGTGGCACCCCCCTGCTCCATCCAGCAGGGGCACCCAGAGCAGGGGCCCAGCAGC
>JANVCC010000043.1:1569167-1684321 GCA_025345505.1 Todiramphus chloris collaris | reverse complement strand
GCACAGCCCCAGGGCTCTCAGCCTGGCCCCAGCACAGAGATGCTCCAAGCCCCTCAGCATCTTCTCAGCCTCCGCTGAACTCTCTCCAGTAGCTCCTTATCAAAACCAAAGTGGATATTGTGATGAGAGAAGCTGAGATCACCTCAGAAGCATGTGACCATGCCTGTGCCAAAGCCCAAGACGACAATTAGCAGGAATATTGTAGAGCAGCAGGTAGAGGCCCTTGTGGAGCACAGACCCTATCCAAAGCCAGCAACTATTCTGAATATTTATTATCAAAACAGAGGAGAAGTTTGAAGGGAAGCAGAGACACTGTGAAGCGATTCACCTGCTGGCAGTTTGCTGGTGAGTGGCAGAAACAGAAATAGAAGTCTCAAGATGTGAGGAGGAACAGCCAAGGGCCTCATTTTGCAGCTCTCATTTCTTGGTAGACCGAGTCCCTTTAAAATCAGCACGTAGAAGTTAATTTGGGTAAGTTAATGCAAGCAGGAGTTAGAAAAGCGAATGCAGCTGCTTTGCCAGAAAATCAAGGGGTTATTCTGTGGAGGAGGAGGAGGAGGAGGAGGAGGAGGAAGAACGCGGACAATTTTCTCAGTGGATGTGCTTGAATCGGTGCTGTCGGAAGAGGAGCAGCTGCAAGGGTGGGTGTCATGCTCAGTCATCACCTCCATGCTCTCTGTCCACCTTACCCATGTTTGTTGCCCTGCTATGTTCATGCTGTACCCAAGAAGCAAGAGGCACAGAAGACAGAACTGTCAGCAGAGGCTTCTGGGATGGGGGTAGCACGGTGCTACAGGTGGTGTCTCCTCAGAGGAGCAGCTCCCCGACACCATTCTTGTCTCCTGTTCCCACTTCCCAGTGTTTTTGAATCGCCGCCTTGCCTCCTTTACACCTTCTCATTCTCTTGCCTTGTCTTTAGGAAGACCTTTGCTATAACCTCCTATAGTTTCCTTATAGCCAGAGATGTGGGTGATTAGTGGAAAATTAGTTGGGCCTTTGGGCTTGAAGGGTGGCATGATGTCCAACTGGTGTTCATTTGCTTGTGCCATCCTTCAGGGATCGAAATTAGGTACAGTACTGTACAACATAATTATTAATGGCCAAAATGATGGGATCCGGTGCACTTCTGGTGAGTTCTGATGCCAAACTGGGAGTGGTGGTCAGTACAGGGGTCTTGACAAGCTGGAGGAAAGGGACAGACTGGAGCCTCATTAAATTAGCTGAGGGAAATGCCTTGTCCAGCTCCTGGAGAGGAACAGCCACTCCGTGTACCAGCACCCGTTGGGGCCAACTGGCTAGAAAGCTGCTTTGCAGAACAGGAGCGGACAAGTTGAAGATGAGCCAGCAATGTGTCCATGCTAAAAAGACCAACAGCAATCTGGGCTGTACCAGCAGGACTGCAGCCAGCGGGTCCAGAGCAGCGATCCTTCTCTTTGGCACTTGCGACACAGCATCAGACTGCTCTGTCCAGTTTGGTGCTCCCTAGAACAAGCAAGACATGGATGGACCTGAGCAGGACCAGTGGAAGCCAAAAACATGGTCTGGAGCTAGAGCAGGTGAGAGGAGGGTGGAAGAGGCTGAAGGAGCTGGGTTTGCTCACCTTGCTCAAACTTTGGATGAGGCCTGAGCAACCTGATCCAATCGGCATTGCCTCGAGCAGAGCTGGAGAGCTCTGACCAGAGGCCTCCAGAGATGCCTTCTGATGGAGATCATTCTGCAGTGCTGTGATTAAAGCAAGAACGTTAAAAGGCAAAATGGTGTCGTGGGAGTTGCTGGTTGAATTCCATATTATCTCCCCAGCATACCATTGTTTGTGTAAGAGCTGATGAAAGTCCTGAAGACCTATCACCCTGCCTTAGCCTGGACCATACACTGGTCAGGAAGTGCTTCTTGTTTGCGGATGCTTAGCAGGAACAGATGCTGTCTCCTTTAGAAATACAGGTGTTATGTTATTCCAAGCATAATCTGCTCTGTGTCAAACGTGGAGTATTGACAGATGATATTAAAACCTGTCACCAGTTTGCTTGTGACTCACTATTGGACCTTTAGAGCTGGGAGAAGTGACTTTGGCTACAGCTAGCCCTGAATTGCCCACTGAATGCCCAGGTCTAATACCAACATGAATGGATCCTTTGAAGAGCTGTTGTTGTGGCAGAGTGAGAAAAGGTGGGATATTTACCCATAAAACCACAGAAAATCTGGGCTTCCTCTAATATTTCTTCTAATGTCGTTGGGTAAAAGCAAAGACAACATTTCTCTTCCTCTACAGAGCATTTTTGGTGGCTCAAAGTTGAAACTATATATATACATATAGAGAGAAAGAGGTGCTGATAATATTTAGCAGATGGTTGGACTTGATGATCCTGAAGGTCTTTTCCAACCTTACTGATTCTATGACACCATGCAGAAGACAGCTGAAGCTGGCATGTGGTGGGGAAACAAGTTGACAAAGGCTTAATTCACTCTTAATCCCTCCGTTAAGCACGTGTCTGTCGCGATAAACTTACTTTTGGGCAACGCGGTGTTCAGAGTTATGTCATTTTGACAAAAACATTGTTCAGCAAGATGTGGTTGAGCGCTAACAAGGCTTGAAATCCTCAGGTAGGAAATCCAACCGGCTGTATGCTCAGAGCTGAGCACTCGAAGTGGATGGTGGTAATGCTTTAGCAAAAAGAAATAATAGAAAATAAAAATGGGAAGGACCCTGAGAGGTCTTCTGGTCTGGTTCTTCATGGTAGAATGCTCTAGATCTAAACCCAGTTGAACTGGCTGGTGGCAGCAGAGGTGCCTTGTTGGTGAACAGGACTGGACAGGACTTCCCACCACTGGTGTGAAGAAGAGATTGTCCTCTTCCCCTTTGATGTTTGAAGATGGTTATTTTGTCCTATCTCTTCCATTAGGTAACAAACCTAGCTCCTTGATTTTTGCCTGTGATTCACCTCATCTCTACCTCACACTGGTCATGTCAACCATCCCTGTCCACCTCCTTTGTGAAGTTCAGTGCTTGAGGGTGTGCAGAGTCCCTCACAGCACCCGTCATAAGCGTGGGCTTCAACACAGGGCTTGTTCCATTCTTTTTCCAAACAAAGTCCTTGTTTCTGCATCCCTGGATGATCACTGCCTTTTACCGAGCACGCATCGCTGATGTTTGTGTCCAGATCAACATCCACCAGAACCCTGAGGGTCCTTTCTCTGCAGCTCCTCGTTAGCCAGCCACTCCTAATGAGCTAATTGTGTTGCTGTTGGAAGACAGGATTTGTCTCCCTGAACTAAGTCTGGAAGCTCAGGTGTCTGTAGTTGGCTGGTGGTTCCAGGAGCACTGTACTCAGTGGAGAGAGGGGGAGACATGGCTCTGAAGAGCAATTCATCCCATCTCTTTTTGGAGAGCAGGAGTTGTGCTTTAGGGGTGCTTATATCTCATCGAGATACATGACCCCAGGTTGCACGCCTGACTTTTGGGTGGTTGAAATTTTCTGAGTGATCTGCCCTAGTTTTGGTCCTGCTCTGGCAGGGGAGTTGAACTCAGTGATCTTTGGAGGTCCCTTCCAACCCCTACCCTTCTGTGAAATCAGCCGCGATGAATTTAAGCCGCTGCATTACAACCGTGCATCTAAATTTAGGGATGAAGGGGATGGTTTCCTGATTGGGTTGAGCTGATTTAACACTGCTCTGCTGCTTCACGGGAGGATCCTGCCTTCCCTTCATATACCCTCTTGATAAAACGTCCACAGAATGAATGGTTCGTAGAGCGCAGGAGCTGTGAGCTATTGTAGCCGTCTCCAGCGCGTAACCAGCGAGGAAGTGCTCTGAATAGCAAACGTGTCCGCCTCCCTTCCTCGCTGTCGGAGCCATCAATGCCACATCTGTGTGTGAACAGCAGCACGAGCAAAGTGCCACTCATCAAAGTGCTACTGGATGAAAAGCAGCCAGGCAAATCGGGAATAAAGAGATGACTCAACAAAGCTGCGTCCCCATTGGTTCCGAACCAGAGGTTTTTCAGAAAAAAAAAGTTGGAGGAGGGGAAATAAAACCAAAAAAGGCTGCTGAGAATAGAGGGGGAGAGCACAGCGGGTGGGCTACGGTTACCAGGGCTGGTGCTCCAGGCCACTTTATTCACAGAACCATAGAATGGTAGGGGTTGGAAGGGACCTCAAAAGATCATCGAGTCCTACCCCCCTGCCAGAGCAGGGTCACCTAGAGCAGGTCACACGTCTGGGTGGGTTTGGAATGTCTCCAGAGCAGGAGACTCCACAACCTCCCTGGGCAGCCTGTTCCAGTTCTGTCACCCTCACCATGGAAAGATTTCTCCTTACAGTTACATGGAAGCTCCTGTGTTCCAGCTTGCACCCGTTGCCCCTTGTCCTGCCATATTCACATATACCTGAACATATAAAAGCCGAGTCCAGCTAAAAATGGACCTTTATTTAAACATAATCTCATGCTTTGCTTTATTTCCTTCTTCCCATAACTCCCCTCGCTGCTTCCCCTGCGACCTCGTAATTTTTCTCTCCTTCATAGTACACCCAGACAAAATGATCTTGTTCTTTACTCGACTTTTAAGCCGCTTTATTTCGGCAGCAGGCTGAGGGGAAGCCGAAAACCAGGGGATGATTATTTTGTTTTTAATCTCTGATCAGGTAGCATTATTCAGCTTGAGGCAGTGGCTGCTGGTACAGGGGGGTCACAAGCACACAGAATACTGGGTGGCTCTGGCAGTGGTGGGAGGGCAGATGCTCTGGGTGGGGGGAGCCACCCCTAGAACAGGTCCCGGTGCTTTTGCAAAGATGGGAATTCACCCTGTGTGGAAAAGACTGGAAATACTGGAAGTTGGTCTGGGAATATATTACTTTAGTAATTCCACATATTAAGTGAACAAGAAAATAGGAAACTTGACTGAAAGAACTGGGTTTTGAGAGCTTTGCCTTTATTTACCCTGCTTCTGGAAGGGCTGGAAATTTAAAGGCAATGAAAATTAAATGAGGAAAAGAGCAAGTAAAGCAGAATAAAATAAAGAAAGGTTGAGATGTGTGGTGAACATACAGAATTGTAGAATAGTTTGGGATGGAAGGGACCTTAAAGATCATCCTGTTCCAACCCTGCTTATGGCAGGGACACCTCCCACTAGAGCAGGTTGCTCAGAGCCCCATCCAGCCTGGGCTTGAACACTTATCTGAAAACACACCTGATTTGTGTGTCTAGAAGTTTTTTAGCAGTGGGAGTTGTTACAGATGGAGTACGTTGCTGCTCTTCTGCACGTGGGTTTCCTGTAGACCATGAAGGAGACACCACTGAAGTTAAAAGCTCCACATGACTGGTCACTACTTGACAGTGACTTTATAAAAACACGCTTTTGCAGTGAGAGTGATTGAGCATTGACACAGATTTCCCAGAGAGATTGTAGAGTCTCCATCCTCTGAGATAGGAGAAAGCTGTCTGGGCATAACCCTCGACAATCTGCAGCAGGTTGGACCAGATGACCTCCTGAGGTGCCTTCAACCTCAGCCATCCTGTGATTCTGCGATGAAATCTCCTCCTAAGTCTGCAAAGAGCTCATGTTTAAGTGACTCTGCATAACTTTTCTCCGTTGTCTTTGTTGGACAACTCATTCCCAAGATAAAAGGTGAAACCTGCCCTGGGAAGCCCTGTCCCTGCACAGCGGAGTCCGCAGCTAAGTTTGCACGTCCTGAGAGAGCAGGTGAAGAGCTGGTGCATGTACCTACGTGTTTGCTTGATAATTTAGAATCATAGAATCATTTAGGTTGGAAGAGACCTTTCAGATCATGGAGTCCAAGCATTGACCCAGCAGTGCCAGGGCACCACTGCCCCCTGTCCCTCAGCACCACAGCTCCACAGCTTGGAAACCCCTCCAGGGATCACGGGGACTCCACCACTGCCCTGGGCAGCCTGGGACAGCCCTGGGGAACCCTGGAGGAGAAGAAACTTTTCCTAATATTGAATCTGGCCCACTGGAGAATCTTCTTCTGTCTGATTCAATACACACTGGCACTTTCTACATAAAATAGTTGTCTCTTTTATAAAAGAGTCCAACAAGTAGGATTGTCAAATATCAATCAGAAGTTTACGGTGCTCTCAGCAGCAGTAGGGAGGGTAAGGCAGAGGGTGAATGTATAAAAGTCCAGGCTTTGGAGGACTTTTGTCTTGGTTGGGGATTTTATTTTCATGGGTGGGCCTTAGTTTGGGTATTTTTAAGGACTATTGATGAAAAGAAAGGACCTATCATATTGCAGCTGGCTGCAGCAGTGTGGTCAATAAAAAGTTTATTTTTACTCTGTAATTCAAATTCTGGATCTCAGCTGGGAATTAGTATCTATTCTTTTTTTTTTTTTTTAACTTTACTGTGTAAATAAGTCCAGAACTGATGCTCCCAGCCCAGCAGGGATCTCAAATGTTCTCTCTTCTTGCTCTGACTTGAAAAGGACTATTCATAATGTGCCTAGTTAGGAGCATATGCATTGTATTCCTGCAAGAAATCATGGCCATAAATGAAACGGATGCATACACAGACACGTAGGTAGGAAAGTGTGATTCAATTATGTTCTGTTACTTCAGTTCTGCATGTGAAGTAATTCATAAAACCGGAGGAAATAACGTGCTTTCATTTTTATTCATCATCGACGAGTGAGTTGTCAAGGACATGACTTTCTGCCTCTACTTTGATAGTGCTATGGAATTATTAGTTTTCTTTTGCGTTTCCAGTAATCCCTAAAGCCAGTTGTGAAATGTTCTCAATTCCTTATACCCTGTCTAAATACATAGATTTGTTTCCCTTTAACTATAAGACACGTTGCTCTCTGATCTTTTCTGTACGCTACTTCCGTGGCAGATAATTTTTTTCCTCCCCATGTAGTATATGTCTCAGTTTCCCATCCCAGGCCACAGCAGAGACTCTGCTTCCTTCAAGTTCAGCAAACATCTCTATCGAGTCATGAATTAAAAGATGTTTCCAGTCTCCCTGCCGATGATCCCGTGGCAGCTCTGTTTAAACTGGAAGCATTTTGTTGTAGAGCCAGGTTGGTACGTCAAAGGCGCTTGGTAAACTTGTATGGGTCGAATCATAGGATGGTTTGGGTTGAAAGGGACCTTAAAGATTGAATCGTAGAATGGTTTGGGTTGAAAGGGACCTTAAAGATTGAATCATAGGATGGTTTGGGTTGAAAGGGACCTTAAAGATTGAATCGTAGAATGGTTTGGGTTGAAGGGGACCTCTGGAGAGCATCGAGTCCAACCCCCCTGCCAGAGCAGGGTCACCCAGGGCAGCCCACACAGGAACAGAGCCAGGGGGGGCTGGAAAGGCTCCAGAGCAGGAGACTCCACAGCCTCTCTGGGCAGCCTGGGCCAGGTTTTGTCGATCTCACACTGAAAACATTTTTCCTCATGTTGAAGTAGAACTTGCTGGGTTTCACCTTGCTACCATTATGTCTTGTCCTATCCCAGGGCGTCATTGACAAGAGCCTGGCCCCTTCTCCTTGACACCCGTCCTGCAGATACTTGGAACCGTTCATAAGATCCACTCTGAATCTTCTCCAGGCTGAACAGCCCCAGGGCTCTCAGCCTTTCCTCATCAGAGAGATGTTCCAGTCCCTTCAGAATCTCTGTAGCCTCCCTTGGACTCTCTCCAGTGTTTCCCTGTCCCCCTTGAACTGGGGAGACCAGATCAAACCATAGAATGGTTTGGGTAGAAAGGGACCTTAAAGGTGATCTAGTTCCAACCCCCTTGGTGACTCAATGCCTGCTGGCTTTGTGCAGGATCAGAGAAACTTCTGCCCCAGCCGTTAAACGAAGGCAGCATACGTTGCAGCCAGCTCATTACGCTGGGAGGCTCGTTGTGAGTTTTAGTCACGCTTGAGAATTAATCTCTGTCTCTGCGTCATCAGTGCCTAACTTGTGATGTTAACAATAAAAATAAAATAAATAACCCAGTGATGCCCATTCCCTGCGGCGGGCCCCGGCGTATTCCCGGTAGCGCTTTGCCGTTGGGTTGGCAGCTGGGCCCCGCAGGCCCGCGGGGTGCAGCTCGGGACGTTGCTCTGAAGCCCCTTTAGAAAAGCTGCAGCTGCACCCTGAATGGAGACCCGGGCGGCTTCCCCTCGCCGTCAGTAGGGCCTTGTTCTTCGCGGGGCAGAGCTCGCGGCGGCACCGCGGCCGCCTTTGTCCCCCGGCAGACCCCGGCTTGTGAAGGGGCAGAGCTCTTTGGAAGGCCGTGCTGCTTCTCGGGGCCGTGCCCACATAGGGTGCTTGGAAAGCTTGTCCCGTGTGCCTGCCCGTGGAAATACAGAGTCATAGAATGGTCAGGGTTGGAAGGGACCTGCAAGATCATCCGGTTCCAGCCCCCCTGCCATGGGCAGGGACACCTCCCACCAGAGCAGGTTGCTCACAGCCCCAGCCAGCCTGGGCTTGAGCACACCCAGGGATGGAGCATCCACAGCTCCCTGGGCACCTTGTGCCAGGGTCTCACCACCCTCCTGGGGAAGAAATTCTTCCTCCTGTCCAACCTGAACCCACCTATCTCTAGTTTTAATCCATTCCCTCTGCTCCTACCACTGTCCAACATCCTAAAAAGTCCCTGCCCAGCTTTCTTGTAGCCCCTTCAGATACTGGAAGGCCACAATAAGGTCTCCCCGGAGCCTTCTCTTCTCCAGACTGAACAACCCCAACTCTCTCAGCCTGTCCCCATAGCAGAGGTGCTCCAGCCCTCTGAGCATCCTGGTGGCCCTTCTCTGGACACGTTCCAGCACATCCACATCCTTCCTGTGACAGGGGCTCCAGAACTGGACGCAGTACCCCAGGTGAGGTCTCACCAGAGTGGAGTAGAGGGGGAGAATCCCCTCCCTCAACCTGCTGGTCACACTTCTCTTGATGCAGCCCAGGATACAATTGGATTGATATTTGGCTTGATTGGATTGATATTTACCAAAGCTTGCTGTTGTTTGATAATGAATTTATTTATTGCTATCAGATAGCTGAAAGTTTCTTCTGGGCAGGTTGCTGGCTCAGCCTCTGGTGGTACCAAGATGAATGTTCTGGCTGGGACATGCTTTGCTCCCCAAACCTGGGTGCCCCAGCATTCATCGCGTCGATCCCGATGGCTGATAGTCATCTAAGAGAGACCTCGATCAAGGTGGAAACTTGGGGAGCTGCTCTGAGGGTGCTAACATGCTCCTTTGACTGTTGACTCCCTTTTGCAAGATGGTTTTTGTTGCGTGAGGAATTTGGTGTAAATTTTATGAGATTTCGTATGTGAGCACCTCCTGTGTCTCCATCCATTCGGGTATTGTGCAGTCGTGTTGGCTCTGCTGTTTAACTTTCCAAACTGGTACTGAACATTACTTAAAACTATAAAATGCATCACTCTTCAACTCTAGGTGAAGGTGAGGATATCAGTCCTGTATCTGTCTGCGTGTGTCAGCGTGTTTCCGTGGCCTGAACCGTGACCCAGGGTTTTATGGTATGAACCCGTGGAGCTCTGGGGCTAAAAGTTGAAAAAAATGAGGCTATTTATGTGTCTTATGAGGAGAGGCTGAGGGATCTGTGGCTGTTTAGCCTGGAGAAAAGAAGGCTGAGAGGAGACCTTATTGCCCTCTCCAGCTCCCTGAAGGGAAGGTGCAGCGAGGCAGGAGTTGGGCTGTTCTCCCTGGGGACAAGGGACAGAACAAGAGGCAATGGCCTGAAGTTGATCCAGGGGAGGTTCAGGCTGGATCTCAGGAAGCATTTCTTTCCAGAAAGGGTTGTCAGGCACTGGAATGGGCTGCCCAGGGAGCTGGTGGAGTCCCCAGCCCTGGAGGTGTTCAAGAGCCAGGTAGATGTGCTTAGGTATGTGGTTTTGATAGAGCTGGGAATAAGGTTGGACTTGATGATCTCGAAGGTCTCTTCCAGCCACAACTATTCTATGATTCTATTTAGTTTAAAAAAATTCAGGCTATTTAGTTTAGAAATGAGATGAGGTAGAAGGAAGATGGCAGAAGCAAATAAATGCCATGATGCAGGAATAAACCAAATCCAGAGGAATCCAGCAGTAGAAAGTACTAAAATATATCTCTGAATTAAAACTTACCATGGAATTTTGGGAGGTGCTTGTCCTTGTACCAGGAGGCAGCTGTTTAGCAGTGGAAAATTCTGGACTGGTGCAGTTGTGCATCTCTTCTTCTGATTGCACGTCTACCTGCTGACTTCTGGGGCCGTTGTGGCACTTGGATTTTGAAGGGCCTTTCCTGTGAGAAGAGCCCTGTGTAAACGTGGCAACGAGCAGAGTGCCTTTTGCTTGGTGAAACTAAATTTTGTAAAGCTTAAATAATAAAATGAAGATGGAGGCATCAACTCCATGCTTCGTGTCACTGCAATATGAATGATCTTGGTTGGGACCATGTCAAAGCTTGTTTGTAAGGATGTGAGGGTCTTCATAGAATGGTAGGGGTTGGAAGGGGCCTCTGGAGAGCATCGAGTCCAACCCCCCTGCCAGAGCAGGGTCACCCAGGGCAGCCCACACAGGAACAGATCCAGGGGGGCTGGAAATCTCCATAGAAGGAGACTCCACAACCTCTCTGGGCAGCCTGCGCCAGGTTTTGTCGATCTCACACTGAAAACGTTTTTCCTCATATGGAGGTTGGACTTTGTGTTTCCCCTTGCTACCATCACGTCTCATCCTATCCCAAGGCACCACTGACAAGAGCCTGGCCCCTTCTCCTTGACCCCTACCCTGGAGATATTTCTAACCATCAGTAGGTTCCCTGCTGAGTCTTCTCCAGGCTAAACAGCCCCAGGGCTCTCCCTTTCCTCATCAGAGAGATGTTCCAGTCCCTTCAGCTTCTTTGTAGCTCTGAGAGGCTTCACAAGGTTCTAAAAGCTCAGGATACCTTCCTGTGTCTTTCAAAAGCTGAATAGATGGAATGTCAGTCCTGGTTCCAGCCCTGTTCTGGGAAAGCAGGCTGGGCTGTGGAAGTGGAAGGGAGGTTGGCTCTCACTTTGTGTATCTGCTCCCACAGTTGGTGTGGATGCCAGGGGGTGAAACCACTTGTTTCGTGGAGGCTGGAGCCTGAATCCCCAAAGCTATACACATTAAAAAAAGGCAAACCCGGCACATTTTGGACTTGTACCAGCAATACCCAATCTCATCTACGGGCTTTTACAATGGGGTCATTTTAATAAGTTGGATCTTTTGGAGAAGCCTTTTATCACCTCTTCCTTCTGACTCAATTCCATGATTTCCTGCTCTCGAAATAACTATCACGGCTTGAGCTGCTGGGACTGCATCGTGGGGTCTCGTGGGGGTGGGGGTCAGTCATTCTAGAAGCTCTGTGTACACAAAGGGGGTACAAAGACACTCGTGGTCCTTCCGGAACAGATCTCATGTCTGTCCTTAACGAGAGGCAGCAGGAGACGTTTGGGATCGGCGCGTAACGAGGCTGCAGTGGATGGATATGTGGCCACCTGCCCTCCCTCGCCGGGAAAAGAGACATTTTGTGCCCTGAAGCGCGAGTTTGAATCATCCTTCAACAATATTTTGGTATAATCATCAGCTATGATAATTGCTCTGGATCACCTTGTCACCTTTATAAATGCCTACTCCATTTTTTCATCACGCCAGACCAAAAAGAAAAAGAGCGTGGTGATGAATTACGCAGTCCAGATTTCCAATGTGCGTGAGCTTTAGCCCCAAAAGTTTGCAAATAAGTCGAAGGGAGAATAAATCCATTTCAGAGGGAGGATTAGGCCAAAAATTTCCTGCCACTGCCAGGTTCTAAGAGGATCTGCAAACCACTGGGATCCGTGTGAGGTTGGCACGTGTATGAGCGCCTTCCTGCCCGTTCCCATCTGTAGGCTCCTGATGCGC
This sequence comes from Todiramphus chloris collaris, assembly GCA_025345505.1. Taxonomy (NCBI): domain Eukaryota; kingdom Metazoa; phylum Chordata; class Aves; order Coraciiformes; family Alcedinidae; genus Todiramphus; species Todiramphus chloris. Next base: position 1,672,473 of record JANVCC010000043.1, on the reverse strand, counting down.
CTACAAATCCTCGTCCTCGAGGTAGGATGGATGTCACCCATCTTCTGCCATCTAAATCTTACCTGGCTGGATTAGACTCGGTCTGCAGAGAGACAGATCCCACAGGGGAGGATTCTTGCAAGAAGACAGCTTGAGGAGGTACAGAAGAGCAATCACCTTTTGGCAGCACCTCTTGCTGTCACTGAAACTAGAACCAGGCGAGATCTCACACAACGGTGAGCTCTGTTTCTCTTCCTCAAACAGGAGCTAGTCCTAATTTTTTTGTCTAACAAATGTTTGCTCAGAAAATTTGGATGAGAGAGAGTAAAGCAGACCTGGGGAAGCCCTACAGGCTGTTAATTTGGTAGGATGAAAGGAACCAGCCTCAAGTTGCCCCAGGGTAGGTTTAGGTTGGAGCTGAGGAACAGTTTCTTCCCCTTGAGGGTTGTCCAGGGCTGTGCCAGGCTGCCCAGGGCAGGGGTGGACTCTCCATAATCCCTGGATGGGTTTCCAAGCTGTGGAGATGTGGTGCTGAGGGACATGGGTCAGTGGTGTCCCTGGGTTAACAGTTGGACTCTGTGATCTTTAAGGTCTCTTCCAACCAAAATGCTTCTGTGATTCTATAATTAACCCAAGTGAATTAATGCAGGTCTTCCAGCAGGTGACTAAACTTGTGATTGAGCCCCGTTTGTTTCCACATCTAGGTCCTGGCTAACATAGAGTAGTGAACACAAGCTCTCTGCAACTTAGAGCTAAAGCCATTTTTCTGTCGCCATGTCTGAGCACATCACTGGAGTTTTCGAGCAGTTGGGATTTTTGTCGTTTGCCTCCTTCGTTCCCTGGCCAAGTCTCCCTGCTTCTCTCTCTTTCTCCCTCCCCTTTCCTCGTTGAAACAGCCCGTTAGAGCTGTGATGAGGAACCACGGGTCCCCAGGTCACGTTTGACACGTGGGTGTTGATCTACCACCTTTCACCATACCTGGCTGGAAGGAGGAGATGTCAGCGCTGAGTGCAGGGAGAGTGGAGGTTGCTCTCTGAGACAGCCAAGTGTGGGGCTGGTGGTGGGGCTGAAACTGCTTCAGCAGTGGAAGGACAAAATCCCAGTGACTACCAGGACGCTTCCAGGCTCTCCAATCCTACACCAGAATTTGGCAGTGTGTGCGTGACAATAAATCGGGTGAGCGGTGCAGCAGACCTGGTGCTGTCCTCCGTTGGACCATAAAGCTGGAAGAAGTTCACAGAATCATAGAACGGTAGGGGTTTGAAGGCACCTCGAGAGATCATCGAGTCCAACCCCCCTGCCAGTTGTTCTGTATTATCGGGGCATTGTGTTAAGGTACAGATTGCATGCAGGGTTTCAAGCAGAGAAATACCAAAAGAACAGCTCGTTTCAAGCAGAGGAATACCAAAAGAATAGCTCCTTGTTGCTGTGGATTCAGGTTCTGTTCACAATGTTGGATTCTGTATACGCTACAGTGAGCTCCGGTTGCTGGAAACCTTTACAGCCCTGCCGAATCTCTTCATTTGCTTTGGGTTTCAATCAGGTTTTTAACAGGAGTGGCTGAGTGTCTCGCTGAATTCCTGCTAGTGTTTGTCTGGCGGGGTAGGTTGTAGTTAAGTGAGATGTGTGGTGTAAGCAAAGAGAAATTGCTGTATGCAAACCATAATTTTCATGTACTGGCTGTTTTGAGCACGGTGATGAAAGGGATGCGGCGCAGCGTTTTTAGCACATCCGCTGCTATCTTTGTCTCTCTCTCTCTCTCTCTGAATGATGGCAAAGGGCCCCCCTTTCATCTGGGGGATTATGAGGCCGTGATGGTAAACAGCAGCACCGGGTTGGTTGACGTTGTCGGAGCTTTCATCTTTTGCTCGAAGTTTTGAAGCGTTGCTTGTGGCTCTCTTGTTCCCTGTCTCATGACTTGATGTGTAGAGAGCAGAGAGCAGCTCCTTGCTGGAGTTGTTTGGGAGAAATCATTAAACTCGGGAGAGAAGGAGGGAGAGAGAAAGAAGAGCCAGCTGAGTGCTACCCCCTGGTTGGCGATGACCCCACGGGTCCAAAGCTCAGTTCTGTGACTACCTGGCTCTCTGCTTCTGCCTCCTTCACCCAAGCTAAAATCTATTTAAGCGTGAAACGCGCCACACTGCCCAGTGTCATACCTCTGATCCCAACCCAGGGATCCGTCACCTGATGGATGGGTCAACTGAGGAAAGGCTATGGGGTCAGAGGGTGGGAGCAGAGAGACACTGGTGTGGTTGGTGGGCAGTGCTGCCTTGTTTTCTCTCTGTAATTTTAGCTGTGCACCCAGTTTCTTCCCCTTTAAAGTGGTTAGGTGAACCCAGGAATTTACGCTGGGAATAACTTGATTTCCGTGCCAAATAAGAAGATTGCTGCTAATTCCTTTCTCCCAGGGTTTAAAATCCAGCGTGCTGGCACCTGGCCCACCCATCGTACGTTACTTCCCAAGCGCAGCCGCAGGGTTGTCCGTACGGAAATCCTCCTCTGCAGTTCGACAGCGAGGTTAATGGGGTTGACAGATGGGTGATGACTGCACAGAGTGAGAAACGTGGTGTCAGTGGTTCCCATCAGAATGGGGACCATCCTTTCCAGAGGACGCTTTCATGAGAAAAGCCCCGTAGCTGATGTGACTTTGTTGATCTCAGCTTGAGCGTGGCCACCAGGACCAGAGACATCACCCTGCAACATCTTTCTCTTCTTTTGTTTTGCAGCATCCCCCTCGATTAAGCTTCTTGTGGATGACCCGATAGTGGTGAACCCTGGAGAAGCCATCACCTTGGTCTGTGTGACAACGGGAGGGGAGCCAGCCCCCAGCCTGACGTGGGTGAGGTCTGCCGGCATCCTGCCCGAGAAGACGGTCCTGAACGGCGGCACTTTAACGATACCTGCCATCACCTCGGAAGATGCTGGCACGTACAGTTGCATCGCCAATAACAATGTTGGAAATCCTGCAAAGAAATCCACCAACATCATCGTAAGAGGTAAGTTGAGCTGATGAACTTTTTATCTTGGAAGATGACCTGAATCCTAAGCTGACGGGATAGAAAGATTCACCTCGTGGTGTCTGATGTTTCCAAGTATACTTCTGGTCTTTCCTAATAACGTATGAGAGATGGGGATTGTTCAGCCTGGAGAAGAGAAGGCTTTGTCCGGGGACACCTTTTGGTGGCCTTTCAGGACTTGAAGGGGGCTGTCAGAAAGATGGGGAGGGACTTTTGAGCAGGGCCTGTTGGGACAGGACAAGGGGGGATGGTTTAAACTAAGAGAGGGAGATTCAGACTGGAGAGAAGGAGAAATTGTTGGTGCTGAGGGTGTGAGAGCCTGTGCCAGGCTGCCCAGAGAGGTGGTGGCTGCCCCATCCCTGGCACCATTGCAGGGGAGGTTGCCCGGGGCTCTGAGCACCCTGCTCTAGCTGCAGATGGCCCTGTCCCTGCAGGGGGGTTGGACTGGATGCCCTTGCAAGGTCCCTTCCCACCCAAACCAGTCTGGGATTCAATCCTATGAGTTAGCGTTGGCTTCAAATGGCCAGTGGCCCATGTGTTGCTCTCAAAGCCCTCAGATGGAATAAGGTTGGTGTGGTGCCCCTTTGTATTGGGAAGATGCATCACCTCTCCCATCCAAACTGGAGAGAGCTGATCACCAAAGGACACTGCCTTCTGGGCATTGCCTCTGCTGATGCCCCGCACACACTGCCTTAGCATCCTGAGAGACCTCCTGGAGATCCCATTATCTGCTTCACCCTTTTCCTCCTCCTCATCAGCTGAACGTGTTATTGCAGCGAAGGCTGCTGGGCATGCTGTGGATCTGCTGCCATCAGACAACTGTTCCCTGGGTAGGAGCTTTAGATCAGTAGCTGTGCTTTAATTACACTAAAGAGCAGGACAAATGTCTGTCTCCGATAGAAGCAAGAGAAGAGCGCTTGGGAAACAGTGACTGCCAGGTGGAGGGGGAACTGTCCCTGGGTTTTTATCTCCTTCTGGATAACTCCAGGGACACGGCCAGTTGGGTAGAGGAGGGATTTTGATGGGCTGATAGGCACCATCAGAGCAGATTAATCTACCTGACCCAAGCAGCTCATCTGCAGCTAATTTTCCATAATCTAATCTGCGCGTGGTAGCGAAACACAAACTCCCACTCTATAGGAGCTTTAAATAATGGTGTTTGATGAATCACGCTCGGGAGAAACTGCTGTGCAGGGAGCCAGTGGGGTGAATATTTTATGAGAGCCACAACCCCTGTCTACTTCTTATTGCCCAACGTATCCTACTCTTCAGCAGGATGAAGAATTAGATGCTGTTTCTGTCCCGGGCGTCAGGGAGGGAGCGTTGCATCAGCCTGGGAGATGATGGGGAGGTGTCAACAGATGTGTTTGTAGCATTGTATTTAAGCTTGGGTTTTTTGACATGTGGCTGAGGGGTTTTGCTGTCGAGAGGCAGAAGGAGCCTCGACATTAACCTGCTGTGATTTGAGGTGGCGAGTGAAGCATCAAAGGGAGAGGGGGGGCATTGTGTGAACAGAAACCTCAGTGATATCCTTGACCCAGCAGCCCAGAGGAAGAGGGAGAGCTGGGCAAAGCCAGACCTAGTGAAGTTCAACAAGGATAAGTGTAGAGTCCTACACCTGGGGAGGACCATCACCATGTCCAGGTGAGGGATAGACCTGCTGGAAAGCAGCTCCATGGAGAGGGACCCTGGTGGACAATAAGTTCCCCATGGCACAGCAGTGGGCCCTTGTGGCCGGGAAGGGCAATGGTCTCCTGGAGTGCATGAAGAAGAGTGTGGCCAGCAGATTCAGGAAGGTTCTTCTCCCCCTCTACTCTGCACTGGTGAGACCACATCTGGAGTACTGTGTCCAGTTCTGGGCTCTCCAGGTCAAGAGGGACAGGGAAATACTGGAGAGAGTCCAAGGGAGGCTATGAAGATGCTGAAGGGACTGGAACATCTCTCTGATGGGGAAAGGCTGAGAGCCCTGGGGATGTTTAGCCTGGAGAAGAGAAGACTCAGAGGGGATCTTAGGAATGGTTCCAAATCTCTGCAGGGTGGGGGTCAAGGAGAAGAGGCCAGGCTCTTGCCAGTGGTGTCTTGTGATAGTACAAGAGGTAATGGTAGCAAGGTGAAATGGGAAGTTCCACTTCAACGTGAGGAAAATCTTTTTTCCTGTTCCAGTGCCAGAGCCTGGCCCAGGCTGCCCAGAGAGGCTGTGGAGTCTCCTTCTCTGGAGCCTTTCCAGCCCCCCCTGGCTCTGTTCCTGTGTGGGCTGCCCTGGGTGACCCTGCTCTGGCAGGGGGGTTGGACTCGATGCTCTCCATAGGTCCCTTCCAACCCGTGCCATTCTGTGTTTCTATGAAAAGCTGGAGTCCCTGGCTCCCTGCAGACACACATTTCATGAGTCATACCATAATAATAACAACATGCCCTCACATGTTTATTTATAGAAGACCGTGCCTGGGAGCTGCGAGATGTTGGACAAAATATCATTAAAGTGTTTGAGGTGACTTGTTTTTTTCTTTTTTTCCTCCTGTCTGCTCTGTGGCCCTGATAATTCTGAGATGAGACCTCGATGAGGAGCAACCCAGGAAATAAATGAGGCAAAGCTCCCTCCCAGCCCCACCGCATCACAGCCTGCTATGATTCCCTGCTTATTATTTCTGCTAAAAGGGAATCACAGAATGGTGGGGGTTGGAAGGGACCTCTGGAGATCATCGAGTCCAATCCCCCTGCCAGAGCAGGGTCAGCTGGCTTAGGTCACACAGAGACGTGTCCAGGTGGGAAGAACAGTCTTGTAGACAAGAAAAAAACCCCAGATTTATTCCGGTCTTGGTTGATTTTTCGTTACTAAAAGTCATGCTGAGTTTAGGAGTGAAATATTTCTATCAGAGGTTTGGTTTCACGTTGTGTGTCTGTTTCTCAGCAGTTTGCCTGTGGCTCGTTGCTTCTCTCCGTTGCATTTCTCTTTTTTTTTGTCACTGCATATCAGGATTTTCACGCAGCAACCGAGGAGAACAGACTATTTACTTGAAGTTCCATTTAAGCCTTGCAGGAGAAGCATTTGGTAAATGGAGTTGCCATCTTCTGTCAAGTGGACTACCAATCCCAGCAGTCGACAATAATCCCCTAATCGTACCCAGGAAGAAATGTCCACTTGTCCCAAAGCATCACCACGGCTCAGATGAATGTTTTTTCCTCTTTAAAATTCACTGAATTCCACTGTGGGTTTATCTGAACGTGTCTTTATTGCATGTGCTTCAGTCCATGGATACTGCCTTACATTCAGCAGCTCTTGCCGTGGGTTTTTTTCCTGGGTATTTTCCCAGTTTTGTGGCTGGCTGCTCAAATCCATGACTACCAACCACCCCTGACATCAAACCCATTGTCAGTGACGTCATAGGACCACCAGGCATTTAATAATAGTAGCAAAATAATCTAAACCCAAATAGAGTCCTTCAAAAAGAAGCAAATAAAAGCAAATGGGGACAGACTCTTGGTCTTGGTGCCCAGGGACAGGACAAGGGGCAACGGGCACAAACTGGAAGCCAGGAGGTTCCATCTGAGCAGGAGGAGAAAGTTGTTTGGTGTGAGGGTGTGGGAGGCTGTGCCAGGCTGCCCAGAGAGGCTGTGGAGTCTCCTTCTCTGGAGAGATTCCCACCCCGGCTGGACCCTGCGCTGCTGGGCCCCTGCTCTGGGTGCCCCTGCTGGATGGAGCAGGGGGTGGCACCAGAGCAGCTCCAGAGGGCACTGCCAGCCCCCACCACGCTGGGATTCTGTGGTTCCTTAACTATTAAATTAAGCTTATTAAATTAAGATAAAGCTGCATCCTTTGAAGAACCCCCTTTCTTAGGCAAGTTGTAAGCTGCAAACTTTGCTCCCTTTGTCTGCATTCTGCTGAGCTGTTGTGTTCGTGCTTTTCCCTTTCGGCCATCAGATGATGTTCATGAAAAGTGTTGCTGAGATGAGAAAGAAGAATTGTTCTGGGTGCCATGATGCCATTCCTGAAGAGGTCCAGGCAGAATTCAGTAGCTATAATTTCCTTCGTTTGCTTGGAACAGGAGCTCACCAGAGGGAAATCATGGACTGTCTGCTGACCAATTCTAATTATGAAAGTTTTCTTTAGTGAGTCCTTTTAATGATTGCCAAGCCTGCCAGCATTGGAGTATTGGTGGGTGGCCTCATCAGTGGCATCTTCACATCCTTCTCTCAGACTGGTGATTAGAATAGAGTATTTCTAGGGGGAAAAAAAAACACATTAGAAAGTAGAGGGAACCTTGGCTCCTCTCTCTCTAGTAAAACAGGATGTTTTTATCCTTCTCTCATCAAAAAAATATCTCTCAAGTAACAAATCCAACACAACCCCTCTGGATAAACAAAGTTCCCGACAACCTCCACGCCTGATGCGTGTGCTTTCCTCTGCTTGTTTGGAGGATGTGCTGTTATTCTGATTTTTCAGTGGTAGAATGAGAAAATGCTGTTCTGATGTGATGGAAATAATTTGTCATAAAGGCCAGGATGGGGGAAAATCTGTCAGGCTTCTTTGAGAGGTCTTTCCTGCTCAAAATACTTCTGTTAATTTGCTTTCATCATGACTTTGTCACTGTATAGCTCTGTTGGTCTCAACTACAGGATAAGTCAGTCTTCCTGTAGATATTTTGTTTACTTAGAATCATAGACTCACAGAGTGGTTTGGGTGGGAAGGGACCTTTCAAGGCCATCCAGTCCAACCCCCCTGCAGGGACAGGGCCATCTGCAGCTAGAGCAGGGTGCTCAGAGCCCCGGGCAACCTCCCCTGCAATGGTGCCAGGGATGGGGCAGCCACCACCTCTCTGGGCAGCCTGGCACAGGCTCTCACACCCTCAGCACCAACAATTTCTCCTTCTCTCCACTCTGAATCTCCCTCTTTGAGTTTCAAACCATCCCCCCTTGTCCTGTCCCAACAGGCCCTGCTCAAAAGTCTGTCCCCATCTTTCTGATAGGTCCCCAGTTAAAATAAGAAGGAAACACACAGAGACACATTTGTGTTAAAATCAAGTGCAGCACCTTCCTGACAGCCCTTGGGCTGACACACGGGATGACACGCACCATGAACGTGCAGCTATACAGAGAGGACTTCCCATCATTTCCAGGAGCTTGGTAGGATGAGATCTCACCTGAGATGTGGCTCCAGGCTCAGTTCCTTGCCTTCATGTGGCATGGGAAGTTGAACATTGAGGTTATCCCATGTCCCAGGAAGCTTTTGAGCACCTTGCTCTAGTTGCAGATGTCCCTGCTCCCTGCAGGGGGGTTGGACCAGATGACCTTGAAAGGTCCCTTCCCACCCATAGCAGTCTGTGATTCTTCTAGCCTGAGGATCTGTTAGACTTTGCTGGTGGATGTTATTTTACTGCTGAAAAAATTCTCTATTCAGTGTCTTTTTTGGAGAGGGTAGCAAAAGGCATTAGAGAAATGGTAATATTGGCCTTGTAATCCTTAAGATACTACATAAAAGCACGATAATCACAATACCATACAGATTTCGGATGACAATTGAAAATGTCAAAAGAGGCAGGAATCAGGATAATCATACGTCTGCAGCTTCTGGAAAATTATACATTTTCAACATGACTCAAACTGGGTACTCAGAATTACGAGAGCGTGGAAGAACAAACACTCCAAAGGGGAAAATGAAAATAAAATCTCTCTGGAGCTGACATCGTGTCAATGTGGAATTAGCGGCTTTTGATGGTGAAGGATGTAAGGTGCCTCCTCCACCCACCGAGGGAGCAAAAATGCTGGGTAGCATCTTTGAAGGACACTTGTGCCTCAGATTGGGAAGCAGGTAGAGCCAGAGAAATGTTTTATAGGTCTTCCAGTACGGAGCAAAGACAGGATTTGGAAGGGTGTCAACGTGGAAAACTCGGATGTGTTGCCTCATCAGCAACTTCTCCCGTTGCCTTCTTTAAAGCGATGACTCCGGTGTAAAGGCAACATCTTCATCTCAGTGCCAGTTGCCTCTGCCCGTGTGATTTTCCCCTTTGGAAACAGAGTGGTGGGAGTTAATTTTCCAAAGGGGGTGCGATTCCCTGTCAGCTTAAATATAAAATAATGACCTGTGCTCAACATTAGCACAAAAGGCTTTTGCCGAACAATAAAAAAGCGCTCCAGGGAAATGTGTTTTAAGGCCAAGCTTGATGAAAGTACCAATTCCATTATGTCTAAAAACTGTGTAGTAGTGAGGGCTGAAGAGAAGGTGAAGGAAGAAAAAAAAAAAAAAACAAAACCAAACAAAAAAGAGCCAAAAAGGATAAGAAGAAGATTGTGAAAAAAAAAAAATTTTTTGTAATTTTGTAAAAGATTTAAAAAAAAAAAAAAATCATAGAATAGAATCATTCAGGTTGGAAAAGACCCTTGGGATCATTGACTCCACCCCTGTAATAATATTAATAAATAAATTACTGATATCCATTCTCACACCCCTGCTTACCCTCTGCTTTCCCGTGGCATCTTGACTTATCCAGGAGCTTTTTCTTGGTAATTTCCCATGTTGGTTTGTAGCAGTTGCACGCAGGAAAGGAGAAAAATAAGCTTGCCTGATTACACAGCAGCACCTCTGCCATCACCCCTCGAAGATCCTCCAATGCTGCTAATTGAAATGTGAGCAGGACACCCCTCCCAAGGGCTGACACCGAGTGCCAGGACAGTCCCCAAAGCTCACAAGGTTTATCCCAAAGAGGGGAATTGGGTTTTGGCGGCACCAGTGACAGTCGTCACCCAGCGGGTGCTGCTGGGAGCTGTGCAGCTGCTGGATGCTGGCCAGTGGCCAAGCACTGTCTCCATCTGACACACAGAAGCATTAGCTGGCATCGTTTGAGATTGTAGAATCCCAGCGTGGTGGAAGGGCCCTCTGGAGCTGCTCTGGTGCCAACCCCTGCTCCATCCAGCAGGGGCACCCAGAGCAGGGGCCCAGCAGCGCAGGGTCCAGCCGGGGTGGGAATCTCTCCAGAGAAGGAGACTCCACAGCCTCTCTGGGCAGCCTGGCACAGCCTCCCACACCCTCACACCAAACAACTTTCTCCTCCTGTTCATGTGCTGGGAGTAGGATGATGATGGGAGTGCTTGTTGGAGATGCTGGCTTCAGCGTGCCAAGTCTAAAATGTTGGGTTTTCTGTGCAACTGGCATGAGTATGGTTTAGGCCAAAAAAAAGGGAAAAAAAGTCATCCAATTCTGGTTCTCCCACCGAGAAACACACCCTGCAAATGGGATTTCAATGAGACAAGATTTTAGCCTGGCAGACCTGGTCTCGTGGCACATCCAGCATCTTGCTACAGTCGTAAGTTCCCAGTGCACCATCCTAAAAGTTTACAGCTCTGAGAATGAATGAATGTGTAAAATAGTTTATGCTGCAGAGTTTAATAAGCCCATTTATTTTTATTATCTGCCATAGCAGTCTCGGGCATGTGTGTTTCCCAGGCTGGAGTGCAGCACGGACAAGTTCATAAAACGGTTCCCCTATAAAAGTGGAGTTGGTTTCCTACCCTTTCATCAGCACTTCCCAGAATTCCTCCATCCAGAAATTTTATTTCCAAATACATCTGCCGCTCTGCAAAAGCATCAGGTGGTGCCTGTTGGTCCACGAGCATCTCCAAAGACCTATCAGAAGGGATTTCAAGAGGTAGCGTTCATTTGATCTCTCTCCTCCTGACCCTTGCACAGTCAGGTAGCCACGTTCTTTCTTCACCAGGGGCAAGGAAAAAAAGGTTGTCCTTGCCATTGGTTGGCTAATAGTTATTAGCTACAACTTTTTTTTGGCAGCAGCATGGCGTCGTAGTTTAATATTGCGTTAAGTCTTGGCTGATGAATCCGTGATGAGGTCTGGGGAGTGCTCACGTTATCATTTTGGCTGAAAAAAAATGGAGTTTTTCCAAGCTCTGTCTCATCTTGAAGGGAGAGGGTGAGAAGAGAAGAAAGAACATTGCAGAGTGTTTTGTTCTGATGGTACCAAGATGTTTTTGATGACCTTGACATGTGTTGCCTGCTGCAATACGAGTACCTTACGTCTGTGAATGGTATTGGTGGGTCTCTTCATTTTGGAAAGTTTTGTAGGATCCTGATTAGTTTTGGAGGCATTGAGCTGTGGAATAAAACCAAAGCACGGAAGGGAACTGCATCCCGTGCTGGAACAAACCCAGGCTGGAACGACATCCTGCGGTCGAACAAAGCTGTTGAAGCCACACAAGAAGCAGGAGATGGGGAAAAACCAGTGGGGAAGCCTTGGAAAACTGGGGGAGGTTTGCTCTAGGTCTTGGCAGAGTACTGGGTGCTGAGTTTCATTTGCAGTCTGTGGCAAAGAAGAGTGAAGATTTGCCATATATTACTTTGGGGCATCCAGGAAAACTCAGCAAGGCATTTTATTTTATTTTATTTTTTTCCTTTGACAGCTTTGGCACGAGAGTTAAACTTTATAAAGGCATTGGCCCTGGAAAACACCCAGCTGTGATGTTCAGAGGATTTATAATTTGTTTGGCAAGTGCACAGCCCACTGGGGATTGTCTCAGCTTCTCTGAATTGCTTAATTTCCATCCCCATTCCTGTCTGGCTTGTGATGGGACTTGTGGAGCTCCTATTTGCCCGCGAGATGGGCGGTCGGTGGGATGGGGCAGCCCTGAGCCCACAGGTCTGGCCAGGGTTCCACACCCTACGGTGCCTTGGCAACCAGGAACAGCCTCAGATTTTGTAGCATAGAAGATGTTTGGTTTTGTTTGGTTTTTTTCCCCTTTCAGGACAAGGGGTGATGGTTTGAAACTAAAAGAGGGAGATTAGAGTAGATATGAGGAAGAAATTGTTGGTGGTGAGAGCCTGTGCCAGGCTGCCCAGAGAGGTGGTGGCTGCCCCATCCCTGGCACCATTGCAGGGGAGGTTGCCCGGGGCTCTGAGCACCCTGCTCTAGCTGCAGATGGCCCTGTCCCTGCAGGGGGGTTGGACTGGAAGGCCTTGAAAGGTCCCTTCCCTCCTAAACCAGTCTGGGATTCTGTGATTCTATTTGAGGTTTCAAAATACACTAAATGCCAGCTGGCAGTTTGGCACCACTTCTTATTGATCCACCATCATTAATTTTTTTGCTATTTCACCCTCATGTACCCTTCCTGATGCATTTGAATCATTACCTGAGTCTCCTTAAAACCAGAGAGGAAAGCAGACTTCCACCAGGCAGATGGGGCTGGTTCTTGGTAGGACACTGCAGTTTCTATGGGTGACAAGAGGAACTGGCCTCAAGTTGCCCCAGGGCAGGTTTAGGTTGGAGCTGAGGAACAATTTCTTCCCCTTGAGGGTTCCCCAGGGCTGTGCCAGGCTGCCCAGGGCAGGGGTGGAGTCCCCGTGATCCCTGGAGGGGTTTCCAAGCCGTGGAGCTGTGGTGCTGAGGGACAGGGGGCAGTGGTGCCCTGGCACTGCTGGTTAATGTTGGACTTGGTGATCTTGAAGGTCTCTTCCAACCTAAACAACACTGTGATTCAGTGACACCACTGGGGCGACTCCTCGTTGTCACAAGCAGGAAACCAGAGGCAGAAGGTTCTGTGATCTCCATCCCTGGAAGTTTTCAAGCCCTGAACAGCCTGGCCCTGCTTTGAGCAGGAGATTGGTCTGGAAACCCCCTGAGCTTCCTTCCCACCTGGATATTTCCATGAACCTGTATGGCTTGGCTCTTTGGATGATGCTTATTTCTCTTGACTGTTTACTTCTGAAAGCAGTCAAAAGAGAAAGCATGCCGTGTATCACATCCTATGATCTCGGCTTCATCTGCTTAATGGATCATACACCAAGTAACTTGTAAACTGAAACCTTCTTCAGGACAAAGAAGAACACACCTCCCCTTCCTTGAGAAGCAAAGCTCTGAAAGAAATAGGAGCACGTTAATTAGAGCACACGTTAACTCCAGACACCTGCCACGTGATGTCTCCAGAACAATACATCTTCTTTTTGTTTTTTCCCTTCTCAAAATTAGAAGCATTTATAAAAATAGAGACAAAGACCTGAAATCTTGCCGCAGTATTTGCATTTAAATTGAAAATGTGAGTGCATCTGCTCTTGTAAGTGCCAAATAATTACTTGATTTTAAAAAGTTTGGAGATTTTCGAGTAGAAGATGCTTGACAACTTAATTGTTCTGATAGCTGCTGGAAGTTTTGGCTTTAAAAATCTTGAAGCTAAACCTGTGTTGATGGAAGCAAAGTGAATTGTTGGTAAAATGGTGAAAATACGGGTCTCTTTTTTTTAGCAAGACTCTACTTCAAGTCTGTCTTTGGATAGAAAGGTGACTACAGGGGACATCCTTGTCACCATTCTCTCGCAGAGTCTTGAATGCACTATTTAAGAAGCTTGAGTTTTGAGAGCAGTCAGCGTTGGCGAATTCTCCCTAAAATCTCAGTGGTTGTTTGTGGAATTCTGCTAGTGTTTTAATGGTCTCCTTATGGCCCAGACAAGGAGCACCCTACCTGCATCCTCAGTAGGCATGGTTTCTGCTCGAGAGCAAGCGTTCTTCTGTGGAAACATCCAAGAGTGCTATTTGCTGGTAATGCAGGTGAAGCGAGCTCTGGGCAGAGCTTCCAGGTGATTTGATTTGATGGTGGACAGCCTTGTTTTAATCCTGAGCAAAATGTGCAGATCTCCTTTCAGCATATGGAAGTTTCCATGTCTCAGTGGACCAAACAGTTAACGGGGTTCTAGAGATGAGCTGGGGGCTAAGACAGTTCTCCTTGCTAGAGGAGAAACCAAAAACCAGGGTGATGTTGTCAAGGGTCAGGGCTAGGCTGGCCAGTAGATGATGACAGATGCTCTGTTAACCTCTCTCCGCCTTCCCAAAGGGGAAGAGAAAGGGAATAAGGGAGAGAATCTTGAAATGATTGACATTTTCTATACATGGCTGCATGCCCATAACAGTGCTGAGTATGATGGATGATGGGCATCAGGCAGAAAGGAACAGAAGGGCTTATCTACAGGGCACTCTAGAGCAGGCACGTCTGTGTCCAGAATTGATGTGCAGACCCTGCAGATGCCACGGTCCAGATAAACTTCACTCACGAAGAGCCGATACCCGCAAACTTTGTCACACGGAGTGTGGATTTGCTCCTCTGGTTTAGAATTAGGTCGGAAGACTGTAACGCTGCGTGGTTCTTTTCTTGCTGTTTCCCTTTTAAATGCTTGGTTGGCAAAATCAGATTTGAGTTTCCAAGGTTCCTTATGCAGAACATGATGTCAAAACGTATTTTAATGTAAGAGAAGGAAGTTTAATGGACTCAACGGTGATACTCACCAGCGAGGGGGGTATTTTAGACAGTTGTTAAATTGTCTCTACTCCGCTTAGCTCTTTGATAACGTGGTTTGAGGCAAAATCCTGCAGAATATTGAAGATGATGCAACTTCGTTGCCTACAGCCAAAATAAACAGAGAATTTGCGTTTCTTTGGAGCTTATGATCGAAACTTTCTTTTGCTTCTGTTGATTTGATAGAGGTAGACACATTAATGACGAAACAAACATCACCAAAGGATTTCCACGAGTCTTTCTTCGGTGGGAATGAACATTTTTATTTAGTGCAGAAGTCTATTTTATGCTGAGTTTTCACAAAAAAAAAGAATAAATCTACCAGGCAATGTGGACTGCACTGCGGTTTCCAAGGTGTGGGACTGGAGCAGATCCCTTTGTCCCATGCACTTAACCATTCAGACAGTCAGCCCGGGTGTGTCGATGGTGGATGACCACCTTGGCAAAGTGCTGTCCAGGGCAGCCTCAAAAGGTATTAATATTTTCTTTGTTGGTTGTCTGTGCTGCAAGGGAACAAGGTGAGATGGTCCCTGTCTCATAGGAAGTCAGCGTTACAGACTCCTGGTTACCTGGTGGTCTGTGATCCCCCCAACTTAACCACAGATCTTTTTTCACTTAAGAGATCTGCATGTTCTGCATGATCTTAATGCCTGGGGTGCGTAAAGAAGAGTGTGGCCAGCAGGTTCAGGAAGGTTCTTCTCCCCCTCCACTAGACCACATCTGGAGTGTTGTGTCCAGTTCTGGGTTCCCCAGTTCAACAGGGACAGGGAAATACTGGAGAGAGAGCAGCAGAGAGCTACAAACACGCTGAAGAGACTGGAAGATCTCTCTGATGGGGAAAGGCTGAGAGCCCTGGGGCTGTTTAGCCTGGAGAAGAGAAGACTCAGAGGGGATCTGATCAATGGTTACAAATATCTGAAGAGTGGGTGTCAAGTAGAAGGGGCCAGGCTCTTGTCAGTGGTGCCCTGAGATAGGACAAGAGGTGATGGTAGCAAGGGGAAACCCAGGAAGTTCCACCTCAACAGGAGGAAAAACTTCTTCCCTGTGAGAGGGACAGAGCCTGGTCCAGGCTGCCCAGAGAGGCTGTGGAGTCTCCTTCTCTGGAGCCTTTCCAGCCCCCCTGGCTCTGTTCCTGTGTGGGCTGCCCTGGGTGACCCTGCTCTGGCAGGGGGGTTGGACTCGATGATTTTTTTGAGGTCCCTTCCAACCCCTACCATTCTCTGATTCTATCCTAGTGCACGGTTGTGATTGCTTTGCGATTAGTAACGTATGTCATTGTCATATAGCGAAGCTCAGGTCACAGGAGTGATGCATCAGAGTAAAGACATAAGCTGAAAGGTGCCTTTTTCTCTGCTGTTTGGGGTTTGAAACAGATTATTTCAGGGGAACATAAATAATTCAGAATTCCAGCAGTAAAACCTCGCTTGATGTACTACTGTACATTTTTGTGTGCCTTTGACGACAGTGAAGCAAGTAATCTTATCTTTTCCTTATTCCTCAGTGAGGGGATACGTACGATTTCATACAGATCACGAGTTAGCTGTGGAACCCACCAAGCCAGATATTAAATACATCCATTCCCTGTGTTGAACCAGTGCATTTAACAGCTATTGCTGGAATTCTGTATTGCCAAGCTGGTGTCTGAAACCTGGGCAGAGGTGAGCTGTGTCCAACACCTCCACAGCTGCAGGGGAAAAAAAAAAATCACTGACTTGCTCCTCCAAGGGAAAGAAGTTGAGTTTTTATTTTCCTCCACAACATCAGCAAAGGCTGCAGTCATGAGCGGCCGTGTGCGACAGGAAGAGTTGGCTCCTCGAGATGTCTTGAGGAAAAAAAAGGTTACGGATGCACTTTCTGAGTCTTTTAGGGGCTAATCTCTGCGGCGAGGCTGTGAATCTTCTGAATTGTGGTTGTGTGAAAGCTTCGGATTGCTTTTCCCATCTGTAAGGCTCTAGGAGATGAAGGACCTGTTGTGATTGAAGCAGGAGCTGGTGATAAGAGCCGACTTTCTTTACCCACCACCTGCAGTACATCTTCCTCTCCAGAACCGGTGAATCAGCCCGGTAATCATCTTTTGGTACAGAGATCACAGCAGTGCCGTGGAGAGCTGCTTCTCGGTCTTCTAAAGCAAGCAGCCTACATCTGGATTAACAGACTGGAGCTTCTAGAGAGCGAAGCTGGGCTTTGCAGCTCCCTTTCCACGCAAGTTGTGCCCGTGGTGCTTTTTTCTGCTTCTTTTTTTTTTTTCCCCTTTGCTGTGAAACAGAAGTCATGGCAAAGGACGTAATCCGAAGCACACAGAAGTCACAGAAGGACCGTCATTCACTTGGGTGAACTTTGGATCAGGTCTTTCTTTGCTTTTTCTCTGCAGGCCGTTGGCCTTTAAAATGGTCAAGAATCTTTCCAATTAGCACAAACTCTTTTTCCTGCATATGAGATGGAAACATCCGAGGAGCTTGGTAACTTCTGAGCACTGTGAAAGGATTGCTGCCTTGCCTGACCCTAGGGATGTTCTTTAAGAAGATGGAGAGCCCCTTTTTACAAGGAGTCACATGGAAAATGCAGGGAGCCATGGGTAGAAGTTACTCCTGGGGAGATTCCAATTGGACTCCAGAAGAGAATTTTTCACAATGAGAACAATTAGAGATTGGAATCATCTCCCAAGAGAAGTGGTGGATTCCCCTCCGCTGGGCCGTTTTAAGACTCAGCTTGACAGGGTGCTGGGCCAGCTCATTTAAACTATATATGTATGAAAAGGTTGGACTGGATGATCCTTGAGCTCCCTTCCAACCTGGTATTCTTTATGGAATATGGAATCTCCATCGGTTTTGGAGGATCCTGGAAGTGAGCTGGATCTGGAGGTGAAGGTATTAGCACTTGGTAAAATGTCAGTGCTGAGTGCTCAGAAACAAGTGGCATTGTGGATGCTGTGTTCGTGAAACCTCCAAAGTGCACTCGTGGTGCTACAAGACTTCCCATGCAGGTCTTTACATCTGCCTGGCAGATTAGGAGGTGACATTCTCCTCTTGCTCACCAGGAACAGGTTAAAACAAAAATTACTCGGGATCTCTAAGGAAATGTGAAAGGGAACAATCAAACTTAGCCAAAGCCATTCCTAGTGAGTGCACAGAGCCTGGACCTCATGTGGCATCCGACTGCTCAGTCAAGGTTAAAATCAGTAAGTTGCACAGTTCTGCTACTTAATCTTGCTGTTGTCATGGGCTGCACACGGACGCAGACCTCAGCAAACACAAACCCAAACATTTGGCTTCTGAGGAACCTGGGGTTGTTCAGCCTGGAGAACAGGAGGCTCAGAGGAGACCTTCTGGCTCCGACAGCTCCTGACAGGAGGTTGGAGCCAGGTGGGGTTGGGCTCTGCTCCCAAGGAACAAGTCACAGGCCAAGAGGAAACATCCTCAAGTTTCCCCAGGGGAGGTTTAGGTTGGAGCTGAGGAACAATTTCTTCCCCTCCAGGGTTGTCCAGGGCTGTGCCAGGCTGCCCAGGGCAGGGGTGGAGTCCCCGTGATCCCTGGAGGGGTTTCCAAGCCGTGGAGCTGTGGTGCTGAGGGACAGGGGGCAGTGGTGCCCTGGCACTGCTGGGGGAAGGGTTGGACTTGCTGATCTTCAAAATTTTCCCCAACCCAAATGATTCTGATTCTCTGTGTCCTTCATCATCTTAGGAAGCAGCCAGAGGCCAATAGTGATTATGTCAAAGCCTGCAAATCATGTTCACACTATTCAGTTATGATGTCTGATGCCATTAATATGTCAAGAAATGTTCATTGACGAGATGTGAAGATTTTGATGCATTAAAGGAGCATTTTGGGGTGATTGGGGTGGGGTTGGGAAGATGGGACTTCAGTGAATGCAAATAGACCTCAGCTGAGATACAGAAATGCATTTTATTGCTTTGAAATGTAATTAATGAGGGAAGGCAAAGGCAGCTTTGGACTTGGAAGAAAAAAAAAATTTGTTTCATCTTTGTTTATTTAATCACACTGTGGTTCTTTGGGTCCTCTTTGGAGAAAGAGTGACACTTTCCTGGGTCTCCAAGGACAGTTACAGACTCACTTTGCATTAATAAGGTCCCTCTCAGTCTTCTCCTCTCAACACTAATCAGCCCCAGTTCCCTCAGCCTTACATCATAGGGGAGATGCTCAAGTTCCTTATCATCCTCGTAGCCTCCGTTGGACTCTCTCCAGTAGATCCCTGTCTCTCTTGAACTGGGGAGCCCAAAACTGGACAGGGTGTTCCAGGTGTGGTCTCACCAGGGCAGAGTAGAGGGGGAAGAGAACCTCCCTACGTTTCAACGTACTTAGCATTATAATAAGGGAATGTCTAGAAATTATGGTCCAAGAACCGACACATGAGGATAATCCAAGCCACCGATTTATGGAGGTTGTCCATGAATGCAGACCCGTGTGTGGGATACTTATGGAAATCACTCTTCCATTGTCTGGTGCATTTGTACCCGTCTCAACTTGGGTGGTCCTAAGAGATCTCTATATGGCAGACAATGGAAATCAGTCAGGTCTGAAGTCATTTTGGAGACCACATCTAAAATGTGTTTATCTAAGACTCTCCATCTGCAAGAAACAGCTTTGTAATCCCAAGGCTGCTGAAGGCACAGTCACTCCAGAGAGGTCAACTGACCCCGTGTTGTTTTGCCAAGGGCAAACCTGTTAGTTCTGGGTCTGAGACTAGCTTAAGGGAACCCTTCAGTGCTGGAATAACTTTTCTTTCAAAGATCTGAGGAGGGTCATCCCAGGCCCTCCTGTCTCTGCCAGCCAAGAGCTCCCTAAACTCTGATTTAATTCTCTTCTCCATCACAGTGTAACTGAGAGTGGTTCATCTGCTCCAAAGGGTTTCTGACCTAGTAGGTCAAGAAGTTTTCAGTATGTGAAGTAATTTGGAGTCTGCTCTGTCTGGAGTGGGGGATCCAGGCTCAATTTCTCCTTCCTACAAGGAGCTCTACCTCCTAAGATACTGTGTCACCTTGGCTGCTACTGCCGTTTTCAGGATTTGGGAAGGGGAGGCTTATTATCACTTATGGGTGGTGGTGGAATTGCATCTTGCAATGTTTTCCATCCTTGAAAATGAATGGTGGAGCAAGTCCACCAGGAATTCCAGTGAGAGGCACTCTAGTTTTTGGGCTGCTTCTGGGACAAGTATTGAGCAACTCATCACTGTCACATCTGGGACAATTCTGGCCATTGTCCCTGGGTTCCAGGTCAGAGAGAAGTGTGTCTGCCCATGATGGCCCCCCACTGCTCCCTCTTCCCTCTGCCCCCCAGCTCCACATGCCTGCAGCTATCGGGCATCTTTGGGCACCTGAGGTTGGTTTCTTGGGGACATCTTCCAGGTATGGATGGTGATTTTCATGTGCTTCGGTGGCACATTAGGAATTCTGAGATAAGCGGGTTAATTGTAGAGGTCACTGTGTTTATTCTGGTGCCAGGTGAGATTAGAGATTTACAGATACGGGCCGTGTAATGATCTTATTTAACGCTGAAAAGACGCTGTATTTTGAAAGTCAAATTTTCTGCTGATTTTGGTGGTGACAGAAGAAAACGCTGATAGCTGCGCAGTTCCTGGAGTCCTGGAGGATGGGGCTGTAAAAACAGCAGGTTGCCTTTCAACCACAGCTTGTAGTTGCTCAGTTGTTGGATTGTTAGATGTGGGGAGTTCAGGGCTGTTACTGGTGAATATGGTGTGTACGTTCGTGTGGCTTGGGAGACATTAAGAAGTTTAGTTTGGTTTTGGTTTGGAGAAAGGGAGGAGGAAAGGAAATTGAGCAAAAAAAAATTTCCTTCACTTCCAAATTTCTAGGAACTCCTGTAACTTTCTCCAGAATCCCAGCCCTCCTCTGACCTCCTTCCGTTGGGATGTACAGAAGAGTACGTTGCTCAGATGTCTGCTCTGCTCATTTTTTTGGTGGTTGGTTAGAGTTTGCTGTATCAGATCACCAGATGATCAGCAGATCATCATTACGTGGATGATCCAGCCCACTTATTTCTTGTACCCAACACTCGGACTGCGTAAAACCAAACAAGGACCAACCCCAGAAAACTTAGTTGTTGTTGTAATTCAGTCCATGAGTCAGAGAGCTGAGACCTTCCTGGCCCGTGAAGGAAGTGGCTTATGGCCCAACGTTTGGGATCCTGTGTGCCTTAGCTTGAAGATATATGGTAGCACCAGCCAAAAGAAAGGACAGGTGAGATTGATGTGACTTCTGTATTAGACCTTTTCTTTTTTTTTTTTTCCTTAATGGGATCAGAAACTGCTGAAATGTTCTGCAGAAGCACTCAAAGGAAAGGAGAAAAATTCAGAGCTAAAAATAGTTTACCGAGGTTATCAGCGACTAATTCTGGTTGAAATGTGCTGCTCATCGTGCCTACGGAGTTATTTTTTGCTTTCTCCCAGTCTGAAAATTATTTGCATAATACACTTACTGGGGTTGGTGCATTTTTTTGAGCATTGTTTGCTCTTCCATTTTCAAACAAACAAAGTTGAGCTTGTGTTTCAAAGTTTCTCACCCTGACAGTTTCCAGCTGTCCTAAGATGTAGGGTTCCTTCTCTTGAATCAAAGCTCCTGTTCCTATGCATCTGGGACATTGTGTCCAGTTCTGGGCCCCTCAGCTCAGGAAGGACAGGGAACTGCTTGAGAGAGTCCAGCGCAGAGCCCCAGAGGTGATGGAGTGGAGCATCTCCCTGCTGAGGAAAGGCTGAGGGAGCTGGGGCTCTTCAGCTTGGAGAGGAGGAGACTGAGGGGTGACCTCATCCATGGTTATAAATGTGTAAAGGGCGAGTGTCAGGAGGATGGAGCCAGGCTCTGATCAGTGACATCCAATGATAGGACAAGGGGCAACGGGTGCAAGCTGGAACAAAGGAGATTCCACATAAACATAAGGAGAAACTTTTTCATTGTGAGAGTGACAGAGCCTGGCCCAGGCTGCCCAGAGAGGCTGTGGAGTCTCCTTCTCTGGAGACATTCAAAACCCACTTGGATCTGTTCCTGTGTGACCTGCTCTGGCAAGGGGGGTTGGACTTGATCTTTCAAAGTCCCTTCCAACCCCAAGCATTTCTTCTGCTTCCTGGGGATCCAGCTGCAGCTTTTAAAAGGGAAGGAGAGCTGCTTGGTGAACACTAGTATGCTTTGAGACAGAAATGGACTCTTGAAAGGCCCCAAAACTTGCTGAAAGAAATGAAATCATCGTAAATTTTTAAAAATCCACATTACCTGCTCAGGTTCTTGAGAGCACAACCTAAAGAGCAGCACCCAGACCGACGCCGTACCTCCACCCCTCATCAGCCCAGCGAGTCTTGCACTTGATGATCTCAGGTCTTTTCCAACCTCAGTAATTCTGTGCATCGTAGGATAGAGGAGGTGCTGAGGGCCATGGGTCAGTGGTGCCCTGGCAGTGCTGGGGGAATGGTTGGACTGGATGATCTTGAAGGTCTCTTCCAACCCTAAGGATTCTACGATTCAGGGAACTTTTCAGCTTGTAGCCTTTGCTGTTTGGAAGAAGGTCACGCTTTGTGGGTCCTGTACTGCAAAGCTCCACATACGGGGTAGCAGGGAAGGGTGGGAGGGGAAAACAGGGCAACTTGGAGAACTTCTGAGCAAAGTCAGCACGATGACAAAAAATGGTGGGTCTAAATGTTTGTCTTTTAGCGTTTGCGTTCAACCTGGGGATTTGCTTGTGCCCTTTCTGACTGGTATTTTCACCGAGGGACTTTCAGGTTGGAGATGGCCTCTGTAGACTCACATACGTACTTAGGCACGCTGGTAGAGGGGGAGAGGGATATTGGGCTTGTGTAAGTAGCATTTTATTTTCAGAACATCAAAATCTATGTGATTTTGAAAGACTTAACGGCTGCCTCTGAAGCACTCTTCTGAAAATGGGTACGCACCGACACACCAGTAGAGCAACCACTTTATTGGTGTAAATGGTGATGGGTTGGGGATAGTTTCATGCTCATCTAAAGAGCGACGAAGAAAGTCGGAGAGATGAGTTGCAGCGTTGTTTTGCTGTCGTGCAGTAGCTTGATGAGGGAACGCTACTCAAAGATGCTGATCTTAGCAGGAAGACAGTGGGAGAGAATGTTCTCCTGAGTTGCTGCGGCCCCTGCATGGGTGTGAGGCACTCCTGAGCCTGCCTTGGAGATGGTCTCAAAAATCTCATCTGTCTTGGACTTCCCTTAACTCTGCTCTGGGCTAGACAATTAATTGAATTTGTATTGCAGGCTTGAAAAGCTTTGGTTGGAGGTAGAGATCCTTGGGATGCACTGTGCTTCTCCAAATCGGAGCGCAACCTTCAGCCTTGGGCTTCTCACACAGAATCACACTCATAGAATCACTAAGGTTTGAAAAGACCTTTAGGATCAGCAAGTCCAATCGTTATCTGCCTCTACCGGGGCCACTGCTACACCAAATCCTTGAGCATGGCATATAGACAGCTTCTAAATACATCCAGGGTTGGTGACTCAGGAACTTTCATGGACAACCTGCTCCAGTCTGTGATAACTCTTTTGGTAGACAAGTTTTTCCTGGTGTCCAACCCAAACCTCCCCTGGGGCAGCTTGAGGTCTGTTCCTCTTGTCCTGGTGCTTATTCCTCGGGAGCAGAGCCCAACCCCCCTGGCTCCAACCTCCTGCCAGGAGCTGTCAGAGCCAGAAGGTCTCCCCTCAGCCTCCTCTGCTCCAGGCTCAACAAGCCCAGGTCCCTCAGCTGCTCCTCAGCACCCTTGTGCTCCAGCCCCTTCCCCAGCTCCGTTGCCCTTCTCTGGCCACGCTCCAGCCCCTCACTGTCCTGCTGGGAGTGAGGGGCCCAAATCTGACCCCAGGATTCCAGGGGTATCCTCCCCAGTGCCAAGTGCAGTGGAACACTTACCTTGCTGGCCACACTAGTGCTGGTAGAGGCCAGAATGCCATTGGTCTTCTTGGACATCTATACACACTGCTGGCTTCTCTTATGAGTCCAGGACGGTTTTTCTTCATCCGAGAAGAACCAGCTAGCGAAGTGCAACCAACTTGCCCATGATGGACTTGCTGGTGTCGTTCCATCTCAGTGGAGCATCTTTTTGCCTGTTCCCATGGACCATTGCCTAAGGATGTACTTTCAGCCCCTTTCCCTTCTAGATCTGGCAGAGGTTTTCCTGCCTGAACATGTGTAGTCAGCTGCTGCTGCAGCCTCGGGGAGGGAGCAGGGTGTGCAAAGCAGAGCAGGCTGTAGCCTCAGGCATGTGCTTGCCTCTTCTCGTTTAACCAGCTGGCACAAAGCTATTTTGCATGGCCATGGCTGTTTCCAGATGGATTGGAGATGACACTACTGGTTGTATTAGTGACGTCAGGTTGATATCTCTGTTTTCACTTCTCTCGGTGCTCTCGTAGCAAGGGGGTGAGAAAGGGCTTGTAAATGCCTCCAGAGATGGATAACAAACACTGAAGGTTCATGAATTATTTTGGTTACTCTTCAGTTGTCAGCGGTTCAGTCTAATTTAGGTGCTCCGAATTGCTGTTTTTCATTTTGGAAATGACAAGTACTTTAGCAATGTACACTCTGTGACGATGTTTGATTAATATTTGATCCTGCCGTGTGCTAAATGTGTGCATTAGAAGCTTCAAGTGACTTCCCAAGCATCATGGATTCATAGAATGGTTCTGGTGGGAAGGGACCTTTCAAGGGCATCTAATCCATCCCCCTGCAGGGACAGGGCCATCTGCAGCTAGAGCAGGGTGCTCAGAGCCCCGGGCAACCTCCCCTGCAATGGTGCCAGGGATGGGGCAGCCACCACCTCTCTGGGCAGCCTGGCACAGGCTCTCCCCACCCTCAGCACCAACAATTTCTCCTTCTCTCCAGGCTGAATCTCCCTCTTTGAGTTTCAAACCATCACCCCCTGTCCTGTCACAACAGGCTCTGCTAAAGTCATACGCAGGCATGAAGTGAAGCACCAGCCTAAGTCTTTGCAAAGTGTGAAGATGCAGAATCTTTATTAAAGTTTTTTGGTTTTGTTTGTTTTTTTCACACGTTTCAGCCTTAAAAAAAGGACGTTTTTGGATCACCCCCGACCCCTACCACAAAGACGACAACATCCAGATTGGGCGAGAGGTGAAGATCTCCTGCCAGGTGGAAGCCATCCCTTCTGAAGAGCTCACGTTCAGCTGGTTTAAAAACGGCCGCCCGCTGCGCAGCTCGGAGCGGATGGTCATCACGCAGACGGACCCCGACGTCTCCCCTGGCACCACAAACCTGGACATCATCGACTTGAAATTCACGGACTTTGGGACGTATACGTGTGTCGCGTCTCTGAAGGGAGGTGGCATATCGGATATCAGCATTGATGTCAACATCTCCAGCAGCACAGGTAAGGAGGATTTCTTTGGTAGCAGGTTTACTTTGGTGTCACCAAGTTATGACTTTCCTTTCTTCAGGGACAAACGAGTGTGTGCCCAGAGCGCTTTTCACCATGAGGCTATAATAGAGTTGTTTTGGTTGGAAGATCCCTTTAAGACCATTGAGTCCAGCCATTCCCCTGGGGCTGCCAGGGCACCACTAACCCATGACCCTCAGCACCACAGCTCTATGGCTCTTCAGTACCTCCAGGTTTGGTGACTCCACTACCTCCCTGGTACAGAGCTTCACAACCCTGCCAGTGAAAAAAATTTTTCAGTGAAGATTCTGTCATAGAATGGTTTGGGTGGGAAGGACCTTTCAAGGCCATCCAGTCCAACCCCCCTGCAGGGACAGGGCCATCTGCAGCTAGAGCAGTGTGCTCAGAGCCCCAGCCAACCTCCCCTGCAATGGTGCCAGGGATGGGGCATCAACCACTTCTCTGGGCAACCTGGCCCAGGCTCTGACCACTCTCAGCATCAAAAATGTCTTCCTTACATATCCAAACAGATCATGGGCTCTGAGTTAAAAGGACAGAAACCTGAGTAAGTAGAATGTGGTGCATGCTGCTAAGAACATACAAGATCTCCTCTCAGGCTTGTCTTCTCCAAATTAAACAGCAACAAGGCTCTCAGCATTTCCTCATCAGAGATGTTCCAGTCCGTCATCTTCATAGCCTCCTTTGGGCTCTCTCCAGTATTTCCCTGTCTCTCTTGAACTGGGTTGCCCAGAATTGCACCCAGTACTCCAAATGTGGCCTCACTAGGGCAGAGTAGAAGAGGAGGAGAACCTTCCTTGACCTGCTGGCCACACTCTTCTACGTGCACCCCAGGAGACCATTGGCCTTCTTGGCCACAAGGGCCCATCGCTGTTCCATGGATGATTTATTGTCCACCAGGACTCCAAGGTCCTTCTCCATGGAGCTGCTTCCCAGCAGGTCAGCCCCTCCTCTGTACTGGTGCAGGGGGTTACTCCTCCCCAGGTGTAGGACTCTGCACTTATCCTTGTTGAACTTCATTAGGTTCCCCCTTTGCCCAGCTCTCAGGTCTGCCCAGACCAATTATCATATGATAATTGATAATAAATTTTGCTAGTAAATAATGAATATTAAAGAATAAGGAATATTTCCTAAAACAGCAGTTAACAAAATAGAAATCACCTGCTTTTCATTATCTCATGGGGTGTATCAAGAGAATGGAGCCTGGCTCTTTCCAGCAGTGTGTACTGGGAAGGTCAGAGGCAATGGGCATGAGTTGAAATGAGAAGTTCAGACTGGATATAAGGAGCAGCTTTTTCCTCATGAGGACATCCAAGCTGGAAACAGAGTCACAGAATCAAATGGAAGGAGACAATCTCCTTTCTGCAGTGCCCAGTAATAGGACAAGGAGTAACGGGTATAAAATTCAGCGTAGAAGGTTCCACCTCAACATGAGGAGGAACTTCTTCCCTGTTCCAGTGCCAGAGCCTGGCCCAGGCTGCCCAGAGAGGCTGTGGAGTCTCCTTCTCTGGAGCCTTTCCAGCCCCCCCTGGCTCTGTTCCTGTGTGGGCTGCCCTGGGTGACCCTGCTCTGGCAGGGGGTTGGACTTGATGGTCTCCAGAGGTCCCTTCCAACCCCCACCATTCTGTGATTCTGTGATTATTCCAGGGTAAGAGCTGAGGTTGCCATGATGGACGGTGGTTGCACACAACCTTTGTTACCTGCTCGCTTGGTGGAGTGGCCGGTGACGGCTGCGCGCTCGTGCGTCGCCCATCTGGCAGGCGCTAACTGCTGTATTATCTCTCCTGGCTGGGGAATCGTTGGGGAAATTGATGGGATTGATTGGAAACCCCCAGGAGATGACCGCAGCGATGAGCTCGCCGCGCTGCCATCAGGCTGTGACGGATGGGTTGTGTCAGCTCTTCAATCTACCGTCCCGTGATACTCGAGAAAACCAGAAAGCGGAAGGCGGGGAGAAAAACCAGTGCTTGGGCTTAGGCTGATTTAGCATCTTCCAAGAAATTCTGCCTCTTTGTGTGGTGACTCCGTTACTGTGAAAGCCAAAATAGTTTTCGGCGTGCTCGGGAAGGTCATTACCAGGATTGGCCAGGATTCATTAGTGCTGGGGTATTTATGAACCTAAGGCTTAGGTACAAACGCACTTTCTAAATGCCAGAACTCTCGCGGGTGAGTTAATAAATCTGGGAAAGAACAATCCCAGGCACCGGTGTAGGTTGGGGATTGACTTGTTAGAGAACAGAATGGGGTAATGGACCTGGGGGTCCTGGTGGGCAGCAGGGTGACCATGAGCCAGCAATGTGCCCTTGTGGCCAAGAAGGACAAAGGAATCCTGGGGTGGATCAGAAGCGGGGGGTTATTAAGTCCTCATCTGAGACCTCATCTGGGATATTGTGTCCAGTTCTGGGCCCCTCAGCTCAAGAAGGACCGGGAACTGCTTGAGAGAGCCCAGCGCAGAGCCCCAGAGATGATGGAGTGGAGCATCTCCCTGCTGAGGAAAGGCTGAGGGAGCTGGGGCTCTGGAGCTTGGAGAGGAGGAGACTGAGGGGTGACCTCATCAATGGTTATAAATGTGTAAAGGGTGAGTGTCAGGAGGATGGAGCCAGGCTCTGCTCTGTTATGTCCAGTGATAGAACAAGGGGCAGCAGGTGTAAGCTAGAACAGAAGAGGTTGCACATAAACATGAGAAAAAAACTTCTTCATGGTGAGGCTAACACAACACTGGCCCAGGCTGCCCAGAGAGGTTGTGGAGTCTCCATCTCTGGAGACTTTCCAGACCCTCCTGGATCTGTTCCTGTGTGACCTGCTCTAGGTGATCCTGCTCTGGCAGGGGGATTGGACTTCGAACACATAACATTCTATGATTCTGTCTAATATCTGCTCCCTGGTTTGGGGGAGAGAGAATTCTGTCTTCCAGGTTCCCCCTGGAGTCACCAAGTGGGGCAGGAGGTGGTTAGATCTCCTCTGTCCCTCCAGCAGATTGGAAAGGGGCATGGGGCAGTGCAAGGGATGTGCCAGCCTCTTGACATACTTATTGCACTTATTTAGCAGGAATCACAGAATGTTAAGGGTTGGAAGGGACCTCTGGAGATCAACAAGTCCAACCCCCATGCCTACAGCAGGTCACACAGGAACACATCCAGGTGGGTTTTACATGTGTCCAGAGAAGACTCCACAACCCCTCTGGGCAGCCTCTTCCTATATATATTTTTCCCTCTCCCTGTGACTTTTCAGACTTCCAACAGGAAAGGCATAGATTTCTGTCTTGAGTCTCTTGTGTAAATGGACCTGAAGTAATCCCCCAGCAGCCTCCCCCCATCTCTGTAAAGTAGGTCACTGGATAGTGGAAATGAAGGCTCAAACGTTGAATATTTGCCCTCTAAAAGCCCTGTCATCCATAAAACTCAACCCTGGGCAAATGATACTGGAAGACAGGATGGCTCTGCTGTCTCTGTGTGTGTGGAGATCTCATGGGGATCCCAAGACAGCAACAACTCTCCCCCTTCCAGTAAAATAGGTTCATGGTAAGCAAAAAAAGAGAGGTGGATCAGGAGAGCGTGTTGAGCTCTGTAACTGATATTTTCTCAGCCTTTAAATAGTGTATTTCAAGAGGAAGAATCAGGTTTTTAGGTGATGTGTGGTCCTCTCTCTTCAGTATGGGTTCCGACGCTGTCTTTATCCCCCTGCCATCAGGATCAGTACAGCAAGAGATGTAACATCTGTCACTTCTGTCCTGTTCTCTTTTCGTCTTCCCCCTGGAGCTGAAATTGTGCAGTGAAGTGAGTTGTTGTTTCAGGGGGGAGTTTATTCTACTTTATCTTCTGGCTGCACTGTTCCAATTTACTCCTGGAAGGGCTGGATGAAGGAGGTGGCTGTGATACCCTTGGGCTGGAGGTGGTGGTGATGACCCTGTCTTTTCCTAAGAGAGTCCTGTCTACCATTTCACTCCTCCCAGGGTGGGCCCAACTGGATGCCCTACACGGCAAAGATGTTGACCAAATTCTTCATCCCTGGGTGAATCTGAAGATGTTCTGAGCACATACTACCCCTGGCATGCTGGGGTAGGCACATCCCGGAGGGGGACGTGGACTGTGGGGGTGAGCACAGGGCAGGCTGGTGGCTGTTCCACCACCAGTAGGTCTCCTATTCCACCTCCAGCATTAGTCAACTGGTAGATTTGGGTTTTGGTAAGTGCTGCCAGAGACAGGCAGGGAAATTCCTGAGTATATATGTGGCCGTGTTTCCTCTCTGCAGTGTAAGAGAGCTTCCTTTTTAAGCTAATCATCTATCTGTTAAATAACAAGTTAATTAAACGTCCAGGCTGATGTGTTAGGACGTGTAGCTTTGATCTGTTTCTGAAGTATCTGTCCCCTGGTCATCTTATTCCTCCTTTGATGACGTATAAAAGAGACCTTCATGTGAGTTCAAAATGTTTATTAAAATCCCAGGGCTGCACCTTTGCATAACAACATGGAAAAAAAAAAAAAAAAGACAAAAAAAAGCTTTTTGTGAGATAATTAGCAGTCCAATTAAGATATTTGTAAACCCTAAGGACTGTCCAGAGTGATCATTCACGGGCAACCCTGGGACTCACCAGAAAAGGGACAGGCATTTCATTCCTGCAGGAAAATGATGATATTTTGGTGAGCCATTATCGTTGGAGTTTACCTTTGAAAGGAAAAGGTGAACAGGAGGGACAGATAAATGCTGGGTTTTGTGAAAAAGCTTTTGTTTTATCGTTCTATTTTAGTACTTAATGTGCAGAGATTTTTCTTTTCAATTGTCTCCCTGGGAGCCGCCGTCCCTTCCCGTCACGCAGCTTAGAGCTCCTTGGTTGCCTTCTCCTGCAGGGGTGAGGGCAAGGATGTGAGACCCTCCTGCTCATCAGCCCCTTCCCTCCCCAGCACCCAGTTCCATCTGGGAAATCTGATTTGCCCAGGGTTTCATCCACCGTGGGTTGACTTCAGCTGGGTTTCTGGGAGCAGACATCCTCTTTAGCGTATAACGGAGTCTCTTTATTCTTCTCCGGAGGGCTGTGGACTCAGCTCATCATCTTGTGTTGCATATGGCTCGTGGAGCTCCTCAGCATGACTCCTGTGAGATCACTGAGCGCTAATTTGGCTAATGTGCTGCTGGCTCTGTATGTTCTGGGCTTAAAATGTGTCTCTTCAGAGTCTGACTGCAGAGTAAGGTGGTTTTTTAAGGTATTATCATAGAATCGTTTTGGTTGGAAAAGACCTTGGAGATCAGCGAGTCCAACTGTTCCCGCAGCGCTGCCAGAGCACCACTAACTCATGTTCCTCATCTCCACAGCTTGGAAACCCCTCCAGGGATCACGGGGACTCCACCACTGCCCTGGGCAGCCTGGCACAGCCCTGCACAACCCTTTCATGGAACAAATTGTTCCTCAGCTCCAAACTGAACCTCTCCTGGGGCAACTTGAGGACAGTTCCTCTTGTCCTGTCACTTGTTCCTTGGAAGAGCCCAACCCCCCCAGCTCCAACCTCCTGTCAGGGAGCTGTTGAGAGCCAGAAGGTCTCTCCTGAACCACCTTTGCTCCAGGCTCAACAAGCACAGGTCCCTCATCTGCTCCTCACCCCCTTGTGCTCCAGCCCCTTCCCCAGCTCCGTTGCCCTTCTTCAGTCTTTGAACATACTCATTAAATGTATATTAAGGTATAAGAAGCAATTCAGGAATTACTTTACTGTCTGAGCAAGCGTCTTGTCCGAGGCCCCGTTATGAAATCTCTAATTGATGTTCATGTCTTCACTTGCAGTTAGAAGTGGTTTGTTCCCCAGAAACCATGGAGCTGCAGTGCTTTCTCTTCTCCTTTGTGGGTGGGACAGGAAAGAAAGTGACTGTGCAATCAAGACATGATCTCCTTACAGGTCACTCGAGTAGCTAGGTAGACCCTCTCTCGTGGTGATGAAAGACCATGGAGAGGTTGAAGTAAATTCTCTTGACTTTGTGTAGCTTTTCCAACCGTTTGTCTGGATCAGCAAGTCTCCCTCAGGGTTCTTCTCTTACCTCTGGAGACCCTTTCAGCATCTTCTGCCCCTTATTCCCCAACGCTTCTCCCAAAACAAACGGACTCTCAGGGTACACTGAGCAGTGTTAGTCTCTGTTTACAAAGATGTCTGGAGAACCTGAATAATTACCATTTGTTGCCCTTCAAAGGCTAATTGATCTTGCTCAAATACGTTTTATGCACCAGCTCGGCTTCCTTTACCACAGCTCAGTCTGCCCTGTCTTAACAAAACCCTCCATCACACAAGGAGTGTGAATCGTGACCAGGGACCAAAATGCCCATCTCGGGCAGAAGATGATTAATACTGGAGAGTCAGACCTTCAAATTCATAAATATTAGAGAAAGAGGATATGCAAATAGCTTCACCTCTCTATCTCTGAGCCAGGAGAGTGTAGGTCCTTCAACATTCCCTATCCAGCCTGGCTTTAAATTGCTTGAACAATGTGACTTCCAGCACTTCTCCTGGGAGGTTCTCTCTGAGTAATTTCCAGCACAGATTATTTCTTGATATGTAGCTCAAACACTCCTTTGCTTTGCTTTATCCTGTAATTAATTACTCGTTAGTACCATTAGTCCATTTTAAGCAGCCTGATCACAGTAGCCCACAACTCCTCCAGCCCAGAGCCTCCCCATCACTGCTTAGACCAACAGTGGTTGGTGCTGGGCCACGATGTTCCTGTTCTAGGCACCCAGGGAAATCCAGAAGTGACAGTAGCCCCAACATCACCCATCACATCTTTAATCCCCAGTGAAGGGCTCAGGAGTTGTGCTGTTCCCTCAAGCCTACCATGGGCTCACCGCTTCCAAGGGCTTCTTGTCCTTCTCACACGGGTTGTCCTAGAATAGTTTAGGTTGACCTTTCAAGCTCATCTAGTCCAACCCCCCTGCACTGAGCAGGGACATCTGCAGCTAGAACAGGGTGCTCAGAGCCCTTTCTGCCCCGTTGAAGGACTCTTGCCTCTGCCATTACCTCTTTGGTAATTAATTAAGCTACCTGGAGGTTCAAAAGGGTGACTTTAACTTAACCCATCAGAATTTCAAAGATCTAGAGTAGACCAGAACTAGGTTGTATCTGTCCAGAGTACACGGTAAATAAAGATACTAGGCTCATGCATTTTGGCTTTTTTTCTTTGAAATAGCTACTTTGGCCCCGGCCCCATTCCCCTCTAGACACAGTGACTGTGCTGGATCAGGGAATTACAGCTGAACTACCACAGGAGACCAGACAGAAGGGTCTGCTCTGGTTCCCTCTCCAGTAGCACACAGACACGCCTGCCTAGGGAGCAGGTGACCAAAAAACAAGAGAGGACAAGGATACAGCGACACCTTCTGCCATCTGACCTTCTGGTGAGTCGGCCACTTTTGGGGGCAAAGGTTTTTTGTCTCTGACCATTTTATTTAAGAGCCAGGAGTGGACATAGATCACCAGCAGCCCTCTGACATGCGTGGCTTTAAAGTAGGTGCTACTTCAGTGGTACTAATGCTTCTGGTGTTTCAAGTGATAACCCTCTGCTTTAGGAAGCGGATTTTACCATTAAGGGTATTAACTTAATTTTTTAATCCACTTGCTGAACAAATAAGTTAATATTTGTTGTTTCCAAAGTAGGGTTTAGCTAATGTATTATTCTGCACAAGCAGGGGTGGAACTGACTTTTATTTGCAGCCAGGCTCTGAAGCTGATGCTGCTGGTGCCTCGGCACGGAGGGCTGAGCCCCTCCAAGGCTCTATTTGTCTGGAGCAGCATCTGCTAGGAGAGGGAGGCTGGCATAGCTGGCAGCTTCCTGCTGCCTTCTCCTTGCCTGACCAGCAGCACTTTTCCTGGCACGCCCTGGTTCATTCACCTTTGCTCATGCACTTGGCTTGTGCCCCCTTGTTCACCTACCTTTGCTCAGCCGTCGTCGTTGGTGCACCCTTGCTCAGACATCCTTGCTTCTAGAAATATGTGACAGGACAAGAGGAACCGGCCTCAGGTTCCTCCAGGGGAGGTTTATGTTGGACATGAAGAACAATTTCTTCCCCTTGAGGGTTGTCCAGGGCAGTGGTGGAGTCCCCATGATCCCTGGAGGGGTTTCCAAGCCGTGGAGCTGTGGTGCTGAGGGACAGGGGGCAGTGGTGCCCTGGCACTGCTGGGGGAAGGGTTGGACTGGATGATCTCAAAACTCTTTACCAACCTAAACAACTGGTCCCTGCTCCTGGAGCCTCCCTACACCTTGGGTTGGAGTAAGGGAAGAA
Source organism: Todiramphus chloris collaris (assembly GCA_025345505.1). NCBI lineage: Eukaryota > Metazoa > Chordata > Aves > Coraciiformes > Alcedinidae > Todiramphus > Todiramphus chloris. The sequence continues at coordinate 1,639,544 of JANVCC010000043.1, read as the reverse complement.
CAACTCGGGATGATTATTTTCTCCTCAATTCTCTATCCTCCCCCTCACAGCCTCCACCTCCTGGGTTCTCAGTGGGCATTGCCTTGATTTCAGTTTCTTTTGTGGCTTTTTTTTTTTTTGTTAGCTTTATTGCTTACAAAAACAAGCCGTACGTGATCAGGCTGCCAGTGCCTGTCAGTTGGTGTCTCACAATCCCTCACACCTCCTGAGATTTTTTTTTTTTGACCCTGTAGCTAATTTAAGCCCAGTCTGACAGTGGAACAGACATCTTGGAGATAATTAACTACCTGTGAGTTTGTGGAAATAAATAGGTGGGTATAAAAAGGGAAACCCTTGCAAAACTCCTCCCGGGGCAAAGATTCGGTGCTGTCCTTCTTCCTAATTAGTGGAGATGCAGCAGCCAAGTTAAGGGGGAGTTGTAGCCATAACTGCTGTGGTGGGGGCAGAGAAAGACTTCATGGGAGCTGGGAGACAGCAGCTTTGGGCCACTGTCAGTTGGGATACAGGAAAGCTGCAGCCAGGCTTCTTATTTACAGCATCACCTGTGAAATGATTTAATAGATGGCCTCGTTCCTCCTCTCTCCTCTGTTTCCAGTAACAAGAGCACTAATAAATACAGTAAACCATAACAATATTTCGGCCGTGGCACATGCTGGTTGTGTTGCAGAATGCCCCAGGAGAAGATGAGTCAGGGTATTTTAAGGTAGCTTTCCATCTGGGGTTCTGGTGCAGCCTCTCTTATCAGCCTGCCTGCAGACCTCGTAGACTATGGTCCTTATCTTGCCAGGGTGTGGTTTTTTGCAGCCCCGCTATCTCGTTTTTTCAGAAGGGAAACTGGGTTAAAGAGAGGGTAATTTCCTTGCTTGTGGTTGCACAGGACCTTTTTGGCATGCACCTTCTTTTTATTTCCCTTTCTCATCTCCCCTTAGAGATGCATGTCCTGTGACATTCCCTCTCCTTCCTCCCAAATGCCTCCAGAAGCCACATGTGACCATGAGAAGTTCTTTCCTGGTTTCTTCCTTACGTGATTCGTAGGTTGCTCTGAGCTTATAAATTTCTGAATTTCCACTGCTTCTCGGGCTGAGATATAACAGCTTGAGTTGGAAGGGACCTTCAAGATCATCCAGTTCCAACCCCCCTGCCATGGGCAGGAACACCTCCCACCAGAGCAGGTTGCTCACAGCCCCATCCAGCCTGGGCTTGAACACACCCAGGGATGGAGCATCCACAGCTCCCTGGGCAGCCTGTTCCAGTGTCTCACCACCCTCATGGGGAAGAACTTCTTACTAACATCTAACCTAAATCTACCCTGCTCTAATTTAAAACCATTACCCCTCATCCCATCACTACAAACCCTTGCAAAAAGTCCTTCCCCAGCTCTCCTGTAGGTCCCCTTCTGATACTGGAAGGCTGCTATAAGTTATTCCCGGAGCCTTCTCTTCTCCAGGCTGAACAGACCCAACTCCTTCAGCCTGTCCTCGCAGGAGATGTGCTCCAGCCCTCTGGGATATTGGTTCTTCCAGGCTCCCACAGATGGAGCTTGGGTCTGGTGCCTTTCTGCATGCAGCTGCTTGGGAAACCAGTCATCATGAGTTCCTAGATGCACTCATGCCTGTCTGACCCCCTTCCTCTCTAGGTCCACCTCCTGGTCACACTCAGTGTGTCCATTTGCTCCTCCCGTGATGAGCTTAGTGAAGAAGTTTCTTAAACCAGAACAACCTTATGGATGGATATCTGGGGAACAGCTCCTCGTTTTATTTGTTTGCCATCCCCGTTTCAAGGGCAGGGTTGGCTCACCCTCCACACCTGAAGCTGGTTTTGCTGCCTCCTCTCTCATTTTCTGCTTCTCTTCCATCGTATGTTGCCTTCACAGGCAGCATTTGCCCAGGACCACTCACTGTGTTGAAGGCAGGTCTTGCTTCTGCCTCCACGTTTTGAGATGAGAAGTTACAGCCCTTGCCAGAAACTGGGTGACTTCTGGGACAAAGACAGGGTGTAATTTTACGGTCCAGACCTGTTGCTCTGAGGGCAGTCTGGAAAGGATGGAGTCTGGAACAGGCTGCCAACACATGTCCTGAAATAGGGCTACCACCAAAGGGAAAACTCATGTCCTGGCCCCATCCGGACCATGGGGTCACAAGCAGAACTGTAGATAGCTGTTGGAGAAAGTCTGGAGGAGGACCACGAGGGTTTTCAGAGGGCTGGAGCACCTTTATTATGAAGAAAGGCAAAGAGAGTTGGGGTTGTTCAGCCTGGAGAAGAGAAGGCTCTGGGGAGACCTACTGGTGGCCTTTCAGGACTTCAAGGGGCCTGCCAGAGAGATGGGGAGAGACTTTTGAGAAGGGTCTTTTGGAATAGGACGAAGGGTGATGGGTTTAGAATAGAAGAGGGAGATTCAGAGTGGAGAGAAGGAGAAATTGTTGCTGCTGAGGTTGGTGAGAGCTTGTGCCAGGCTGCCCAGAGAGGTGGTGGCTGCCCCATCCCTGGCACCATTGCAGGGGAGGTTGCCCGGGGCATTGAGCACCCTGCTCTAGCTGCAGATGGCCCTGCCCATGGCAAGGGGGTTGGAATGAAATGATCTGGGAACGTCCCTTCCAACCCCAACCATTCTATGATTGCGTGGCCCTGCGGGCTGGTCGGCAGCAGGCAGCAGAGCTTTTCCCTCGTGTTAGCAGGTATTTTGTTTGAGGGCTGTGACCCCATGGTCATGAGCACATGGTTCTTACGGTCAGTGAATCCCTGAGACAGCAGAAGGGGTAGCTGGGGGTGCCAGAGGGGTGGAGGGTGAGAGGAGAACTGCGAGGGAGCCTGCAGCATCCCTACCAACTGGGACATGCTTTCATCAAAGCAAATCCACAGCAGGGAGCAGATCCACTGCCCAGGGGGGAGAAGGACAAAGTCAATATTGTTTTAACAGAGCCAGACAGAGCTGTGTAGCATTTGAACTCGGCTGAGAGGCCGCGAGGCAGGTGAGCTGGAAAACGTGTTCAGGAGGAGGCTTCCTCCTGCAGGCAGGCAGCGCACACTGTGCTTTCAGACCTTCCTCTTTAGAAACTGGAGTTTTCTTCTCTGAACAACGTATCTCTCCTCTGTCTAGTTTGTGTTTCCACGGCGTTACTTGAAGAAAGGGCCGTTTGGTGTCTGTCTGATGTTCTCGCTTCCAGGAGAGAAGGTGGAGGAGCCCCACCTCAAGCAGCTGCCCCAGGTCCAGCACGAGTACAGTGTCCTTCAGAGGAGAAGCGTGGGCTGTAGGCTTGGGGGAGAGGGCAGGGCCCACGCTGGTGGAGAAATGCAGTCGGACTTGCTCGGAGAACCACAGAGCAGTGCTCTTCTGCTCCTTCCGTCTCATCCCTCGCTGCCTTCAGCACCCTTTTCCCTCTCTGTTTTCCCCTGGCAGAGCACTGACCAGACCACTGTCATGGCTTTGTACCAGCCTCCCTCCTCGGAGGTGGACCATCTTGTGTCCTGCAGCCCTTTCTCACCGGGGATTTCTGAACATCTTCATGGGGTGGTTCTCCTCTGGGGTCCCTCCAAGTAATCCGGGTCTCATGAGCACTGGCTTGTGCTCAAGACCTGCTGTGGCACACGTGGGCATAAGTGAAAAACGACAATGTTTTAATGTTGGGAATGTTTTATTAAGCAGTCTTTTCTTTTTCTCCTTCTCCTTCGTCTCCCCGTCCCCTTCCTCTCCCCGTCCCCTTCCTCTCCCCTTCCCCTTTTCCACTTTTTTCTGAAATGTTTGACACTTTTTCCAAATAAAAGTTATTTTCATCCCACCAGATTCAGAAGGAGTATTAGACCCTTCAAAACAGCTGAAACCAGCTTCTTGGTGCCTGTGAAAGTCCATGATTTAAAGTCTGATTCCTGGCAGGCTTGTCAGGTCTGTAGAGACGGGGTGTATCCCAGGGGAAGCTGGAATGGTACCATGTCACTGGTGCGTGTCACTGGTGCATGGCTGTTGTTTCTCTCCCTGGGGGCCTGAAAACAGCCTTTGATTGTCTTTTCCTGTGGACAGGAGTTAGAGTACAGGCTGTGTTTTCTCAGTCCTGGAATTGGCTCAAGGGGGACCTTCTTGGTCCTGTTGGGACAGGACAAGAGGGGATGCTTTGAGACTAAAAGAGGGAGATTCAGAGTGGAGAGAAGGAGAAATTGTTGGTGCTGAGGGTGGGGAGAGCCTGTGCCAGGCTGCCCAGAGAGGTGGTGGCTGCCCCATCCCTGGCACCATTGCAGGGGAGGTTGCCCGGGGCTCTGAGCACCCTGCTCTAGCTGCAGATGGCCCTGTCCCTGCAGGGGAGTTGGACCAGGTGACCTTGAAATGTCCGTTCCCACCCAAATGATTCTGCGATCTATGATTCAGTCGAAGCAGTTGAAGGTAGCACAGTGTGGAGAGGTAACCCTCCTCGGAGGGACATGGTTCAGAACAGCAGACCCAGAATTGCAGCTGCGTTTTCAGAAGGCTCAAAAGGAAAGAGAGGATGGGCAGTGTTTACATCAGGCTTTTCCACATCTTCACCCACTGCATAGCAGCCCTGTAAGTAAGGTGCCAAAGGCACCACATGTGATCTGGAGATCACTTCCATCTGAGCAGGAGGAGAAAGTTGTTTGGTGTGAGGGTGTGGGAGGCTGTGCCAGGCTGCCCAGAGAGGCTGTGGAGTCTCCTTCTCTGGAGAGATTCCCACCCCGGCTGGACCCTGCGCTGCTGGGCCCCTGCTCTGGGTGCCCCTGCTGGATGGAGCAGGGGGTGGCACCAGAGCAGCTCCAGAGGGCCCTGCCAACCCCCACCATGCTGGCATTTTCTCATCACAGGCATCTTCAGTTACGTTCGTGTTGCACTAAGAGAGGAATGAGAGTTGGGCTACGTACCCAAATGGTGCGATGAGATGGGAATGATAATTGGACATGGCAAAACCATCCTCATCAGGCTGGTGGAGCTCGTGGTGCGCAGTAATTCTCAAATGCTGTCACCTAAATGACTGAGGCAGAAGGGCCACCCCTGCTGGGACAGCTAGTGGAAGCCCACCGAGATGCCCGTTGTGCAAACACTGATGCCACAGCTTTCGTGTCCTGATGAAGCACCCTGCAGAGCAACACCTCTTCATGGTGAGCTCGCTCTTCTCGCTGGCGAGGACTGATAATTGAGGGGCAATCAGAAAGTCTTGCTCTTGCAAGAGTACAAAGAGGAGTGATGGGTCCTTGGGCATCACCAGCTCGCTGTGCAGCAGTGCCAGGTATTCCTGGTGTGAGGAGCTGGCTGGAACCAGTTGCTCACATATTCCTTCCAGATTCATTAATGCAAATCTCCGTGGAGAAAATCCCCCGTCAATAAACCACCTGTATCCAAAGATGCCAACTGCCTTTCGGTTTCAGGGCTTGAGTTCTGAGCTGATTCCTGAACGGGCACAATTCTTCCTCATTGTGTGCCCATTACAGGCTGGAGAAAACCAGCAGCCAGTCTGCTATTGAAAAAAAAACCCAAAAAGGAATTTAGTGCCAAACACTCATCACAAGGAAAGCCAAAACCTGTGGTGATAAAGTGCTGTCTGCCACCGATGGTCCAAACGCACTGGTGTGCACTGGTGTACACTGGTGCGGTATTGGCATGGCAGAGGGAGGCAAATAAGTGTCAAAGATGGGGCTCTTCAGTCTTATTTTAACCACGTCAAGTGGCTGAGCAATTTGTGTCATGAATAGAGTAGCACTGTGCAGTCTGCCGCCGTAAGTCACTACTGTCTGCGTGTAAATTAATTCTTCCTATATAATTATGACTGTACAAGAATGAAAGGCACCTGATGTTGGCATCTGGCCAGTGTGTGCCCAGTTGGCCAAGAAAAACACCAGCATCCTGGCTTGGGTCAGTACTGGTGTGGCCAGCAGGAGCAGGGCAGGGATTGTCCCCCTGAACTGGGAACTCGGGAGGCTGCACCTTAAATTCTGGGTCAGTTCTGGGCCCCTCACTCATTCCCAGCAGGACACTGAGGGGCTGGAGCGTGGCCAGAGAAGGGCAACGGAGCTGGGGAAGGGGCTGGAGCACAAGGGTGCTGAGGAGCAGCTGAGGGACCTGGGCTTGTTGAGCCTGGAGCAAAGGAGGCTGAGGGGAGACCTTCTGGCTCTGACAGCTCCTGACAGGAGGCTGGAGCCAGGGGGGTTGGGCTCTGCTCCCAAGGAACAAGGGACAGGACAAGAGGAATTGGCCTCAAGTTGCTTCAGGTGAGGTTTAGGTTGGAGCTGAGAAACAATTTCTTCCCCTTGAGGGTTGTCCAGGGCTGTGCCAGGCTGCCCAGGGCAGTGGTGGAGTCCCCGTGATCCCTGGAGGGGTTTCCAAGCCGTGGAGCTGTGGTGCTGAGGGACAGGGGGCAGTGGCAGTGTTAGGGAAACAGTTGGACTGGATGATCTCAAAGATTTCTTCCAACCAAAAGAATGCTGTGATCCTGTTTCTCTCTAATGCTGATTGTTGCACTGTCTCTTTTTCTCCTTTGCAGTCCCACCCAATTTGACTGTCCCTCAAGAAAAATCACCCCTGGTCACCCGGGAAGGGGACACGATAGAGCTGCAGTGCCAGGTGACGGGGAAGCCCAAGCCCATCATTCTCTGGTCCCGAGCGGACAAGGAGGTGGCGATGCCGGACGGGGCGATGCAGACCGAGAGCTACGATGGGATCCTGAGGATCGTGAACGTGTCCAGGGAGATGACAGGAACCTACAGGTGCCAGACCAGCCAGTACAACGGGTTTAACGTGAAACCCAGAGAAGCTTTGGTGCAGCTCATCGTGCAGTGTAAGTAGATGGTTCTTTTCTTTCCATGTGGTTTTGCTGAGGAGGGGGAAAAAAAAAAAAAGCAACAGTTGATTTATTTCTCCCTTAAATACACAGAAGCGAGAGTCTTACGGAATCCTATGGTTGTTCCCTTGTTGATGCTGTGTCGTTTGGCTTTGTAGTTCCCTGATTTAATGTATAGTTAGAAGTAAAAATGAGAGATGAGTCCCAGTTATGTTAAAAAAATAAATAACAAATGTGGGGCAATCATTATTTTCCCACTGCCTATAGCTTTACATTTCTTGACACGGGAACAAGCACGTCAGAGAGGAGGACATGGCTCTCTAAATGCAGATCAGATACCAATCTCATCTCTTGCCATCGTGTAAAATGAGATGGAAAAAAAAAAAGAAAATAATAGAGAGAAAGAGCTTTTCTGTCTTAGCTGATGTGCCCAGAGATCTGTGTCGTCTGCTCTGGCTCGGAGCGTGGGCAGGAAACTGTACGGGGAAATTGGTTATACTGGAAATGCTCGGCGTTTCTTACTGGGAAATGCAAAGCCTGGTTTGCTGTGGTTTCTGGGAAATAAAAGAGCCGCTCTGTCTTGCTGGGGAGCTGATAAAGAACTTTGCTGAACGACTCCCCATTGCGTTGTGGGGACTTACTGCCACTTTTTTAATATCAAGTGACTTGTGCAGCCCTCGTTTATTCTGCTTTCAGACGCCCAGATCTTCGGGAAGGTTGGCTTTTTCCCAGCAGAGCTGACCTCTTTTGGGGCCTCCAGGGAGAAGCTGCGACGACGTACATCGCCATTACTAATAATCAACTGATTTGTGGTTTGGGTTTTGGTTTGGTTTGGTTTTTTTTCCCGAGGTCTGTTGTCCAACAAATAATTTATGCGCTCGACTGCATGTTGTGGTGTCTGCTTTCATCAGAGCTATTGACGGGCCTGCTGGCAGCAGCTCTGGATCCGGGCGTGCTGCTGTCCCAGCCAGCACTCACATGGGGTAGTGACACCAAGAACCTCCCGAGAGGCAAGGCTGCAGGCAAGCTGGAACCTTCACCCGTGGGCTTCTCCTGCCTGCAGGTTCATCTGCCTTAGGAGCGGCTTCATCCCAGCTGCACTGCTGTGTCTGCATGGGGAGCTCAGGGGGCTTCGGCTTCGTCTCTAGAGGGTGCAGAAAATGGCTTGGTTCTTCTCATTGTCTGCTGAACTCAGCACTGGTGAGGGCAGACCTCAAATCCTGGGGTCAGGTTTGGGGCCCTCACTCCCAGCAGGACAGTGAGGGGCTGGAGCGTGGCCAGAGAAGGGCAACGGAGCTGGGGAAGGGGCTGGAGCACAAGGGTGCTGAGGAGCAGCTGAGGGACCTGGGGTTGTTGAGCCTGGAGCAAAGGAGGCTGAGGGGAGACCTTCTGGCTCTGACAGCTCCTGACAGGAGGCTGGAGCCAGGGGGAGTTGGGCTCTTCTTGCAAGAAACAAATGCCAGGACAAGAGGAACCAGTCTCAAAGTTGCCCTAGGAGGGGTTTAGGTTGGAGCTGAGGAACAATTTCTTCCCCTTGAGGGTTGTCCAGGGCTGTGCCAGGCTGCCCAGGGCAGGGGTGGAGTCCCCGTGATCCCTGGAGGGGTTTCCAAGCCGTGGAGCTGTGGTGCTGAGGGACACGGTTTGCTGTTGGACTTGGAAGTTCTGGGTTAACAGTTGGACTTGCTGATCTTAAAGATGTCTCTGACTGTAGCTGATTCTATCCTCCAGAGAGGTCTGTCTTTCCTTGTAGAGCTTAGAAGGATCACAGGGGGGTTAGTTTTTGTGGTGGTTTGAGTGTAGTGGACTGCCCTGACACTAAACCATGACAGTCTTCTGCTGATGGCAGTTTTAAAGCAGATTGTTGCAGGGAGGACTGACTCCTGTATGGATGGGTGGACCAACCTACACAAGACACCTTAATTCAGAGCTGTGGTAGAACTGGGGAGCCCTTGCTGACACAAGAATTTTTACTCATGTTATACTGGGGTTGGGCTAGCTGACCTTTAAGGGTCCCTTCCAACCTAAACCACGCTATGATTCTCTGATTCCTAGCACTGTGATTACTCTGATTATGGCTTTTGTGGTTATCATCACTAGGATGCTCCTGATGACACACAGCTTCTCTTTCAGATCTTCTACAAGAAGCCATTGTCATTATAGGTGTTTAATTGTGGCTGCACAGAAAAGGTGATTTACAGAAGGTGAAGGTCATGAAAAGGTAGAATCACACACAGAATCACAGAATGTTAAGGGACCTCAAAAGATCATCGAGTCCAACCCCCCTGCCAGAGCAGGGTCACCCAGGGCAGCCCACACAGGAACAGAGCCAGGGGGGCTGGAAATTCTCCAGAGCAGGAGACTCCACAGCCTCTCTGGGCATCCTGGGCCAGGCTCTGCCACTCTCACAATGAAAAAGTTTTTCCTCCTGTTGAGGTGGAACTTCCTGGGTTTCACTTTGCTACCATCACCTCTCATCCTATCCCAGGGCACCACTGACAAGAGCCTGGCCCCTTCTCCTTGCCCCCCACCCTGCAGAGATTTGGAACCATTCCTAAGATCCCCTCTGAGTCTTCTCTTCTCCAAGCTAAACAGCCCCAGGGCTCTCAGCCTTTCCTCATCAGAGAGATGCTCCAGTCCCTTCAGCATCTCTGTAGCCTCCGTTGGACTCTCTCTATTATCAATCTGTTCCTTATAGCATCCCGGTTAGGGTTGGATGTGATGATGTGGGGAGGATGAACATATGGATGATGGACATGTGGTTGATGGAGGCTTCTTCTGGTAATTCCATTCATGTACAAGGACACTCGTGGATGGTGTTCCCAATAAAGCAAGACCTTCAGTGGGAAAGCTGTGGAGGTCAATCCACTCCAGCAGTTACAAACATCCAACCCACCAGGTTCATGGCCGGGACACGCTGCCAGAAAATCTCATCTCAGTTCTTGAGAGCTGCATGAACCCGGAGGTGCCTTGTTTTGTGTGTTTGCAGATAAGAAAGGTCACTTTCAGCCTTTTATTTTGGTTTGGTTTGGTTTTTTAAATCCTCAGAAGCTCAGTTCACTGGGGCATACGGGAAGACCAAGTATCCAGAAGCACTCTTGACACTGCTCTGTATACAGCTGTGATGTGTCCTACATTTTTATCTGGAAGGCTTTATTTCAAGTCGTAGAAAGCTCTTCCATCCCTCCGGCGAGCTCTGCGTCGTTTATCCTGCTCTCCATTTCAAAGCTGGTGGAGCAGACGTTGTTATTTTCTCCAGCGGGGAAGTCATCGCATGCTGCATGTTGGAGGAAGGGACAGTTGAGTCTGGGTCTTGGGGAACAGTTCCCAGGATGCGGATGAGGACGTCCCACCAGCTGCTCTTCTTCAGGACCTGAGCCAGACCCTGGTGGGACCCAGTGGGATGACTCTCGCTGGCTTCCAGAGCCCGGTGGATGCATTGCCTGGATTGCTCATATGTTTACACTATTTTACTGGTGTTGTTATGTATTTTAGTGCTGTGTTGGCTGCAGCAGCTCAGGTACTCTGAAAGAGAGACAGAACTTGAGAGCTGTTATAATAAGTAAGAGTGTAACAGGTATTTACAGGAGATTTGTCTCAGCCTGTTCTTGTTTAGCTTCCTGCTCACTTTATTCGTCTCCTAGCAAGCGACAATTCAGAGACAAATCACAGAACCATGGAATCAGAGAATGGTGGGGGTTGGAAGGGACCTCTGGAGATCATCGAGTCCAACCCCCCCTGCCAGAGCAGGGTCACCCAGGGCAGCCCACACAGGAACAGATCCAGGTGGATTTTGAAAGTCTCCAGAGAAGAAGACTCCACAACCTTTCTGGGCAAAGCCGATCTTATGTAAAGCTTTGCTTTTTTTTCTGGTGGGAGGAAAGTACCCATGTTCGCCTCAACTTCAGCATCGCTGCCATGGCTGTCATAGCGTTGGCTCCGTTGTCACAAAAATCCATTCTTTTTGGCAATTTTTTAGTATTTATTTTAGATCCTTCAGTCAAGGGAAGGCATTGGATGAACCACTTTTATTTAGGTAGCAGCTGGCTGTGGAAGGAGATACCTTTCTGGAGGTGCCCAGTTGGTCACTGGGTATGTTTCTATTCTCTTTGAGGGGAACAGAGCTCTGGAACAGGCTGCCCAGAGAGGCTGTGGAGTCTCCTTCTCTGGAGCCTTTCCAGCCCCCCCTGGGTCTGTTCCTGTGTGGGCTGCCCTGGGTGACCCTGCTCTGGCAGGGGGGTTGGACTCAATCTCTAGAGGTCCCTTCCAACCCCTGCCATTCTGTAATTCTGCTTCTTCTTCACAGAACCATAGAATGGTAGGGGTTGGAAGGGACCTCTAGAGATCATCAAGTCCAACCCCCCCATAGAATCTTAGAATGCCCTGGGTTGGGAGGGCCCTCCAAAGCTCATCTAGTCCAACCCCCCTGCACTAAACAGGGACATCCTCAGCTAGAGCAGGTTACTCAGAGCCTGCTTGTGAGAATAAGACTTTCTGTCCCACCAAAGTGGTGTATTACTCTATTTTGCTTCACAGGGCAAACCTTTCATTGCTCTATGTCATATCTGTTAGTTCAAACTAAAGTTAAATTAAAAGATAAAGTCTTTTTTCTTTTTTTTGTTTGACCCAGTGTCAGTTCATCTGACCAGTTTGTACAGAGTGTTTCTTTGCCTCACCTCTCTCTTCCTCTGCCATCCCCTTAGCCCCATACTCAAGTGACCCGAGTTCTGCAGGAAAACAGCTTCTTTCTCTGCTTTCCCCTGGCGTGGCCTCACGGTGTGCTTGAAGATACTTTGTCTTTCATGTTTGCCATCAAATTTCAAAAACTCTTGATAGGAAAATGAAAATGAGAGATGGGCAACCAAAAAACTAAAGACTCATCTCTCCTAGCCCAGGTCAGTTGGGCAGGACAGGGTTGGTGTGGTTTTTGGGTAGGCTTTGAGTCATGGGATCTTTGTTGTGTCCTGAGGTGGCTGCTCAGCAGTAAAATACAGCAAAGAACATACTTGTTTTGAGGTCAAATTGTGTAGGAACTGAACTGAAAATGTTAGCCATCTGAATGGGAGGTACCTGAGCTCCGTGGCTGGCTACGGAGAGTGGGGCAGCCCCAGAAAGCAGCAGAGCCTGTCCCAAGGAAAGCATCTGGGATGGTTTTATTCTTCGTCCCAGTTTCCTATCTGTAAAAATAGAGACACTTCCCACCTTGGGAGGTTTTGGAGACGAGACTCTGTGGATGCTGCTGTAATGAAAGAGATGCAGTATCTGATCCGATCGATGCATCTCGTGTCCTTTGCTTATTGCTGTTGTTATCCTGTGGTGGTTTCTCTTCCGTGCGGTGGCACTCGTCACGAGCTGGGGGCTTCACTGGCTCTGATCTTTATTGTCTGGCAGGCTTTGTCAGCTCTCTGCTGGCTTTTCTCTGAGAGATTCATTAGGCTCTCGGAAGGTACAGCACCAGCAGCGAGGAGAGCTAAACACCTTCCGTGGGACTTCGTCGCCGTTGTTGCTGTGGTGACCACCTCCCGTGGGAGACTGGAGAAGGGCTTGCAGGGAAGAACCATAGCCGAAGACCACTGTGTAAAGTGCTCGAGGTCATTTTGTTCTGCTCTTTGCCTTTACCCACAGAACTAAAGAAGGATGGAGCTGGTGGTGATGCTGGGGACAGAGATGAAGGAGCTCTGTCACCAGAGCGAAGTCATTGGCAGAGGTTCCTTGGTGTGGGTTCCTTGGGAGCCCCGTGGGCTTTTGGCAAGCAGAGATTCTCCAAGGACCCATGGATGTTGTTTTGGCCCTAAAGAGGAGCAGGCAGCACCAAAGAACCTGCTTTGCTGTGCAGCCGGTACCTCTGCAAGGATTTGCTGCCTGTTTCTTACCCTGAAACTGGGCTCTTTTGAACGTGCTGCCATCTATAGCATGGCCAATGCATGAGCCCTTCAGAGAATGGCTTTTAGCCTTCTACAGCTTCCCTCCACATTTTATCAAGGGCTGGAACCCCTCTGCTGGGAGCCAGGCTGGGACACCTGTGGTGTCTCGTGATGATTTAAAGTGCTTGTGCAACAGCATTGTTGATATTGTTTTGGTGCTGCAAGACACACTCCTGCTTTCTCCCCAAACTGGTGCTGAAAGATGAAAGAAGCTGGTCCAGATGCAGGCCCAGCTCCTTCTGAAGCTTGTGCCTGCCCATCAAAAGCCCCACCAGCCATGAACCTTCCTACCGTGAGGCCAGGAAGGTCTTTAGGATGTGGCTTCCTTGCTCTGAGTTGCATCTAAAAGGTAGCATCTAAAGGTAGCATCTAAAGGTAGCACCTAAAGGTAGCATCTAAAAGGGAAGGGCTGTTCCAGGCACATGCTTCTAAGCAAAGCTTGTCCCAGTTCGTTTTCAGAAGGACACAAAGACAAGCAGAAACTGGGAATTAGGTGCAGTGACAATGCCTGCAGATCTGCACCTTCTTGCAGCACCCATCCTGGAGCCATCCTGGCTGTTTACCCTGGAGAAGAGAAGCCTGAGAGGGGATCTTATGAATGTTTGCAAATCTCTGCAGGGTGGGGGTCAAGGAGAAGGGGCCAGGCTCTTGTCAGTTGTGCCCTGGGATAGGATGAGAGGTGATGGTAGCAAGGGGAAACCCAGGAAGTTCCACCTCAACATGAGGAAAAACTTCTTCCCTGTTCCAGTGCCAGAGCCTGGCCCAGGCTGCCCAGAGAGGCTGTGGAATCTCCTTCTCTGGAGCCTTTCCAGCCCCCCCTGGCTCTGTTCCTGTGTGGGCTGCCCTGGGTGACCCTGCTCTGGCAGGGGGGTTGGACTCTGTGATCTCCAGAGGTCCCTTCCAACCCCTACCATTCTGTGTTTCCATGAATAAAAAAGCCCCTGCTGTTGGCAGAGGGGGTGTGATCCAGGAAGGATGGTACCGTGCCATTTTTACTGCTGGGAGAGATGGCACGGGAAATAAAAATGCCATCGGGTAGAATATAATCAACTGTGGACATCGTGTACCTGACGAGTGCTGATAGCAGGAAGGACAGACTCATTTTTCACGGCGGCCGTTGTCGCCCATCAAACACGCTCTGGTTTGACTTTGGTGCTACGTAAAATATTGTTTCTAATCTAAACTGTTTGTTTTCTTCTTTTTTTTTTCATGGTAACCTGGTTGGCAGAGCAGTTGGCCACTTTGTGATGCTCTGAGTGTTCCTTTAGGTTTGAGTTCAAATTTCTACATGTCATTCCTACCCGGTAATAAATGCTGAAGAGCTGATGAAATCACGCTGAAGGGGAATATTCTTTGGGGATTATATTGGAAATGGAGCACAGCTAATTAGGAAGAAATACGAGGCTGAGTTATGATCTCAGGTGCATCGCTGCAGATCTGGAGTCTATCAATGGGGCATAAATTAGTCGTTCGGGGATGACGTCGGCAGGAGAGTTCAGATCCGGGTCCTGCTTCGCTTTGGTTGTGGATGTTTGTTGCAGTTCAGGATGGGGGAGGAGGAAAAAAAAATAACCTTTTATGCTTTAGGCAATTTGGCAGCTCGGAAAAAATTGCTGTGTCTGTTCTGTGACTGCCTAAATATGTGCCTGATGAAATATTTATGCGTAAATATTATATTAATAATGAAATGAAAGGTTGTTGCAGAAGAAAGGAAGGAGGTGTTCTCCATCCAAAAGGGAACCAGAATTAATGAGCGTAAAACTCATGGAGATTGAGGAAAAAGTAATTCTGGGAAACTTTTTAACAGGTAGGGTGGTTAACCCCTGAGGTAATTTGCCAGGAGACTGAAACACTCTGAGTCCAGGGTTGGGGATTTTTTGTGAAGCTGGGTGGACTGGGGTCTGCAGGGAGGGGGATGAGGACCAGGATCACAGAATGGTAGGGATTGGAAGGGACCTCTGGAGATCACTGAGTCCAACCCCCCTGCCAGAGCAGGGTCACCCAGAGCAGGTCACACAGGAACAGATCCAGGATGGTCTGGAAAGTCTCCAGAGAAGGAGACTCCACAACCTCTCTGGGCAGCCTGATCCAGTGTTGTGTTACCCTCACCATGAAGAAGTTTTTTTCTGTCACATTTATGTGCAACCTCTTCTGTTCCAGCTTTCACCCCTTGTCCTATCACTGGACATCACTGAGCAGAGCCTGGCTCCATCCTCCTGACACTCGCCCTTTGCATATTTATAACTATTCATGAGGTCACCCCTCAGTCTGCTCCTCTCCAAGCTCCAGAGCCCCAGCTCCCTCAGCCTTTCCTCAGCAGGGAGATGCTCCACTCCGTCATCTCTGGGGCTCTGCGCTGGGCTCTCTCAAGCAGTTCCCTGTCCTTCCTGAGCTGAGGGGCCCAGAACTGGACACAATATTCCAGATGAGGTCTCAGCAGGGCAGAGCAGAGGGGCAGGAGAACCTCCCTGGACCTACTAACCACCCCCTTCTGATCCACCCCAGGATGCCTTTGGTCTTCTTGGCCACGAGGGCCCATTGCTGGCTCATGGTCACCCTGCTGCCCACCAGGACCCCAGGTCCCTTTCCCCTGTGCTCCTCTCCAACAGGTCCGTCCCCAGCCTGTACTGGTACACGGGGTTGTTCTAGTTTGGAGATGGTCACAGTGAGTTTCAGCTCAAGAGGAAGACACTGCAAGGTTCCTGGGACCATGAAAAGAGCTCATGACTTAGGAAGTTGGTTTTTTTGCACTCCCAAGTTCTTTATTCATCTTGCTGGGCCAAGGCAGGCGAGTTAATGGGGTTGTTTCGTGAGAGGGGATCAGGAGTGCAGGTAAAACTCCCAGAGAGGGCAACTCTTCTAGGTTTATAAATCAGCTTATACAATTTTAACTATGGAAATGTATAAAAAGGGAGGTAGCCAGGGAATCTTCATAGGGGAGAAGAGTAATTGAATGGGGAAAATGTCTTTATTTTTCAATAAGCATTGAAATCTATTTTTTAAGCAGGTTGCAGTGATAAAGGAAATCAGTGTTTGCATTTTACATTCATATTCTTTGCACCACAGCGAAACTTTGGGGTTTTTTTCTTCCCTTATGTTATGATTGAAGATGTGAGTGCGCGAAGTCGATTAATATTCAGGACACGTGTTCCATAACCAAATACATTCCCATACTGTTGGGCTTATTACTCTCTGGGTGACCTCTTTCTCCACAGAGAGGATTTGGTTTTGATTTAGGCCGTTTGTGGTGGGAGAGTGGGCAGGTGAAGCAAAGGCTAGGACTGAACCTTGCTACTTTTATATTTCTGAGCCAATTTCCGTGTTTTTCTGGAGCATGGAGATCATGGAATGCTCTGAACTGCAAGGCACCTCCAAAGCTCATCTCGTCTAACCCCCCTGCAGTGAGCAGGGACATCCTCAACTAGAGCAGGTTGCTCAGAGCCCCATCAAGCCTGACCTCGAACGTCTCCAGGATTGGTGCCTTCACCACCTCCCTGGGCAACCCCTTCCAGTGTTCCACCAAAGGAGATGAATAAATTAGTTTCACGACTTTAAAACTTGAAAATACACGTTGCTGCCAGTCGCATTTATCATTTTGGTTTGCTTTCTGAAGTTGCTTTCTCTATCCTGCGGTGTTGTGTTGGAGGAACTCGGTGTCCTTGGGGTACAGGTTGGTCTCAGATGGCAGAGATACAACCTGATCCTAAAGATTCCATCTGCCCTATATATATATATATATATTTATTTTTTAGGCAGCCCAGATATTGTTACCGCTGTCCTTGTGTTTAACCTACGGGTGAAGTTCTCCACTTAGACCAGAATTTTTCCAGAAAACTCATTTTCTATAAAGCAGTCAAAATTTCTCCTGTAGCATCCTCAGTGAAAGAAGACAGAGAACAATTTCAGCATCGAGCACAAGGAATTATGGTTTTCTTGGTTAATTTACCCGAGTGGAGCAAGGGAGAAAAAAAAATACATGGGAATAATTGATGGCTTGATCAGCAAAGCAAAATAGTAGGAGCTTTTTGACATTTAGCAAGGTCAAAGGCAGTGTGTGTCTAGTGACCTGGAGAGGCAATGAATATGCAAACCCGGGCAACATGGAAAATTGTAAATGAGCAGATCATTTGAATTTTTTTTTTTTCCTTACTTTATATTAAAACTATAGTCGCTGAGAGAACCTCCCGAGATGTTCTTTTTTTCTTGTTAGAAATTCCAAAAGACAGCAAAGTGGTGAGTACCCCAGAACCTGAAGCGTAAACACAAATGTAATTGGGGGGGGGGAAAAAAACAACTGCATCATTCAGCAAGGTTTCTCTGTGACAATTGGTCGTGAAGAAGATAGTCGTGCACCACAGAGCAGCTCACAGCAGTGGCTGAGGGCAAGGCCAGAGACTTCTAGACAGAAAGCTTTTCAGTGTTCTAAGAAGGGAGAATGAGAGGAGGGATGGGAGGAGATGTAGATGTTGAAAATGTGAAGAGTCAGAAGAGGGTGACTTTGAGTGCTGTACATCTCCTGGAGATGGCATCCAGGAGCTGAGTCATCAACTTGGTAACCTGGGGAGAATCCACTTTATAATCCATTGGTATTTCTTTCAGGTTTGTTCAGAGAAACAGATGTTGGCAGGCCCTGGGATATGGGTACTGCCAGCTCCATGAAGCTGGACTATCCCCTGTGATTGCAAAGGGATGCAGCGAGGGTTCAGTGCCATTTGGACTGACATCTTGTCATGAAGGCTCCTCTGTTATGTCACATCTTTGCTCACAATTGTTTGGTTTGCTCCTCTCCTACGAGGCCAGGCTGAGGGAATTAGGGGTGTTCAGCCTGGAGAAGAGAAGGCTTTGGGGAGAACTTCCTGTGGCCTTGCAGTATCGGAAGGGGACCTACAGTAAAGCTGGAGAGAGCCTATTTACAAGGGCATGGAGCAATAGGACGAGGGGCAATGGTTTTAAACTAGAGAAGGGTGGATTTAGATTGGACATTAGGAAGCTCTTCACTCTGAGGATGATGGAACATTGGAAAGAGTTGCCCAGGGAGGTGGTGGAGGTCCCATCCCTGGAGACATTTGAGGTCAGGCTTGATGGGGCTCTGAGCAACCTGCTCTAGTTGAGGATGTTCCTGCTCACTGCAGGGGGGTTAGACGAGATGAGCTTTGGAGGTGCCTTGCAGTTCAGAGCATTCCATGATCTCCATGCTCCAGAAAAACATGTAAATTGTCTCAGAAATATAAAAGTATCAAGGTTCAGTCCTAGCCTTCACTTCACCTGCCCACTCTCCCACCATAAACGGCATAAATCAAAACCAAATCCTCTCTACGCATTTTTGTCACCACAGGTAAAATTATTTGCAAAATGGTGTCAGCAGGCACATTCCTTTCCCTCAGCAGCAGGAATGAAATTAGACCTCGATTGTGCCAGTGCCAGGTTTTTCTGATGGAGCTGGTCCAGAGGACGCTGGCTCGTTACAGCAGTGATTGAGATGCTGCGGTAGCTGGGAGGGTCTTTGCTATTCTGGGGCAGTGATGCTTCTTTGGAGATCCTGCTTCTTTGGGTGCTCCCATCAGGCTTTGGAAAAATCTGTATTTTCCCTGTGACATGGGATCCTCTTGTACTCTTCTCCCAGCAAATAAAGCACGTGGTGAGTCTTAACACTGGAGATGAAGGGATATGGTCGACAGACAGATGAAATGTGCCCAGCTGGCCAGGAGGTCATGAGCATCCTGGCTTGTATCAGCACTGGTGTGGCCAGCAGGACCAGGGCACTGGTTGTCTCCCTAGACAGGGCACTGGGGAGGCTGCCCCTTAAATCCTGGGGTCAGTTTTGGGCTCTTCACTCCCAGCAGGACAGTGAGGGGCTGGAGCGTGGCCAGAGGAGGGCAACGGAGCTGGGGAAGGGGCTGGAGCACAAGGGTGCTGAGGAGCAGCTGAGGGACCTGGGTTTGTTGAGCCTGGAGCAAAGGAGGCTGAGGGGAGACCTTCTGGCTCTGACAGCTCCTGACAGGAGGCTGGAGCCAGGGGCATTGGTCTCCTCTCCCAACGAACAAGTGACGGGATGAGGAAATGGCCTCAAGATTGGAGTTGGAGCTGAGGAACAATTTCTTCCCCTTGAGGGTTGTCCAGGGCTGTGCCAGGCTGCCCAGGGCAGGGGTGGAGTCCCCGTGATCCCTGGAGGGGTTTCCAAGCCGTGGAGCTGTGGTGCTGAGGGACAGGAGTCAGTGGTGCCCTGGCAGTGCTGGGGGAACGGTTGGACTTAATGGTCTTAAAGATCTCTTGCAATCATAAGAAGTTTATGATTCGGTGATAGAAGTCTTGCCAGCACACTGCTCATTTTCTTCCTCTGGGGATCACAGTCTTCTTCTGTGGAGGGTCTTTGCAGGCTGGCGGTTGCATTACTAAGTTGCACAAGTTGCTTTCTCAGGGAGAGTTTGTGACAGAAAGTTCCCCGTGCTCCTTTTCTTACATTCAGAAGCTCTCCGCATAATGAAAGGGGAATTTCACACCTTTTGTTTAGTATTGGGCTGATACACACACATTCTGGAGGCTAAACAGAGAGGTGGCATATCCTGCCTCTTTTTAGAGGAATTGTTATTTCTAGGTAGTCCAGGCTCTTGAAAACATGCTCAAACCTTTCACAATTGATACAAATTTCTCCCTTTTTCAGGCTCCTTTGTAGTTATTATGCCCATTAATACATATTCTTATCAATAAAGCCTTTTTTATCCCTCTTTTAATCAACTGTTTCCCTCAAGGTGTAGCAGAATACCCAGATTTATTTTATCATTGGTGTTATTATCAGAGTTTCTGCTTTTTCACTGTGTTTGTAACAAGTCGTAGACTGGATCGATCCATGTTTTCCCGTTGGTGGCAGGACTGGTTCGCAGGAAAAAGAGGGAGGAAAACCAAACATCTCACTCTGTTGGAGGACTCGGCATTTGAAATCTGTGTTCTTCTCAACACGTGCATCCGTTAGGGCTTTCTGGAATGGTCAGTGTCATGGCTGTGGTGCACTGGTGGAACCTGCCCTAAAACAGCCCTGCCTTGCTTGTGAAAGGTCAAAAGTATTCATGTTCTCCAGCTCCTCATGTCTTCTGTCCATCCCTGCTCTACAGCTCTTTCTCACTCAGACCTCTGTTCAGACAGTTCAAGCCCCTTAACCTTCATCCAACCTGCAGTGGGGATGGAAAGCAGTTTATCCTCTTAGGGTTGCTCCTTAACCTGGTTGCTGCACTGTTGTCCTGTCAACCTTCAGGTTTCTCCAAATGACACGGACACATTTTCTGCAGATTTGACTTATATGCCAGGCTGTCTAGCCATGGTCACTATTTTCATCCATACTCTCTTCTCATAGCCCTCATCTTCTTAACAAGAGCAGAGATAAGATGTCATTATCCCTCTCTACTCGGTGCTGGTCAGACCACACCTTGAGTACTGCATTCAGTTTTGGTCCCCACTATACAAAAAAGATGTCAGCAGGCTGAAAAGGGTCCAGAGAAGGGCCACGAGGACGATCAGAGGACTGGAAGATCTACCATCTGAAGAAAGGCTGAGAAGACTGGGTTTGTTCAGCCTTGAGAAGAGAAAGCTCAGAAGAGACCTTATTACCATGTCACGGTAGATAAAAGGTGGCTACCAAGGAGATGGAGACTCCCTTTTTACAAGGAAAAGACAAGGGGCCATGGGTACAAGTTATTCCTGGGGGGGGCTCAGTTTGGACTCCAGAAGAGAATTTTTCACCATGAGAACAAAGGGACATTGGAATCATCTCCCAAGGGAAGTGGTGGATTCCTCTACACTGGACATTCCTCCATCGCAGAGTGATGCACAGCATCATGACACCACTGATTCCCATTCAGCTGTGATCCGTTGTGGACTCAAGGTGTTATTTTTGCACACCCCCTTCCTGACACGATGGTTCCCCGTGCTGTCTTTGCCCAGCTTTTTATTTGTCCTCGTAGATGGCTTGGAAAGAGCTGGACCCCAGAGCTTTGGATCTGGCCAGGCACCTCTGGTATGGGCTCTGTCAGCGTGGCTCTCTGATGAGTTTTCCGCTACCCTGTGCTGTTCAAGTTCCCCCATCATACCAGGTCATGCTTCCACGGGTGGCTTATGGCAGTGTCATGGCAAACAGCTTCAAATCAGAGAATCCCAGACTGGTTTGGGTTGGAAGGGACCTTTCAAGGTCAGCTGGTCCAACCCTCCTGCACTGAGCAGGGACATCTGCAACTAGAGAAGGTTGCTCAGAGCCCTGGCCAACCTCACCTGGAATATATCCAGATGCCTGGCTCAGGTCAGGATACAGGATATCAGTGATTTCTCCACAACTACTTGTGTCCCTACACTCTCAAAGAAGGAAATGAGATTATTTTGACGTGACTTGCTGTTGACAAATCCCTGGTGATGGTGACTCATTTCAGCATTATCTTCCAAGCACTCACCAATTACTGGATTGTTGCGGAATGTTTCTGGGAACTGAAATTAAGAGATCTGGGCTGTAGCTCTCCAGCTCCTCCTCCTACACTCCTTTTCAAGGTAGGGATTGTGTTTGTCATTGGATCGCTTTCTTATGCCTCCCTGGGTCCCCACCAGCTTTTTCTAGAGGTTTCAACGGTTATTTTAGGCCAGTTGATGGTTGTCTAGCCCCTCCAGTGTGAGTCTACGTCTACTTTTCACATTCTTCTAAACTCAGTTCTTCCTGCAGATGTGAATTATTTTTGACACAGAATCACAGCATAGTTCTGGCTGGAAGAGAGCTTCAAGACCATCAAGCCCAACCTTACTCCCAGCCCTATCAAAAACCACTAAACCCTGTCCCTAAGTACAACATCTACCTGGCTCTTGAACACGTCCAGGGCTGGGGACTCCACCAGCTCCCAGGGCAGCCCATTCCAGTGCCTGACAACCCTTTCTGGATAGAAATGCTTCCTGAGATCCAGCCTGAACCTCCCCTGGGTCAACTTCAGGCCATTGCCTCTTGCTCTGTCCCTTGTCCCCAGGGAGAACAGCCCAACTCCTGCCTTGCTGCACCTTCCCTTCAGGTAGACATCTGAGGAGGAGGGTCAGCTCTTTTAGAAAATCCTGCTGCACCAAGAAAGGAAAGAGTTTGTCTCTTCTCTACTGTTTGTTATTGGTGTGGCTCTTAAACTGAATAAAAATGTATCATCTTTGAAATTAACTGCAAAGAAATGGTTGGTGTCACCGCTAGGATTAGAGTAACCCCAAGTCAAGCGCTCATGAGCAACCTGTGCTGTGTTCATATCCTTTGTGCAGACTTGCATTGGCTATTTGCTCTCCAGAGTTCAGAGCCTTGGAGTTACGCTCTTCTTCTGTTTTTCTTCCCAAAAAAAGATAGTTGACGGCAACGTCAAGGTCAATTCACTTGCAAGTCCTCTCTGTCCTGTTGTTCACCTCTGCCTCAGCCTGGTTTGAGGTGGCTCCAGCCCTTTCTTTTTAATCCCATAGAGATTAAAATTCATTCCAGATTTTCATAAGAATCTGGAAGACCCCAAACCTGTAACTTCTCGGGCACTTACTCTTAAACAACGAAGTCATCAGGACTTGACCTTCCAGTTCCTGGAGGTGCTAATCATGGGAGTTCCCACCATCTTCCCTCCTTGCTTCCGTCTCTCCGTTTCATCAGGCTCTTTGCAGAGCTGTGCTGCCCAAGTGTGAAGTTCAGCCTGCTCACGTGCCCAGTTAATTGTAGGGTTTGCCACTTCAGTTGTCAGCATCTGACTTGAAATTCCCATCTCAAGTGGCGTCTTGGACATTAAAGGCCACGCTACAGTTACCCAACTGATTTCTTTTCCTAATTACTGACGTTTGAAGCAGGCCACTGATTTTATTCTCAAATATCTTCTATGCTCTTGGTGGGTTTTGGGTGCCAAAGCTCAACGTGAATGAGGCTGCACGGGTGTGAGTTTTATTTATTGTGTATTTATTGCTTTCGGCTTCATTAAGAGAACAAACTGTCTCCTGTCTGTCATGGGTTACAGGAACAAGAAGACAAAAGGACTTTACAATAAGCTCAGAAATCCATAGGATCCCTCCTATATTTTGGACATAGCTCATTCTCATTTTTTTCCCCTGATTTTTTTAAGTGTGGCCATTATGTAGCGGTGCCTCCACAACTATATTGCAGTTTTCTGTGGGCTGGAATATTTCTCTCCAAAGAACAAAGCAAAATAAATCCAGGCTGGAAAAAGCATGCTTTTAAACTTAATATCATCAACCTAAAATGTATTTATTTTAAGGCATTTTCTGCTGCACTGGTGTGTGTCTTTAAGATCCCAAAGCCACGTTTCCTAGTGGTGATCATGCAGATAGCTCTGGTGATTTTGGTGTTTTGTTCATAAAAGCCAAAAGGGAATCTGGTCCCACAGGTCACTAGCTGAATTTATATTTAATGAATATTAATTTTGATCCTTGCTGGGCTTCTGACTTGGATGTTAATTTGTCCTGGTGGAACCAGATCTGTCAGACTCTTCGAAGTATAACTTGGCTTGCTAATTCCTGATCCGGTGTTCTCGGGTGTTGCAGCCTGATTGCTGTTCGGTCTACCCATGAGCAGCCTGAATTTGTTGGTTCAAGAAAAAAAAATGGAAGCTGTTGAACCGGCAACAAAAGCAGCCTGATCTTCTCTTGGCTGTGCTCCCTCTCACCAGGTTATGTCAGTCATGAGATGAAAAGGTGGGGTTTGTTGGAAGATTGTTATCTTTTGTAGGGATGGAGCTCTGAGCCTATGACCCTTTAATAGTAACAGTCACCTTAGGAGAAATTTGAGGCACTCGGTCGAACCCATATGAGTTTGACCCCAGGTCAAAACATCAATGTGCTGCCGTGCGTAGGCAGCATGTAGACACGTTGATGTTGAAAGGCCAAACGACATGAGGTGATCTCCAGAGACCAGTGAGAAACATCATCCTTGAGTTGTGCCATTCGTGCCGTGTTGGATGCTCACGCGGAATGAATCCGCGCGTGTCCAGCCCGATCTCCCTAATCCTCTGATCAGCCTCCTTCATGGGAGCTCGTACAGCTTTGCTTCTGAAAATTGGTAATTAGTGTCTTATTCCTCTTAGGCCTGTTATTCAGGGTGGTTCTTGCAATCCATCTCAAAACCTGGTGGCTCTTGGGGTCTTGCTCGGTCTAGGACCAGTCCTTCAGAAAGCCTCCTTGAAAAGAAATTCTGATAGTTGCTTTTTGCCTTTATTTTTGTGAAAGGAGGAAATTAGTGGTTTATGGCTACTCTGAAGGGCCACCTTGATTTTCTTTTCAAATCAAGAAGGGTTTCTCAGAAGAAAAAAAATTACGGGTGTCTCATATCTAATCAGTGCTGGTCAGGCTGAAATTGTACAGTGTGGAGATAAGAAATGCACCCAGTTCAGAGCTACCCCAGGCAGCTCTGCGCTGACCTGTCTGGGTTGTTACTGCACATGTATGTCTGGTAACAGCATTGATGTCCCCGAGGCCATACCTACATGGACACCCTTGGGTGCTGTGCCATGTGGTGTGGTCCGGGGTGAGCATGGTTAGCGTGCTGAGCGTGCACAGAGAGATTGAGGTTACAGGTTTGAGGTTGCAGCTTAAGTTCCCTCGACCTGGCCAGCAGATTGAGAGAGGTTCTCCTCCCAGTGAGGTCACCTGGGGAGTGTAGTGTCCACTTCTGGTCTCCCCAGTTCAAGAAAGACAAGGGACTACTGGAGAGATGCCAGTGGAGGCTGTGAAGGTGCTGAGGGGCTGGAGCATCTCTGTGCTGGGGCCAGGCTGAGACCCTGGGGCTGTGCAGCTGGAGAAGAGCAGCCTGAGAGGGGAGCTGAGCAATGCTGAGCAAGAGATAAAGGGCCCCGGGGGGCAAGAGGATGGGCACAGACTCTGATTGTCAGTGGTGCCCAGGGACAGGACAAGGGGCACCAAGGGGCACCAACTGGAACCCAGAAGGTTCCATCTGACCGGGAGGAGAAAGTTGTTTGGTGTGAGGGTGTGGGAGGCTGTGCCAGGCTGCCCAGAGAGGCTGTGGAGTCTCCTTCTCTGGAGAGATTCCCACCCCGGCTGGACCCTGCGCTGCTGGGCCCCTGCTCTGGGTGCCCCTGCTGGATGGAGCAGGGGGTGGCACCAGAGCAGCTCCAGAGGGCCCTGCCAGCCCCCACCATGCTGGGATTACTGTGGTTGTGCTGGAAGAGGGGTTTGGTGGGGAGGAGAGCACACTAGCTGCTCTTTGCAGCATTTGCTGTGAGGGGGAGAGTCATGTTTTGTGCCCATCGTCCACTTTCTGTTGCTGTTGTTGCTTTTCTCTCTGTACAAAGCCTTTCTAAGCCTGGTGGGCAACGTTAACGGACTTCTTCCTTGTGATGGAGAAGTAAAAAGCTCAAGCACATGCATCATACTGAGCCAGCAGCATGTCCAGCTGAGATAACTCCTATCAGCAGGGTGTAATGGTATGGATGGGAAGGAGATGGGATTTGGTTTCCCCTCCAGTTACGTATCACAGAAGGCAGTTGATACCTGTGCCCATGCTTTTGTTGGTGCATCTCTGGTGGCACAGAGAGGCAAGATTAGTGGTGTGGAACGGTGGGGAAAGTGAGGAAAAAGCTGGGCATTCAGGAAGCACGTGCCAGTATATTTTCCCTAGCAATGAGGTAGAATAAACTCAGCAATCCCACTAACTATGCAGAGCTCCAAAATAAATCTAACGCGAGCCCTGGCGGAGTGCGGCGGGGAAATGAAAATGGAGAAAAACATATTTCTTCAATAACCTTGAAAATTCAATTTTGGAGATAAAACAGAGCTGGATAAAATTGGTTGAGAGGGTAGATGAACTAGAACAGTAGAGGAAACTGCTGGAAGAAAGACAATAGCAATATATAGATTTACTGAAAGCAAAAAGGCAATTATGTGTAAAACATTGGGGGGGTGGGGGGACAAACCAGACTTAGAAGAAATAGCTTAAAATTTTATGGAATCCTATGGGAGGAGGAAAACAATTAAATGTTGGACTTTATTCCCTCCTGCATAAAATTGCTGGACATGGAAGACAAATCTGGCTTCCCCAGAAACGGAGGCTCTGTTCCTTTATTTCTCCATTTCTTTATTTGTGCTTTTATCTGTTCACATGAAATAGCATCCGAACACAAATCCAGGCCCAGGTTTCACAAGGAGAGCCCATTTCATTCTCCAGGCAGCTTCTTATTAGCAGCCTTCCAAAGGGATGGATTCAATTATTCACTTCCCAAGAAGCACTTAGGATGGTACAAATGAACGCAAAAAAAAAAAAAAAACCCCTCGTTCTTCTGCTGTTGTCTCCTGGCAGATCTGCTCACGGCGCTTTGGTTTCAGAGCAAGTCCCTGGTTGAATGCCAGCTATTAGAGTTTCAGAGTCCTGTGGCCTCAGCCACGCTTCGAACTCGGGATGCTGTCTGCTTGTTTTGTTTCAGGAGCTGGTAACTCTTTTGTTCCTTTTGGCTCCTGGAGTTGCTGCCCGGTGACTGAGTTTTGGTGCGTATTCCTCAGGTTCTGCTGCTTTCTCCCCTGGGTGCTTGGGTTTGGGGTGATGTTCTGCTTTGGTGGCATCGCAGCGACTGTATCCTGTTTGGGGTCCCCGCAGAGGGTGTGATTCCATGGTGTAAGGTGAGAGTGTTCTGGGGACATGTTGGCATAGGAGGGGGTGTGACTCGTACCTGCGTTGTTGGAATCTTTGGGTTCAAATCACAGAAAGGTTTGAGTGGAAAAGGACCTTTCAAGGCCATCCAGTCCAGCCCCCTGCAGGGACAGGGCCATCTGCAGCTAGAGCAGGGTGCTCAGAGCCCCGGGCAACCTCCCCTGCAATGGTGCCAGGGATGGGGCAGCCACCACCTCTCTGGGCAGCCTGGCACAGGCTCTCCCCACCCTCAGCACCAACAATTTCTCCCTTCTCTCCACTCTGAATCTCCCTCTTTTAGTTTCAAACCATCCCCCCTTGTCCTGTCCCAACAGGCCCTGCTCAGAAGACTGTCCTCGTTGTTGCTGTTGTTTCTGTGTGGCATCTGATTTTTTTTTTCCTGCATCTTCATAGCTCAGTATCCCCAGGAGCCACAGACATGTTGGAAGCAGGACTCTCCTTTCACCCCACGTTATCTTGGCCTATTTGGTGTCCAGCCTGGAGGCAGCTCCGTGAAGGGGATGTCCAAAAGAGGCAGGATCCAGCAAAAGCCACGTCCTTAGTTTTGTGCCAGGACATTTTTCATCAGAAGGAACAATCGAACAAACTTAAAGAGCTTATCCCACCATCACCAAACAGACCAAAACATTCAAGTTGAGAATCCTTCCCAGAGCTTGCCTGTGAGCGGAGGGAGGGTGGAAGGAGGTGGGAGGCGTGGGCGATGGAGACAAGGGACTCACTCCCTCATCTCTCACGGGAGGGAAAGCTGAGCTGCTGTGAGGCTGCTTGCTGGCAACAACTCTGCCTCCTTTGTGCCCATCGTCCACTTTCTGTTGCTGTTGTTGCTTTTCTCTCTGTACAAAGTCTTTCTAAGCCTGGTGGGCAACGTTAACGGACTTCTTCCTCATGATGGAGAAGTAAAAAGCTCAAGCATACACATCGTATGAGCCAGCAGCATGTCCAGCTGAGATAACTCCTATCAGCAGGGTGTAATGCTATGGATGGGAAGGAGATGGGATTTGGTTTCCCCTCCAGTTACGTATCACAGAAGGCAGTTGATACCTGGGACCATGCTTTTGTTGGTGCATCTCTGTTGGCACAGAGAGGCGAGATTAGTGGTGTGGAACGGTGGGGAAAGTGAGGAAAACGCCGGGCATTCAGGAAGCACGAGGCTGTTTGGAGAGCTGGGTGGCTGTGTCCCCTGTCCAGGATCTCCAGCTTTCCTCTGCAGGAGCTGTTCTACCCCACTGCTGCCTCCATCGCCGGGGCTCTCTGGCAGTGTTTCTTCCTCCGAAATAGTTTGCTTCCTTTTGAATCCCTCAGGTCAGTAATGGAAAGATGAACTTCTGGGAGGTGGTGGTGTGTTCCTGCTTTCTCTAAGTGGCTGTTCTTCCCAAAACACACATTCAGCTCCACAAAACTGACCCTAATCCAGCAACTGGTTGTTTGTTGGGCAGAGCTGTTGTATATACAGGTCAGGACCGACTTACTTTGCTATGATTGTTCATGGATACTGCAGGTTTTAGGACTATTCCTTTTCTGTCCTACGGTTGCATTTGCTTTGGTTTATTTTTCGGGAGCCTCGCATTTCATTAGAGAGGGCAGCAGATCCATTTTCCTGCCGCGCGTGTTGTGTTGTGTTTTCTTTTTCAATTGAATTATGGTATGTTCAGAACCACCAGCAGAGCTGTCATAGCCCCCAGCTCATTAGATGATCTAATACGATGTTTTCAGCGAGATGTCTTGTCAAAGCAAAGACTGGCAGTGGATTAAAGTGTCACAAAAGCTTTAGAAAGTGATTTCTGGGCTGGCTTTGCTTAGTCTTGTTGGTTTGTGTTGTGTGTGTTTTTTTTAAATGCTCTTCCAGAACAACTCACACCAAACCACAAGGTGCTGGTTAGGACATTTGCATACAATGTCAAAGGCTGGTATTTTTTAGACCGTGCTTCCCTTGACTCAGAAGATTTCATCTTGCACAGAAATCCTCATTACTAGGCACCTCTTCTAAAGGTTATAATTAGTAAGTATTAGCTGGTGAGGGGTCTTGTGAGGATCAACTGAGGGACCTGGGGTTGTTTAGTCTGGAGAAGACGAGGCTGAGAGGAGACCTTACTGCTCTCTACAGCTCCCTGAAGGGAGGTTGCAGTGAGGTGGGGGTTGGTCTCTTCTCCCAGGTGACTAGTGGCAGGACAAGAAGAAATGGGCTGAGGTTGCACCCGGGGAGGTTGAGGTTGGACATTAGGAAAAAATTCTGTACTGTAAGAGTCATTTTGCATTGGACTAGGCTGCCCAGGGAGGGGGTGGAATCACCATCCCTGGAGGTGTTCAAAAAACATGTA
This sequence comes from Todiramphus chloris collaris, assembly GCA_025345505.1. NCBI lineage: Eukaryota > Metazoa > Chordata > Aves > Coraciiformes > Alcedinidae > Todiramphus > Todiramphus chloris. The sequence goes on along the minus strand of JANVCC010000043.1, from coordinate 1,610,878 downwards.
GATGTGGCCCTTCAGGACATGGTTTAATGGTCATGATAACGTTGGGTAGATGGTTGGACTTGACCATCTTGGAGGCATTTCCCAACCTTAATGATTCTGTGATTCTAGTTATACAAGCGAAACAACCACTTCTAATTCAGCATCTAGATCCAGCAGCTTGGTGAACCTCAGCTTGTTGTGATCTTGACGTGTCCACTTAAAGGCAGTGCCAGAGCCAAAATGGTTCTTTGGGTAAGATCCTTTCAAAAATGAAAATTGCTCTTCAAACCTGAATCGCAGGAGGTGGAAACAAGTGGCTGAAACCTTCTAAAGCCAGATTTTTGGAAATAAGTGCCGAGATTTGGTCTGAATATACTTAGTGAACCATCCTCATAGCTTTGGGGGGTCAAAGTTGTTTTGTTTCCTGTGAGTGTTCTAATCTAAGTGTTAAATCTAATCTAAGTGTTAAAATGCCACCATTTTTCAGCGTTTTTCATTCCGACAGAGAGCAAAAGCCAACCTCAAAACACAACATTTCTTCTGGGAAGGGAACTTCAGAGCTGGCCCATTAATTAGGTGCTATCTCTGAGCTAAAAGAGCCTTTAACACAACCAATCCAAAAGTTGGCAAAGGGACATCACAAAATTTTCTTAAGAAAATGCAATTACATATTTAGTGATAGGACAAGGAGAACAGTTTAGTGATAGGACAAGAGGAAATGGCCTCAAAACCCAGGGCAGGTTTAGGTTGGAGCTGAGGAACAATTTCTTCCCCTTGAGGGTTCCCCAGGGCTGTGCCAGGCTGCCCAGGGCAGGGGTGGAGTCCCCGTGATCCCTGGAGGGGTTTCCAAGCCGTGGAGCTGTGGTGCTGAGGGACAGGGGGCAGTGGTGCCCTGGCAGTGCTGGAGGAACGGGTGGACTTGATGATCTGAAATGTTTCTTCCAACCAAAATGATGCTATGATTTGCTGCACTTGTTCTATGAACTTGTCCTATCACTACACACTCTTGTAAAAAGTCCCCCATTAAGTCCTGAAAGGCCACCAGACGATCTCCCCGGAGCCTTCTCTTCTCCAGGCTGAACACCCCAAACTCTCCCAGCCTGGACTCTCAGCAGAGGGGTTCCAACCCTCAGATCATCTTCTGGGTCTCCTCTGGACCCGCTCCAACATCTCCCAGAGTCTGGTGGACGTGGGGGCTCCTCAGGATGCTGCCTCTCCCTTTGCTGGGGTCACCGCATTGCCGCCGTGCCCACCCATCACCTTGGCTGTGCTGGACTCACCGGGAAGTGACGGAGAAGGATGCTAAAGCCTCAGGTGGAAGATGGGAGAGGGATGTGTCTGAAGAACCAGAGGAGGCAGAGCAGGGAAGTTCTGAGCGAGGAGCAGAGCGGGTCTGGAAGCACCTGGGGGAGATTTCCGCGTGGTGTTTTGCAATAAAAAGCATTTTTCACCCGGACAGGGGAGGCAAATAGATGTTGTGAGAAAAGCACAAAATACAGAAATACGAACATAAAACATACGTGGACTTAAAACAACCCAGAAAAAAAAAAAAAACCTGTTTACTGCCGCTCTGGATGATGTTTGCAGCAACCTTTATTTGACTTGAAAGAGATATCAGTTACTTCACCTGCCTGCTTTATTTCTCTGGTGGACAAGGTCACTGTGTAACCAAATGGGGTTTTCTTTTGTTGATCTGTAGCGAAGAATTACCAACCAGAAAACAAATCTCTTTCTTTCTCCGTTGAGGAGACTCCGTCCTTGGCAGATTTTTGGGCCATTTCGTGTGAGAAAAATCACAGCATTAAGCTACGTGATGCTTGTACCTTTGGGCCAGGTGAGGCTTTCATCTCCTTTGGACAGAAAGCAAACATCAGAGACAGCAGCCACACCAAAGCCGACAGAACTGGCCCTATTTTTTTTTTAAGCAGCCAAGTTCAATGCTTTTAAATTCAGGGGTCAGGGCTTTAAATCCTGGTGACGGCTCAGCCTGAGACTCTGTTACAGCCCTGGAAGATGAGAGGGAATAGACTGTGAGCTGGAGGGCAAATTGTCTCACAGGTTGCAAAAAACCCCAACTTTTTTGGCAAGTTTAAAAGAAAATAGTGATGGAGAATGGCTCGGAGGCACGGCAACAGCGCCAGGGGCAAAACAGAAATGGTTTTAAACTAGTGGAGGATATATGTAGACTGGGCATTAGGAACTTAGACTGGTGTTGCTGGTGTTGCCAACGGAGCTGTGCTCCCCTCACTCCTTCCCCTGTCAGCTTCCCCAGCTGCTCACTGCTGTGCCAGGAGCTCATGAGGAGCCACTTGTGCATGGTGATGTCTCCATAGCTTTTGCAGTGTCCAGTCTGTAGATGTGGCCAGCATTTGTATGTTGGACATCCTTTTTCCCTGTGAAAGGTTCACACATCCTTCCTGGTCACTGGTTAAATCCTTCAGGCTGTATTAATAATACTCAGGGCATTGAAATCACTGTGTGTACTTCTTCTCCAGTGACATCCCTCCTTGGACCATGTGTGTCCATCAGCTGCATGGTGCAATTTTAGGGTATTGAGGGGCTGGAGTGTGGCCAGAGAAGGACAACGAGGCTGGGGAAGGGGCTGGAGAACAAGTGTTCTTGTGAGGAGCAGCTGAGGGCCCTGGGCTTGTTCATCCCAAAGAATAGGAGGCTGAGGGGAGACCTTCTGGCTCTGACAGCTCCTGACAGGAGGTTGGAGCCAGGGGCGTTGGGGCTCTGCTCCCAAGGAACCAGTGACAGCACAAGAGGAACCAGCCTCAAGTTGGCCCAGGGGAGGTTTAGGTTGGAGCTGAGGAACAATTTCTTCCCCTTGAGGGCTGTCCAGGGCTGTGCCAGGCTGCCCAGGGCAGGGGTGGAGTCCCCGTGATCCCTGGAGGGGTTTCCAAGCCGTGGTGCTGAGGGCCATGGGTTAGTGGTGGACTTGGCAGTGCTGGGTTAATGGTTGGACTTGATGATCTGAAAGGTCTCTTCCAGCCAAAACAATTCTACGATTCCATGGTATGCAGTGTTGCCACATGCAGCTGGCAAGGAATCTGGGTTTTCTGTTCATGATCTAGAAAATCTGCCTTATTATAGGAGACTGGCAAAGCTAATTCTATTTAATTTATTCAGTAAAATAAAAAGCATAGATGAGTTGAACCCTATATATAACTTTTTGAGTATAGTTTCTGTAAGTAGAGGAAGATCCGTGGACTTGATATTGTTGGGTGGATAGTTGAACTTGGAAATCGTAGCGGTCTTGTCCAGCTTTAATGATTCTGTGATTCTACAATCTAGAAATGAAATGTACTTTTGGAATACTTTAGACACCTGAAATATGGTTGTAAAATCACGTTTGTTGTCAGAGATCTTTAACTTGAGCTGGGATGTCTTCTGCAGAAGTCTATATCTTCCAGCCCAGAGATGAATTATGGGTCTGATTTGAAAATCCTGGAGGTAAATTCTGGAGGCATGGAGCCACCACAGATACTCGCAAGTGTCCATTCTGATTTTGGACCCCTTGGATCTCAGGACCTGTCCAGATAGGTTTTTAGACTCAAGGCTCCGAGAATATTTCACTCGTCTAAATATCTCAGCTGCACGTAAACAAAAAATAAAACTATGACAAATGCAGGACTGATTCCTGGAGCAGTTATAAGCCACCAGATGACTAAGAATTCACCAGGGCCATGGTTGGCAGCATGAGCTCAGGAGGACTCCCATCCAGCAGCCACGCGGGCGAGTCGGAGCCGACGCAAAGAGTGACGGTGTCTCCTCTGCCGGCGCTGAGCCTCCCAGAGTGCTGAACATGCGCTCGGTGCTCGGGGGCCTAGATGTCTCCACATCACTCATTTCCTCTTTGTCAATATTAATTGATGTGTTAGTGATTAAGTTCAGCCGAGGCATTATTGCGTCGGCGTCAATCACGCCAGCATCTGTCGGAGAAGTCGTTAGAAAGAACTCGCCGCGGCTATTTTTAATATCCCCCCGTTTAATTGTCGCGCGGGCGTTGCGTTTTAATTCTCATCATGGATCTTCACAGTGATAAAAAAAAAATTTGCATATCTCCATTCACCCAAGAGAATCTGTGGGCCAAAAGCACCAAAAAAAAACCCCCCGTTGTTGCTGCCACAGGGGTTTTGTGTAGGAACCAGCTCCCAGTGACCACATGTTTCTGGGGCGCCCGTGGAGCGCGTTAATAGGAATCACTTCACAGGTGGAATTACTCCCCTGGACAATGGTAATTTGTTGGAAATTAAACGTAAGTGGTTGATTCTGGCTGCTACATGACATAAATTAGGAGCAAATTGCTCTGTAAGATTTCATTACAAAGTACACGCCGTTGTGAATGATTTGCTGCTCTAGTCCCGGACTTTTATTTGCGTGCTGGCGCTTGAAGGACAACGGTGGAACTCAACTTTCCTTTGAAGGCACGCAGATCTTGAAGCGATGCTCTTTATTTGTCTTGTTTGGCCTTTCCAGCCTGCTTTTCGTTGGCTTTTATCCAAAAGCCGAGCGAAAAAGGCTCTTGTTGAAATACCTTCGGGTCTTCTGTTAACATCTTCACCAGCAACATGGGCAGTGGCATTGAGTGCACCCTTAGCAGTTCTGCCGATGACACCAAGCTGTGTGGGGCTGACACGCTGAAGGGAAGGGATCCATCCAGAGGGACCTGGACAGGATGGAGAGGTGGGCCCGTGCCAACCTCATGAAGTTCAACAAGGCCAAATGCAAGGGCCTTCATCTGGGTCGCGGCAATCCCAAGCATCAATGGAGGCTGGGCAGTGACCAGCTGGAGAGCAGCTCTGAAGAGAAGGACTTGGGAGTGCTGGGGGATGAGAAGCTCAACATGAGCCATCAGTTGCTCTTGCAGCCCAGAAAGCCAATCTTATCCTGGGCTGCATCAAGAGAAGCGTGGCCAGCAGGTTGAGGGAGGGGATTCTCCCCCTCTACTCCACTCTGATGAGATCTCCCCTGGAGAACTGCGTCCAGCTCTGGAGCCCCTGTCACAGGAAGGCTATGGATGTGCTGGAACGTGTCCAGAGAAGGGCCACCAGGATGGTCAGAGGGCTGGAGCACCTCTGCTATGTGGACAGACTGAGAGAGTTGGGGCTGTTCAGCCTGGAGAAGACAAGGCTCCGGGGAGACCTTCTTGTGGCCTCCCAGTATCTGAAGGGGCTACAAGAAAGCTGGGCAGGGACTTTTTAGGCTGTGGGGCAGTGACAGGACCAGAGGGGATGGATTAAAACTAGAGACAGGTCGGTTCAGGTTGGAGAGTAGGAAGAATTTCTTCCCCAGGAGGGTGGTGAGACACTGGCACAGGTTGCCCAGAGAGGGGGTGGAAGCCCCATCCTTGGAAGTGTTCAAGGCCAGGATGGATGGGGCTGTGAGCAACCTGCTCTGGTGGGAGGTGTTCCTGCCCATGGCAGGGGGGTTGGAACAAGAGGATCTTGAAGGTCCCTTCCAAGCCTGACCATTCTATGATTCTATGAGTGGTTTGACTCGATGATCCCAAGGATCTTTTCCAACCTGACTGATTCTATGATTCATGAAGCTTCTCCTGGGCTGCTGCAAAGCGCTGTAGCCCTACTGGTTTTATCTGATCCATAACGATGCTTAAGTGGAGCTGCTGTGAGAATAATAGTTCTGAAATATGATGATAGTTCCGACGGGAAGACTTTATATTCGTGGATTGTTAAGGCTGAAAAAAACTTTGTCACCATCTGCAAAAGAATTCTCCCCAAATGGGGTTTTAAACGTATTTTCCATTGGGGAATTCCGTCACTAGGCACCATCAAATCATTCAGTGGCTAGTGAGGGGCACTAAAACTTGAAGGCTTTGGCCATCAGTCTAAATTCAGTGAGCAGCAACCATCCTTGCAGTGTCTGAGTGCAGAATAACTCCAGTATCTCTCACAGGCAACTAAATCTGAACAGCCAAGACGCTTTTGAGCAGGGCCTGTTGGGACAGGACAAGGAGGGATGGTTTAAACTCAAAAAGGGAGATTCAGACTGGAGAGAAGGAGAAATTGTTGGCGCTGAGGGTGGGGAGAGCCTGTGCCAGGCTGCCCAGAGAGGTGGTGGCTGCCCCATCCCTGGCACCATTGCAGGGGAGGTTGCCCGGGGCTCTGAGCACCCTGCTCTAGGTGCAGATGGCCCTGTCCCTGCAGGGGGTTGGACTGGATGACCTTGAAAGGTCCCTTCCCACCCAAGCCAGTCTGGGATTCTGTGCAGGAATCATTTTTCCTATTCCATAGCCAGTTCCTTTGCTGTTTCTTTTTTGGCCCAAGGTTGTACAGAGGAACTGAGGAGATAAAGTGAGCCACAATCGTGTGTCTGCTCAGATGGCCAGAGATATAAATGTAATGGATCTGGTAAATGTAACGGATCTGGCATCACTTCTCTGCTCTGAGCTGTAGGAGTTACTTAATCATGGAGGAAATGTTGAAATAACCCAGTGCTACTCTGTCCTTCCCCAGGATGGTGCCCTTGCATTGCACCCTTGTGCCTCTGTTGGCCTCCAATCCAATCCTGTTGCTGTTTCTACAGCTTTCCTGGTTGTTTCCCCACTGTAGACATCCTGAACACTCCGGTGTTGGTGGTAAGAGCTGCAGTTGGCTGCTGCTCCATGCTCTGGGCCGCCCTCTTGACTGGAAGCCTTCAGTCAACAAGGTCAAGAACTCAGCAAGCAGCAGGCTGGTGGCACTGCAAGGAAAATGCACGTATTCAGGGATGTGTGCAAGGGAGAAAAAGCCATGAGGGAACCCACGCTGGGAGTAGTGGCAGAGGAGCCCAGGCCACTGGCCACGTGTGCTCTGGCAGCATCGAGGAGCAACGTGCACCAGCCAGACACCATCATGGTGATGCTGGGAAATGTGTTTCCAAAGACTGTGGGGTCTGATGGAAGAGGATGGTTTTGTTAGAAGAATTAGATCTTTATTCTTTTGTGTAAGACTCAACCATCAGGAGATTTCTGCAACGTTTTCTTTAAAACAGGGTGACTTCCCTCTTATTGTTTTGTAGCCTGGGATTTGTCCTGGAGCATCTAAGATTTCTGAACTAAAAATAGAAAAGCACAGAGCAGGAAATCCTTCAATAACCAAAATATGTGCTTCTCTGACCGAAATGAAGGAAAGCAAATAGATTGACAGAGCTTCCTTTGATTGAAGGATCAGATGGTGACCAGCAGAATAACTGAGTAAACTAAAAAAGATTCCATGTGAGTATGGGCGATGGTGGTTCCAAAACCTGCCTTTGTCCTAAATAGATTTGCATCTAAGCTGAGCTCGGGATGCAGGGATGGGGCTGAGCCAAAGATTCGTTGGCCGCAGAGCTGAACGGGTCCCCGTTGGCACGTTGCTCCTTCTCAGCACACGCGGTCGTGATGTGTGCCTTGACTGCCCCCGTCTGCACTTGGGCTACAAAGGGATGGGTTGGGCAGGGTGTCCTCTGCTCTTTTCGTGTTCAGCATTCTCCATCCTGCAGATGCTGAAGTGCACGTTGTGGGAGCAAAGAGCCTAAAAAAACCTGAGTTCGCGGCCAAATTTTTCAAGTATTTGCCATCAGGCTTTTAAGAAGGTTGCTTGATGCAACAGAGAGCAAACAGTAAGTGAATTGGGGGTCTGATGAATGTCTGGAAATACGTAAGGGCTGGGTGTCAAGAAGGCAAGGGACATCTTTGCACTTGTGCCCTGTGACAGGACGAGGGGCAATGGATCCAAGCTCGAGTGCAGGAAGTTCCACCTCAACATGAGGAAGAACTTCTTTCCTGTGAGGGTTACAGACACTGGAACAGAGTCCCCAGAGAGTTGTGGAGTCTCCTTCTCTGGAGACTTTCCAGCCCTGTCTGGATGCATTTCTGAGTGATCTGCTCTAGTTCTGTCCTGCTCTGGCAGGGGGGTTGGACTCAATGATCTCGGGAGGTCCCTTCCAACCCCTACCATTCTGTGATCCTGTGAATTTAGATGTTATTTGAGTATGTAAGTGCTATAGCATGTTAAAGTTTTCTTCCATAGAATTGTTTAGGTTGGAAAATCCTCAAGTCCAACCTTTAGGCTAACCCTGCCCAGGCCACTGCTAAAGCATGTCCCTTTAACCTTTCACGTGGTAGTTTCCTGCCACAACATTGAACATTCTTCCTTGCAATTTAATCCTGGGGATTTTTCTTCTATAATCAAATAAGCAATCAAATTGTTGATTTGTTTAATAATTAACAGTGCAATATTTAAATCTTGTCGTTATTCTCCAGATGACTTTAAAGGAGACAAATAATAAGTGTGAATTAGAGGGAGGTGTCTTCGTGATAAAATTAACAGTTTTAAATAGACTACCTGAACATTTATTTATCTCCTTAGAAAAGCATATAGGAATTAATAGGAGTTAAACCGATGCGTTTTAATGAATATTGCCTATTTCCATTAGTTCTTTTATGTTTCTCTGCGGTTGCTGGGTTTGTTTTTCAGCTTTTATCTTAAACAACCCCCACAAAAATTTGAAAAGCTGGAAGAGAGATATAAAATTACCTTCAGAAATTTAAAAAAAAAAAGCATTTTTAAAAAGTCCCACTTTTACAGCCTCTGGTAGGACCTTTCCTGCAAGAATTTCTGAAAATATAGCTCCAAGTATTGCGGTGAATTGGCCCGAGAAGAAGCAGCAGAGAACTTTCTGGTCTTTGGAAGGCAGCAGGAGTTTGAGGAGAGAGTTCCTCCTAATAACTGGAAGAACACATCTCGTAGAGCGGGGAAAATAAGCAGATAGGGCGCAGGAAACGGAGAGAGACAGCAAGTCTGGTACTAAAATAATAATAACTGTTCCCATGTCTTATCAGGTAGTTATGTTGGCAGTTTCTTGAAAGTCACATTGAATCTTGAGTTTCTCCCCAACCGAGGAGCTCGTGTTCGCTGATTAAATATCCAGGAGGCCTGTGAAGAGAGTGGAATAAGGGAAACAATCTAGTTTTAGCAGCAGGGAAGGGGATGATTTGATCAGCAATGGTTTGGGTAGGGCTGGTCTGGAGGAATGAGATGTGACGAGAGCGCAGAGAGGTGCGATGGAAAAGCCAGCTCTGGTAGGACTCCTTTGAGCTGGTGCTTTGAGTTGATCTCCACGTAGGTCAGCCCTTCGGTAGCTGCGGGAAGTCAGGAGGAGAGACAAATATGGAAATCTTTCCCCCGTGTCTGAATTGAAAACAAGCTTCCTGGGGTTTGACAGATCTTCAGTGCAATTTTTTTTTTAACCCCCCCCCCCCAGCTTATTCATCCACTTGCAAAACAAATGCCCTGATTTGTGACCATCAGCTGCTGGTGGGGAGCAAGCTCCAAGCAGAGGCAAGTGCCATAGCTGGCAGGCACGCACAGCATGGTGGCTGTGTGACCCTGGGCCATGGAGCTTTTGGGTTGCATCACTGTGTTGTGGGATTACGGTCTCTTCGTCAGGTCCATAAGACACTTGGAGACTGAGAGCATGGCCAGCAAAACTAAACGCAACTCAGAGCTACGTGCAAAGTAGCGTTTTCCACAGAAAAATCCTTTAAAAGGATCATCGAAATACAGAATCATTAGGTGGGGGTTGGAAGGGACCTCTGGAGAGCATCGAGTCCAACCCCCCTGCCAGAGCAGGGTCACCCAGGGCAGCCCACACAGGAACAGAGCCAGGGGGAGCTGGAAAGGCTCCAGAGAAGGAGACTCCACAGCCTCTCTGGGCAGCCTGGGCCAGGCTCTGGCACTGGAACAGGGAAGAAGTTTTTCCTCCTGTTGAGGTGGAACTTCCTGGGTTTCACCTTGCTACCATCACCTCTCATCCTATCCCAGGGCACAACTGACAAGAGCCTGGCCCCTTCTGCTTGCCCCCTACCCTGCAGAGATTTGGAACCATTCCTAAGATCCCCTCTGAGTCTTCTCTTCTCCAGGCTAAACAGCCCCAGGGCTCTCAGCCTTTCCCCATCAGAGAGATGTTCCAGTCCCTTCAGCATCCTCGTAGCCTCCGTTGGTCTCTCTCCAGTATTTCCCTGTCCCTCTTGACCTGGGGAGCCCAGAACTGGACACAGCACTCCAGAGGTAGCCCCACTAGTGCAGAGCAGAGGGGGAGAAGAACCTCCCTCGACCTGTTGGCCGCACTCTTCTCGATACCCCCCAGGACACCATTGGCCTTCTTGGCCAGAGGGCCCATTGCTGGCTCATGGTGAACTTGCTGTCAACCAGAACTCCAAAGTTCTTCTCCGTGGAGACCTTCCAGCAGGTCAGCCCCTCCCCTGTACTGGTGAGGGGTTTTTCCCAGCTAGCTCTCTTCAAAGCCTGGGGGTGTCACTGGTGGGTCCCTGCTTCTCCAGGGACATTCCTCCCTGCTGGGGAGGGAGGGGAGAGGCAGCTTTGGGTGCCTGTGCAGAGGAGGGGGAGAGCTTCTCAGGGGTTCAGACACTCTTTCCTTGCTGATGTCTCATGAGGTCAAAAAGGCATTGCCATGGTTTTCTTCACAATCTCTGTTTTCAGACATGACGGTTTTCATTTCACGAGCTCGAAGGAATAGCCAGGCAAGGCTGTAAAAGTTCATCAGCAGAGCAGCTGCTGTGGAAAACCTGGATCGTACCCATTTCACGGCATTTTTAAGCAGCTCATCATTATTCCATGGCCACATTCTGGCTGCAGCTACTCGGATAAAGCAAATAGTGATTTGCAGATATGGGGGGGAAATTATAGTTGCAGCTTTTCCTCCGAAGTTCGTTCTTGTTTGTTTGCTCATTTGGATGTTTTTCACTTGCAAAAGTCACACGTGTTTTAGCACAAATATTTAATCTTCTAAAACTCGTGTGGTGCTTGCTGCTTGTTCAATATCTTGAGATAATTTATTGTCGTGTCGAGAAGCCAAACCAGGACAAGAGGCGTCAGTCGGGAAAATCGCAGCAATTGTCTGCACCCAGCATGTGCCACTCATGTGCACGAAGCCATAAAATCAAAGGAGGTTTAGGTTGGAGCTGAGGAACAATTTCTTCCCCTTGAGGGTTGTCCAGGGCTGTGCCAGGCTGCCCAGGGCAGGGGTGGAGTCCCCATGATCTTACAAGTATATATAGAGGGCAACCAGCGGATCAGGGCAAGTCAGCATGGGTTTAGGAAAGGCAGATCTTGCCCGATGAACCTGATCTCCTTCTATGACAAGATGACCCGACTATTGGACGAGGGAAAGGCTGTGGATCTGGTCTACCTGGACTTCTGGAAGGCTATTGACACTGTTCCCCATAGATTTCTAATGGAAAAACTGTCAGCTCTTGACCTGGATGAGAATACTCTCTGCTGGATCAAGCACTGGCTGGACGGATGGGCACAGAGAGCAGTGGCCAATGGCACTAAACCCAGCTGGGGGCAGGGCACAAGTGGTGCTCCTCAGGGCTCAGTGCTGGGGCCGTTTCTTTTTAACATCTTTATTGATGATCTTGATGAGGACATAGAGTTTACCATCAGTAAATTGGCAGATGACACCAAGTTAGGCAGGTGTGTGGATCTGCGTGAGGATAGGGAGGCTCTCCAGGGAGACTGGGACAGACTGGATCACTGGGCACTGCTAATGGTCTGAGTTTCAACAAGGCCAAGTGCCAGGTCCTGCACTGGGGCCGCAGCGACCCCATGCAAAGCTCCAGGCTGGGGCAGTGTGGCTGCAGAGCTGTCTGGAGGAGAGGGACCTGGGGTTATAACAGACAGGGGAATGAAGATGAGCCAGCAGTGTGCCCAGCTGGCAACAAAGGCCAAGGGCATCCTGGCCCGGATCAGAACCAGTGTGCCCAGCAGGAGCAGGGAGGTGATTGTCCCCTGTGCTCAGCACTGGGGAGGTCTCACCTCGAGTGCTGTGTCCAGTTTGGGGCACCTCAGCACCAGAGAGATCTCGAGGGGCTGGGGCGGGTGCAGAGGAGGCAGCGAAGCTGGGCAAGGGGCTGGAGAAGAGATCGTGTGAGGAGCGTTTGAAGGAGCTGGGCCTGGTTAGTGTGAGGAAGAGGAGGCTGAGGGGAGACCTCCTCACTCTCTACAACTCCCTGAAAGGACATTGCAGAGAGGCTGGTGCTGGGCTCTGCTCTCAGGTGATCAGGGACAGACCCAGAGGGAACGGCCTCAAGCTGAAACAAGGGAGGTTTAGACTGGACACTGGGAGAAAATTCTTCATGGAAAGAGTGGTGAGATGTTGGAATGGGCTGCCCAGGGAGGGGGGTGAGTCCCCATCCCTGGATGTGTTTCAGCATCGCTGAGATGTGGTGCTGGGGGAGATGGTCTAGGGGTGAACTTGTAGAGCAGGGCTGATGGTTGGACACGATGATCCCAAGGGGCTTTTCCAACCTGAGTGATTCTGTGATTCTGTGATCCTCATCTTCTTCCTCCTGTTCCGCAGAGATCCAGGCATGCTAAGGCAATGCTTCTCTCTTGTTCTTCTTTTTTTTTTCCAGAGTAATTACTGTTGATAAACTGAATTTGACAACACAGACAATCGCTGGACTTGGAGGGAAAATATTTTTGTCCTTGGTAGTGCTGTCAAATCTTATTTCTTAGCACGGTATCAAGTCGTCATGACCAGTGTCGTGGTGGTGTAGATGACACCTGTGGTCCCTTGCAGAATGGATCCTGCCCCAAAGAGTTTGCCATGGGGGTGTAACCAGGGAGGAGAGATGCGGGTGGATGTGGGTTCCCAAAGAGAGGGACCCAGTGTCAAACCACACAGCCCATGCAGGGCTTGGTGTAGTCACTGCTGGGGTTGCTGGGTTTGAGTTATTGATTGGGCTTTCTGTTTAGCTTTCCAGGTGTGTGTGTGGGTTTGTAAGTGTAAATGTTGGTGATTATTTATGTTAAAATTTCTCTGTTGGGGTTTTTTTTTTTTTTAATACATATTAGTTTTTGCTGTAGTGAAAGTAGACCTGAAATAGTTCTACCATGGGCAATAATCCTCCCTTTTCGTCTTTGTTTCCAAATGATTCATAGAATCATAAAAGGGTTTGGGTGGGAAGGACCTTTCAAGGCCATCCAGTGCAACCCCCCTGCAGGGACAGGGCCATCTGCAGCTAGAGCAGGGTGCTCAGAGCCCCGGGCAACCTCCCCTGCAATGGTGCCAGGGATGGGGCAGCCACCACCTCTCTGGGCAGCCTGGGCTCCTGCCCGACCATGCCAAGGAAGAAAGCCAAGCCTGAGTGGTTGTCCCTTGGTGCAGAAGGTTCCGAAAACTTTGGTGGTATCACATCTGGAAAGCAGATTTCCATGCAAACAGGGGTTGTCCTTGGTGTTTCCTGAGCCCGGGGATGGTTTGTGAAAGCACAGGTCCAGGTTGGTTTGGCAATTCTCTTTTAATTTACGGGGAGATGTGCAAATGATGTTTTCTATTTCCGGACATAACATTTTCATTTCACTGAAATAAATCCATTAGCCAAGGTTGTAATACCTGGATCTGAGCTTTGCCTGGAAAATTACTGTTGTCATTTTCATGGGGATCACAATAATTACGTACTTGAGTTTCCTCTGGCCATCTATTCTGGTCCTCTGGGTCCTGGCCTTCAGGTTTTACTCAGCCATCTCTACATCCAACCCAGCAGCTAAGTAAAGCTGTAAATTTGACTATAGGATGCCAGAAATACATAAATTCTGAAGCATAGTCTTACAATCTGGTCAAATTCCTTTTAATATTTCATGTGGCTAAAAGACAGAGCGAGGTCTGTAATGCAGCACTCTAAGAAGTTCCCCATTGCCTCAAAAGAGTATTTTCATGATTTTTTTTTGCTTAAATCTACAGCATTATTGGGATCCTTCAGCTTCTTTACAAAAGAGACCCTGTGCTTTGTTTTTTGTCATTTAAGTATATATGGGTAGATGTGGTGCTGAAGGATATGGTTTAGTGGTGGACTTGGCAGTCTTGGGTTAATGGATGGACTTGATGACAAGAAGGTTGTAGCAAGGTGAGGGTCAGTCTCTTCTCCCAAGGAACAAGTGACAGGACAAGAGGAAACGGCCTCAAGTTCCTTCAGGGGAGGTTTTGGTTGGGCATGAGGAACAATTTCTTCCCCACAGTGGTTGTCCAGGGCTCCAGTGGAGACCCCTTGATCCCTGGAGGGCTTCCCAAGCCATGGTGCTGAGGACCATGGGTCAGTGGTGCCCTGGCAGTGCTGGGTTAATGGTTGGACTGGATGATCTGAAAGGTCTCCTCCAACCAACCCAATTCTGTAGTTTTCTGCTCTGTTATCCCACTGCTTCTGGAAGTCGTTGGAGGTATTTTCATGGAGATCAAGCCCTGCCTATGTAAAGGGATAACAGCATCTCTAAATCACTTAAGAGATGTAAAGAGTAAATAATGTACCTGCCTAGACCGACGTTGTGCTTCCACCATTCTCATACTGGGGAGCAATTTTATATGGCACCAGGGGAGGACTGACTGATATTGTCTCGGCAGCGCCCAAAGCTGGGAGAGCTCTCCGGAGGCTCCGAACAGAGCAGATGGGTCATCGTGGGTGCTTCTCTTTCCCCTGCCTCCTGGAGAAAGGTTCCTGGGTTTGGGGAGGGTGTTGGTGGCTCCATCACTGCAGAAGCACGGCGGAGGAGGGCTGGCAGGGTGGAAGCAAAGCTGCCGTCTGCTCCCAGCCACGCTGCTTGGCGCGTCCTTGGCCATCAGAGGGGTTTCGGTGGGTGGTTTGTCATAGCAGAGCTGGGCCAAGAGCGGTTTGATGGACACGGTTGAGCCTTTCTACACATCTCTTGGAAGGGAGCACTGTTGGAGCGGGTGTGCCCTCCAGCCCTCGCCGTCGGTCGCCTGCCTCTCCGCAGTAGCCAGGAAGACGATTTGAATTTATTGTTTGGCGATGTTTTCTTTTTCTACTGCATTAAATAAAACCAAGTCAGGACCTGGGAAGCTTAAAGTGCCATTTCATTTTGGTTTTCAATCGCCTATGAAAATAATCCTCGGAATGGCTGGAGGTGCCCAGAAAGAACAGCTGGAGGATGGAGAGACACGGGAATAACGACTGCGGAGGGGTGGAAAGCGTGTAAGGCTCTGCCAGCATCGTAATGAGCCCTGCAGTGCAGATGAATAGAGTGATCTTTCCCCAGCGTGTTCCAGCATCCAGTGGTCTGCTGGAGGCTGTATTCCCACCACCGGTTTTTACAGCCGCTCGTAGGCGGATCGTGCCCCGCCGGGTCTCACTTTGTTCTGATTTGAACCTCCAGTTCTGATCTGAACCTCCAGAAGAAAAAAAAAATGGCAAGGAAGTGTCCAAATGGCTGCAGTACTTTGTCTAAAGGAGTATTTCCTGATGTTTGCCTGAAGCCTACTGCACGGTGGCTTTACTGCGGGGTCTTTTCCTTTCAGTTAGCTCTGGCCATCACTAAACCTTATATAGAGAAATATCCACGGCAGCTCCAAGATCTCCTCCCTGAAAGGCACCACTTGATTAGGTTCCATTACACTGGACTTCATTAGGAACAAGGGTTTCCTTTCCCATGTAGGAATTAATTACATGCATAGGTTTTATTCCTACAGGGTCTAGAGCATAAGTGTGGTGAGGAGCGGCTGAGGGACCTGGGCTTGTTGAGCCTGGAGCAAAGGAGGCCAAGGGGAGACCTTCTGGCTCTGACAGCTCCTGACAGGAGGCTGGAGCCAGGGGGGGTTCGTCTCTGCTCCCATGGAACAAGGGACAGGACAAGAGGAACCGGCCTCAAGTTGCCCCAGGGCAGGTTTAGGTTGGAGCTGAGGAACAATTTCTTCCCCTCCAGGGCTGTGCCAGGCTGCCCAGGGCAGGGGTGGAGTCCCCGTGACCCCTGGAGGGGTTTCCAAGCCGTGGAGCTGTGGTGCTGAGGGACAGGGGGCAGTGGTGCCCTGGCACTGCTGGGGCAGCGGTTGGACTCGATGATTTGAAAGGTCTTTTCCAACCAAAACGATTCTATCCTTCTGTGATCTCCTGTTTTCAAACCCTGTACTAACACGCAAGAAGGTCCCCATCCACACCAGTGCACCCTAATCCGTAGCAGCCTGGGTTGGGTTTGTTAAGAGCTTTTGCCAAGATCCCTTATTACAATTAGGAAAAGGAAAAGGAAAAGGAAAAAAAGGAAAGGAAAAGGAAAACAAGAGCTTTACTGTCAGCTCTCCTGAGTGTCTGCTACTGGGAGCACAGCTCCTCTGAGCAGCTTCACCAAGGCAGTCTGCAGAGCTGGATATCAAACAGGAGTGCACAGGCTTGCTTCATTTTTAGGTTCAGAACAGATGCCATCGGAGGAAGGTAAAACACCTGAAAATATTTTGCGTCGACGTTGTATATGGAGCCTGTTGACCTAAGCGAGCAGGCGGGCTCGCGTGCATCTGATTGTGGTGTGTTTGTTCCTATGTACTAATGGATCTTTTTGTTGTTGTTGTTGTTCTGAGAGGACAAAACAACATAATATGTAGTATTTATTTTGTCACCCATAAAACACTCGCCAATGTGGCCTGGGAGACAAAGTGCTGCCTCTGCTGGAAGTTGAAGAAACGTCACACAGTTTTCCTGAGAGTAATCTTCAGAGCCTGGGGTTGATAGATCAGAGGCAGAGGCGTAGACACAAAATAAAATAAGGAAAAAAAAAAAAAAAAGGAAAATTGACTGCCTCGCCCAAGCGTTCATCACCAGGCAGGATACAAATCCTGGGAAGTAACGTTCCCTCACAGGCAAACATGCCCTGAATAACTTCCACAAAAAAAAAAAAGAAAAGGAAAGAAGAGTGGTTGCCTTTTTAAGCCAGAACGACTCTGACTTCCCACTGCATATCCCTCAGGCAATAAAATAATTTACAGTATGTTTCAATCAGATGTTGGAAGCAGTGCTTGCTTAAATCCTCTCGGCTTCACCAGCATTTTAAGGAAGTGGTGGTTGAGCATCGTGCCCTGGCTGGGAAGGTCCATGGCCCGGTCCATCATGGGCTGGGCTGCAAGGCAGTGGTGTAGTCCCCTGCCCATCAAGACCTTCAGCCCTGTGATAAGATGGTGTCACCTGACCTGATTTATCATTTACCAGTCTTGTTTTCCGTAGTGCCAATCCTACCCCAGGAGTATTAAGAAGTTACTCCTTCTCTGTAGCTGCCATAGATTCTTGTTAGGTGAAGGTTCCTGTTGGGTGAATCAAAAAGCCACCGCAAACACCATAGAAAGTGAAGCTGAGGCACCAGGTTTTCTTATTTATCCCTGTTGCTAGAGCTGGGGGAGAGAAATTAAATTTGCTTAGGCTAAAGCAAAGCAGCAGGTAAAGTCTCTGCTCAAGGCAACACGGTCAAAATCAATTCCCTGGATGGTGTGTTTTCCCCTTAACAAATGTTACCCGTGAAGAGCGTGATAGGAGCAACTTTAAACCAAAGGAGCATCCTTGCTGTCATTCCTCTCAATAGCTACAGAGCCTTCCTCTTCCATTTTATAATCCTTGAGACACGGATGTGCTTAGGCTAAAAGAAGTCATTAAACATTAATATAAAGCCCCTTTTAACTTCAGACTGCTTCCCAAAGATAATTGTTTAAGAGAGAGAGCTCTGCTCCCTGTGCGGGTTTCCCATATATTTTTCACAAAACTAATACCAGAATTGTGGAAGATCAGAGTAAGCACAGCAAAGTAAATTAAATCAAATTGCTAAAGCCTTGGGGAAGAGCTAATGCAAATGAATGAAATGCAGAAAAGTTCCCAAGAGCTACAGAGTTGGCTTCATTGTGAGCATCACCCTCAAGAAGATGCCCGAGCCATCAGCACCTTTGCGAGCGGTGAAGTCATCTTGTAAAAAAACCCAAAGAATAAAACAACAACAAAAAAAAGAAGAATAGCCAGTTAGCTCTGGCCACTGTCATACAGTGTAGTTTTTATCATCCCTGTCCTTTTCCATTAATGTTATTAGCTGCAAAAGTGTAACTCTGAAATGAGCAAGCAAAGTTAATTTTCTCTTGTCGTTGGGGATCATCTGCTCATCGACAGATGGAAATTCAGTATTTAAAAGGCTATTTTGACCTTAAAGGCAGGGAGAGTTTCATTTAAAAGCTCTTCATGAGGCTAAAGTGTCTCATAAGTAAATAAACCAAGGGAAGAAGCAAGAGGGGACTGAATACCAATACGTGCTGAAAGTCATTCAAGCAGAGCCACCGTGCAGAGGTGGACAGAGAATTATTGTTCGCTGAATGCAGGGCATCCATCGGGAACAGCAAAGCAAACAAAAGAAGGGGACATTGTTACCACTTTTAGGCAAGTTGTGGATCTTCAAACATGAAACGGGCCTGTATGGGATGGGGAAAAAAAAAGAAATGACAGTAAAATCATCTTTAAAGGCTGTTTCAGACATCACACGCAGAGCGTTTGGAAAGTTCCTGTCCCAGAGCTCTCCAGTGGCCTCTGTGCTCTCTCCCTCTCTCCCCCAGGCACTCAGGACCGGTGGAGGATGCTGGTCCAGGAGGGTCTTCAGTCAGATGCTCTTTGGGCATCCTTATGTTGTTGTATTTTATAGGCTAATCCACTTCTGGCTCACAGTTGGTGATAATTTTACTGGCTTTTACCTGCTTTATCGGGGGGGGCGTTGGATCAGATGATTTCAAAAGGGGTCCCTTCCAACCCCTACCATGCTGGGATTCTGTGATTTAAAGATATGTTATGGTGCTGTAATGGCAATAGGGCTGAACAAATTACAGGTAGGGAGCTGTCATGGGTGAAATGGAAACAAAACCTGGAGAGCTTACTTCTCCGGGTGGAGAAATGACCAGACAATAAAAAATATTAGTGAATTTGATGAGGAATTTCTCCGATATCCATTATATTTCAGATTTAGGAGGTATTTGCAAAGTAGGACCAATTTTAAGAGAAGGTGGTTAGAGGAAAATAGGAGACTAGCTCAGCAGCTCTCCCTTGGAAGAAAGCTGAGATCTGGCACCTTTTCTTTGCCAAGAATAACTCTTTATCTTTCAGCCAACAATTCCCTGCCAAGCTACTGCCTCGGGAAACTATCAGTGAAGCAGAATAAGGTGGAGAAATTGTACTGTGAGGGCAGCTGAAGATGCCACAGGGTTGTGTTGAAAGGGCAAACATCAGCCTGGGGAGAGAGAGACTCGTGGAATTTCTTTGGAATTTATCATCTTCCGTCTTTTTCATTCTGTACCTGGGCACGAAGAAGATGAAATTTTCTGATGATACAAAATTGGGGATATTATTGATAGCAAGAAGGCCTGCAGTACTGGGGAGATGGGATTTCTGGCCTTTTCTTTGCAGTTATCTGTGGCCATACTGCAGACCACGGACCGGTAAAGAACCCGGCCTCCAAATTCTGCAAAGCCACGTGACATTTAATCTACAAAGAGGAAAGGTCAGGCTGGGATTGGTGGGGTTTCTGTTCTCCACCTCTGCCTCCCTGCTCACCATGCTGACAAATTGTGGTAGCCCTCTCCCAGTAATCCCAACTTGGACTGGGATACAAGATGAATGGTGATTATTGGAATGAGCTCCAAGCTCCAAGGTCGGGGCAATTCCAACCACAAATACAGGATGGGCAGGATATGGATTGAGAGGAGTCCTGGGGAGAAAGACTTGGGGGTACTGGTTGATGAAAAGCTCAACAGGAGCCATCAATGTGTAAGTGCAGCGCAGAAAGCCCCAACCTTATCAAGTGTGGCCAAGAACAGGTCAAGGGAAGTGATGCTTCTGCTCTGCTCCACTCTGGTGAGAACCCACCCTGGATCATGGTACCCAGGTCTGCAGCCCCCAGTGCAAGTAGGGCATGGAGCTGTTGGAGCAGGGCCAGAGGAGCCCCAGCAATGCTGGGAGGGCTGGAACCCCTCTGCTGGGAGCCAGGCTGGGAGAGCTGGGGGGGTTCAGCCTGGAGAGGAGGCGGCTTCATCTGGGGAGACCTTATTGCAGCCCTCCAGTATCTGAGGGGGGCCGACAGGAAAGCAGAGGAGGGACTTTAGGCAAGGGTTTGTAGTGATAGGATGAAGGGTGATGGCTTCAAAGTGGAAGAGGGGAGATTTAAGATTAGAAATGAGGAAGAAGTTCTTTACTCTGAGGGTAGTTGCCCATGGAAGCTGTGGATGCTCCATCATTGGAAGTGCTCAAGCCCAGGCTGGCTGGGGCTGTGAGCAACCTGCTCTGGTGGGAGGTGTCCCTGCCCATGGCAGGGGGGTTGGAACGAGGTGATCTTGGAGGTCCCTTCCAACCCTGACACTCCTATGAAATTTATTGGTGTTTGTGATGGAGACATCAACGAACAGAGAACCTGAGGACAAGATGCTCTTGGAGAGATACTGGTAAAAGAGGGCTGCTTCTGAAAGGAGCGTGGTGTGGACTCGGTGAAGATCATTCTCATGCAGAGCTGATCGGGGATGTTACAGTTTTATGGTTTCTGTCTGAAATACAGCTCTTTTCACACAGATGCAAAGAGTTCATGTATCTTGCCAGCCCAGGAGGCTTTCAAGATTTCTTCTTTCTCATGGGCTAAAAATGAGCGGTGTATTTTACAGATCAGAATGTGGTTTGCATCCACTTTGCAAACATGTGCACCTTATTTTCCCCCCCCCCCCCTTGATCTAAATACCTTGTGCTGACAAGAACCAAGTGCCAGCATCTTTCTTCCCTGGTTGCCCTTATTCTTCTGCAATGATTAAGTTCTCCAAAGGCAACAGGGAGGGTGAAGGCAGGTTTTTGCATACGCTGTCTGTTGGCTATATTTTATTTATTCTGCGTTTTTCTGGAATCAAAAGTCTGTCAGTGTTTGTAGCTGCAAATCTAAACTGTGTAAAGTGCAGTTTAATTCAAGTTACGGGGAAGCGGCCCCTTCTGTGCTTACGGGAATATCAAATCTACCACCCGAGCGGGTAGAAACAATGAATGTGTGCTGATAGATTTGTTGAAGCCTGAAGGCAGCTGCCAGGGTGGGTGTGGAGGGGATGCTGCTTCATCCATCCATCCATCTTCCGTCCCTGTGAAGTCAGGTCCCCCACGGGCCACGGAGTGGTTGCCCCCGCTCTGTGCCACGGTCCTTGTTGCTGAGTGCATTTTATCTAAACTGAGGCAAGGCTTTTATCTCTTTTGCTCCCCCTTCCCCTTCCAGAAAGTCCCATGGGTCAGAGTTTATGGTTCCTCTGTGAGGCTTGGGAGGGCTGACCCTCTTGGGCTGCACAGGCGTGGGACCTCTCACTGCGTTTCTGTCCTGGGTTGAGCTGGAAGGGAACCAGTTGTGTTCAGCGATGTCCCTTCCCAGTCTGTGCCCCGTCTGCAGCTCAGGGCAGATTGGCACAGCCAGTCTCTGCTGCCAGCAGGGACCACGCTCCATCCCCAGAGTCCCTGCCCAGGGCTGGGGGGTGCAGAAAGGCTCCTGCTTCTCCCTGCTCCTGTGCAGCCCCAGGGCTCTGCTCAATCTCGTGTCCCACGTTGGGCTGCAGTCAGGCAGAGGTGGCACCTGCGGGGAGGAGCGGCCAGGAGAGGGGACCCCAAACTGCCCAGCCAGGGGTCCCAGCCCAGGGACGGCACGGGCAGTGGAGAGCTGAGGGGCACCAGGGTCAAGCCTCTTCCTCACTGTCCGCTGCCCAAGGGGTACTCTGTCTGTGCTGCCTTTGATCCCAAGCCGTGTGTTCCTGAATCCAACTCCTGACTCCAGTTCCCATCTGCCACTGAGTCCAGTCTGGGTCTCCCCCAGTGCCTGCTCCACAGCATCAGTGGTGACAGTGATGTAATTGCCACCAGGGGGTTGGGTTAGATGTTTGGTTTTGTCTGTATTTGTGTACATTCCATTTTATTGTTGTTATTTTCATCAGAGCTGGTTCAGTTTCTTTCCCAGCCCATCAGTCTCTCTCCCTGATTCCCTTTCCCTTCCCCTCTGGGAAGGCAGAGGGGTTAACAGAGAGCGTCTGTCATTCATGTAGTGGCCAGCCCAGCCCTAACCCTTGGCAATCTCAAACAATAACATTGGTGAAGCAGCACAGCATCTTTAAGTACTCAGCAGAAAACATCAATAAGTGGAACACAGTACTGGGGTGTGTGTGTTTCTGTTGCTAGCTGATGGGTACCTGCCGGGGTTGGGTACCTACCGGTAGCGAGCTCCCCTCTCAGCAGCGGCTGCTTAACTCTGTCTCTCGTGCTAATTCGCTCACAAAGCTTCTTCTCTTCATTCCCATCTCCTGCAGACCCCCCCGCCGTGGAGCCCACCTTCCTGGAGATTCGCCAGGGCCAAGGCCGGAGCATCACCATGAGCTGCCGGGTCCTGCGGGCTTATCCCACCCGGGTCCTCACCTACGAGTGGCGGCTGGGGACCAAGCTGCTGCGCACCGGGCAGTTCGACGTGCAGGACTCCACCGAGTACACCGTCGGCAGCCTGTCCCGCGACAGCTACGGCATCTACAACTGCAACATCATCAACGAAGCGGGCGCTGGCCGGTGCAGCTTCCTCGTCACAGGTAGGTTTGGAGGCGCCTTCGGCGCGAGGAGATGGCAGCCTGAGCGTGCCGCGGGTCTGCCCGTCCTCGGGTGACGCGATTCCTGCTCCAGCTAAGGAATTGCCAAGGATGTGTCTCCATCGAGGTTGCGTCGCGGCTTAAGGCGTCTGGTTTGGGTTCCGGGGAGGTTGGTGACAAAGTTGAGCTTCTTTCGGTGGTTTGAGGGTAAAGGTTTTTCTGTGGACAATGGAAATAACACCTTCTCTGCAGGCATCTGTCAGTATGGTTTTGAGGGAGGCCTGAGAGAGTCATCAGGCAGCAGAATTCTTCTATTTGAAGTTGGCCATAAGCCTTGAAGTTCCTCTTCTCTTTCGGTACGCTCGGTGACCAGGGTGGGCAGACCAGAGCCTCGAGCAACTTCAAGCTACCCCAGTACAGAGGGGTCTTGAAATGTGTTCCTTTTCTCAAGAAGAACTTGGACTTAGGGAGGATGTGCAAGCCCTGCAGTGACGTACCCAGGCTGTGTCATCAATGCACTGGATTGAGACAGTCTTTGTATGTCTTTTATCTTCAGTATCGTGGATCTGAATGATAAACGGGGTGGCTAGGATACAAGTTTTGATTCTTCTACTATTGGAAACCAGTTACCATGCTTTGAAGACTCATCCCCCTGATCCTGCAAACACCCTGTGCCTGCACCAGATGTTGTACCCAAGCTGAGGTCCTGTGGTTGCTGGAGTCAAGTCAGCTCTGTGTTCCCCATCCCTCTAAGCTGGTTGCCCAGGCACCTTTTAGAATCATTGGAGGGGGGGAAAAAAAGCATCTCTATTACACCAATCATCTCCTTCCAAGATCTGTGGTGGGTCAGGAACCTCCTGTTCCTCTGCACCAGCTGAACAGGATGTCCAGCCACCCACCTGAGGTGGGCTGTCTAGGGAGGACAGTCTCCCTACGGATGTAGCAATAGCCCCATTTCAGCTCAAGATTGAAAAGGAATGATGAGAAAAGAAACCAAGAAATTCAGAATACGTAGAGGAGAGCTGTCGTGGAAGGAAAGATCCTTCGCTGTAGCTGAGATTTTATTCTCGTTTAATTGCCTTGGGTCCAGGTACAACCAGATCTCAACGAGGTTTTGCTTTTAGGGATTGTCAGCAGCCTGGCAGCTCCCTGAACCCTGCCACTATTTAGGAAAATGGGCATTATGACCAACTTCCACCAGCAGGAAGGGCATGCATCCATGGAAGAGCTGCAGCGGGATAGACTCTCCAGAATCATCTGTCCTGGGAATAAAGGAAGACAATTTGATGCAGATTCCTGGGTGTTTTTCTAGTAAAATTTGGCTTTATAGGAAAAAATGTGGGCCTGCTTTCTAGTTGAATGGCATCTCGTTGGCATCGGGCCAGCGGCGCATGGCACAACTGCGGTGGGAAACACACCGAGCACCCCAGTGACTGATGGTTCTGCTTCTTCCCAACCCTACTTCAACTTTTTGCTGGCTCACCATTCGGAGCCTGCGGGGAGCTGTTTACACAGCCACCAACTTCTCCAGATCTTTGGAGCTTAGTCCAAAAAGTGGCTTGCAAAAGGATAAAGTGATGTGGCAGAAAATAAACCTTGTTGCATTCTGGCCAGTCCTCTGATGGGGATGGGGGTGGCTGGGCTTAGGTTCTGAACAATGCCCAGTTTGGCACTATTAGTCTGGTCATGTTTGATGTATCTGAACCCTCACAGCTCCAGATCCACTACCAGTGCTTCACACCACATCTAGTCATGCTTCACGGTCTCACGTGGCCAGTAAAGAGCTGGCAGCACCCAGTGAGAGCCTCTTGCAACTGGCAACGTGAATAGTTTCTGATTCACTTCCAAGTCCAGGGGGAGAACGTTCTGTCCTGGTGTTGGTCGTTCCTGCTTTTATTGGGTTGTCCTGTTGAAGATTCATCCTTCTTCGAAGACCTACTTAGTGTATTCCAGGTTTTAGTTAACCACACCTGCCACCCAGCAGTGGTACATCATGCCCAATACAGTCTCTGAGGGGTCTTAGGTGGTCTTCAGGGGTCTCCAAGACCCCTTGGTCTTCCAAGCCGTGGGTCTGGGCACAGGGGGTAGGTTGAAGTTCTCAGAATCAGCTCCATATTCAAGTTTGTAGGAAAACAGGAACTTCTGGCTCTGTGGTCCAGTCCTCAGGCAGTTTGTGGTTTGATGCCCACCCACACCGGTGCAGCAGCGTTGAGACAAACACCACACAGCCTCTGACGGGGGAAAGGGAGGTTCAGCCCAGGAGTCAGAGATGATCAGCGATAGTATGAGCCCCAACTTGTCCACAATGATGTCTTCCCTGACATCCCCCCCTTTACTTAAACCTTTTTTATCACATTTTTCATATTGCCTTTAATAGGATTTTCATTCCTGACTCGCCTCCAGCCGGCTCCATAGCAAACTGGCCAAAACTGGACAGCCTTTTTCCTCAGCATCAGTAAACGCAGTTCAATTTACTCTTCATCCCGCTTTGGTCCCGAGACTGGGAACTTACTCTAAGGCAATTATTTTTGCCATGAGCACGGCAGTCTGAGTGGCTCGCTGTGATTTATTGCGGTGCCAGAGCAAGCCGCACAAATGAAAATTCCCACTAAAAAGGGTTTATGAAACGCTCCTGTCTCGCGTCCCTCCGCCTGCCCTGCTCGGTTTCAGTTTGTACCACTAGGTGAATTTGTTCTGTAGCTTTGGGTGAAGGATGCTAATAGTAGCACTTTGACTTTCATGCTTTTTCTTCAGTCTTTTAAGGTTAAAAGCAATGTGTTTAGTAAATATATTCTTTGACACGTGGAGTTGAAACTGCTCTCAGGGAATGAGCAGCGGCTGTATTCTGGTCCAGAGTAGTTAGGGTTACTAAAGTCATCAGAAGTTATTAGAGTCACCAGGACAGGTGAAGTTAAAGCACCAGGGAAATGGAAACATAGAAAAAAAAATTAATAATAATAATGAGGTGTTCAAAACGGAGGTTTGCATTTCCCTGGGAATGTGAACACAGAAAGGAAACAGGTCACTTCTTTAACAATGTGCATGGAGGGGGGGAAAGAAAAAGCCAAATAAATAAGCCAGTGGCAGGAATCTGGAGATAGAGGAGAGGGTGTTTTTTTGGGGTGGAGTAATGGGAGTTGCTGCCCCTTTTTAGGGGTTTTATTTCCACGCGGTGGCGGCTGCGCTGCAGTGCTCGCGTCGCAGGGGCTGCGGGGAGGCATTGGTATGCTGGGAGAAAGGTTTCCGGCACGGTCATAAAAGCAGCCGGGATGAAAAGATTTATACTGGTCCTGGAGTTTGCAAAAAAAACCCCCGTTTTTTACTGCGGGTGTCGTTTGAGCCAGATTTGAGAAGATGACAGTGAAATAAATCGCGGGTGGGAAAGGGGGTTAATTTATACCGGGTGGGCTGATCCCAGGCAGATTTAACCTGCTGCCGTCTCACAAATAAATAAGAACCTACAAGCAAAAATTGCATTTGTGGAAAAGCAAAGCTGAGTTCCTGCTGCTCACAGCTTCGCTGTCTATAGATTTTATTTGATGCTTATCGTATCCAAAACGCAACAAAAAGGACGTTGCGGGCAGCGTGTTGTGAAAACCCTGCCAAGGCTGGAAGCAAACAGGGGAAAAAAAAAAAGTGAAAATAAATATCACAGAAAGGTAGAGGTTGGAAGGGACCTCCCAAGATCATCAAGTCCAACCCCCCTGGCAGAGCAGGACAGAACTAGAGCAGATCACTCAGAAATGCATCCAGACAGGGCTGGAAAGTCTCCAGAGAAGGAGACTCCACAACTCTCTGGGGAGTCTGTTCCGGTGTCTGTAACCCTCACAGGAAAGAAGTTCTTCCTCATGTTGAGGTGGAACTTCCTGCACTTCATCTCGAATCCATTGCCCCTCGTCCTCTCACAAGGCACAAGTGAGAAGAGGTTGTCCCTGCCTTCTTGACTCCCAGCCCTTCTGTATTTATAGACATTCATTAGAACCCCAGTAGACAAAGAAGATGTCATGAATGGAGGGCTGGAGAAAGGGGCCGTGTAAGCACAGGGATGGTCCCTGCTCCCTGAGAGGCATCTCGAGGGCTCCTCAAGACCTGAGCCCTCCCTGGGTCACCTCTTCCAGCCCAGGGACACCTTCTTCACAGACACTTGGAGTGCCCCATATACCAGTATGGGTTGGGGGTTGGCTTGTTAGAGAGCAGCATGGGGGAAAGGGACCTGGGGTCCTGGTGGGCAGCAGGGTGACCATGAGCCAGCAGTGTGCCCTCGTGGCCAGGAAAGCCAACGGCATCCTGGGGTGGATCAGAATGGGTGTGATTCTCCTCACGCTCTGCTCTGCCCTGCTGAGACCTCATCTGGAATATTGTGCCCAGTTCTGGGCCCCTCGGCTCAGGAAGGACAGGGAACTGCTTGAGAGAGCCCAGCACAGAGCCCCAGAGATGACGGAGTGGAGCATCTCCCTGCTGAGGAAAGGCTGAGGGAGCTGGGGCTCTGGAGCTTGGAGAGGAGCAGACTGAGGGGTGACCTCATCCATGGTTATAAATGTGTAATGGGCGAGTGTCAGGAGGATGGAGCCAGGCTCTGCTCAGTGATGTCCAGTGATCGGACAAGGGGCAAGGGGTGCAAGGTGGAAAAGAAGAGGTTCCATGTAAACATAAGGAGAAACTTTTTCACAGTGAGGGAGACAGAGCCTGGCCCAGGCTGCCCAGAGGGGCTGTGGAGTCTCCTTCTCTGGAGACATTTAAAACCCACCTTGACATGTTCCTGTGTGACCTGTTCTAGGTGATCCTGCTCTGGCAGGAGGGGTTGGACTCAATGTTCTTTCAAGGTCCTTTCCGACCCTTAATATTCTCTGATTCTGTGATCCCTCAAGGACGCAGGGAAGTTGAATTCTGTGGTTTTGAGGTTCCCAGTGTACAAGAGATGGATGAAGAAAGACCTTGCTTGGTGGTCAGAAGGGCTGGTGCAACAGAGGGGGTTGTGTAGCAGTATTCTACGACCCTGGGAAGCTATGGAAGATAAGATTGCCCGTAGGTAAGGTATCCTGACAGGGCTTGGTATGCCCTTCATCTTCACTGTCTTGTAACTTTGGCAAGCTTTAACCACTTGCACTGAAGTTTGCTCTGCTGGTGGCTGCCTGAGGCTGGGTTGTTCACAAACCCTGCTGTCCAAAGATGGGGTTTTAAGTAAGGAAAGCAATATTTTGGTTTTGTATCCTGGGCTGTGTCCCCAGCAGCGTGGGCAGCAGGGGAGGGGGGATCCTGCCCCTCTGCTCCCAGGGCTCTGGGCAGAGAGAGAGACCCCCCTGCAGTGCTGGGGCAGCTCGGGAGTGCTCAGCACAGCAGAGACAGGGACCTGGTGGAGCGGGGCCAGAGGAGCCCCAGCGATGCTGGGAGGGCTGGAACCCCTCTGCTGGGAGCCAGGCTGGGAGAGCTGGGGGGGGTGCAGCCTGCAGAGGAGAAGGCTCCCCAAGGGGAGACCTTCTCATGGTCCTTTAGTACTTAAAGAGAGGGTCTATCACAAAGATGGGGAGGGACTTTTGAACAGGACCTGCTGGGACAGGACAAGGGGGGTGGTTTGAAACTAAAAGAGGGAGATTCAGAGTGGAGAGAAGGAGAAATTGTTGGTCCAACCCTGTCCCTGCAGGGGGGTTGCACTGGATGACCTTGAAAGGTCCCTTCCCACCCAAACCAGTCTGGGCTTCTGTCTGTTCTTGCAACTTTTTTGGCAGTATATTTAGAAGGGCAGGAACACATTCTTGCACAAATCCTTGCTGTAGTTAAATGGTGCAATCTCTCTGCCCGTAGTTTATGGTGCTGGCTTGACACCGCTGTAGATAATTAGTGAGATACCATTTCAATTAGTAATCATAACACTGGGTAGTGCTAAACAACAAAGCTCCTAATAGCATTATGTTGACGTAATTACTTTTACCAAGTAACTTGTGGTCACACCTTTGAGCCAGGATGGTTTTGAATATTGATTTTGTGTTACTCTGATTAGGGGAGGTTTTTTTTACCGTAAAATATTGCATTAGTTAACGAGCCAATCTTTCATTGTTTACTTACCCAGTCTTGCGTCACACTTTCAGTGCTTCTGGCCAAGGGTAATGTCAAGCCAATCAAGTTGTAATTACACAGGTTATAATTGTTAGCAACCAGCAGGACCACGGTTTCCCTTTCTTTGGAGCCTCACTGGTGTTATGGAATTAAAGGCAGGGTAGAGGTGACCTGGGGGCATTCGTGTACCCACCTGTGTCCACAGTCTGCCTCAGCATCTCCCATCTCCTTAGGAAACTGGAATCTGAGGATCTGCTCACTGAATTATCCCTTCTGTGTGATCCCAGCATCCAGTTCCTCATGTAGCTGTGCGGGAACATCCTTGGTGGGGTCAGGGTTTGGGGTCAGGGTGGTCCCTTAGACCTCTCTGTTAACCCCTCTCCTTCCCCAAAGGAAAAGAGAAAGGGAGTGAGGGAGAGAGACTCGGCAATTGGAAAAGGAAACTGGAACAGCTTGAATGAAAATGAAATTAATAATAATAAAAATGGAATATATACAAATATATATAAAGCCAGTATGGAACCCAAGCCCCTGATGGTGATTCCATCACTGTCACCACTGATGCTGTGGAGCAGGCACTGGGAGAGTCCCAGACTGGGCCCAGCAGCAGATGGGAACTGTGTTCAGGGGCTGGATTCTGGTACTGGGTTCAGGAACACACAGACTGGGATCGAAGGCAGAACGGACAGAGGCCTCCTTGGGTGCTCTGAGGAAGGAACCAAAAGAGGAGCTGAGCCAAGCAAAGCTGTCAAAGCAGGGCAAGAGGGCAAAGAGAGGGAGACCCTTCGGATCCCTCAGCTTTACAGTGAATATGACGTGGGGTTCGTGTAAAGCAACAGGCAAAAATGTTATTTTAGAAGCAGATTCATTGTACTCTTTTTACAATCCCAAAATGGCAGGGTTTTGCCAGTGAACTGGTTTGAACTGGTTTCACTCTACAATGTTTTAGTTTAGGATTTTTTTTTTTGGTGTGAAGGCAACTTCCCAAGGAAGTCACCCAGTGAAATTTTCGCAAGCTCAACTGGATGCACGTTGGCTGCCTCTGATGTCAACTCTGATGCTGAGTTAAAAACAATTATTCCCTTTCTTTTCCCTCGATGAGATGTACACCAGCACAGTTTAATGAGTGGTTTTGTTACCTTAGTGAGTTCCACAACCAGAAGTGACCATCCTGTCTTTCCTGTTGCACCATCTCCTCACACACTCCTGTAGTCCAGGCTCTGCTGGAAGCTACTGCAGATGAGCTTCTTGGCTCTTTCCTTGAAGACTTGGGAGTAAATGATGTTGGCTTGGCCATGTGGAAAGGTTCAGAGTTGACGAATGGGTTCCACAGCTTCCTGGTGGTAGGTTTCCTCCTCTGTTCCCTGCATCCTCCAGGATGGGTGCACCTGCCTGTGCCGAAAATCATCCCCCAAATCAACCCAACCCCTCAAATCATCACCTGCTTCCTGGTCATGGCTTAAAGGAAGACATCTGCTCAAACTCAATTCAGGCTCAGGAATCAGATTGCAAAACTTTCCTGTACTGAGGCCTGTCATAGAATCACAGATTGGGTTGGGTTGGAAGGGACCTTCAAGATCATCTTGTTCTAACCCCCCTTGCCACGGGCAAAGACACCTCCCAGTAGAGGAGGTTGTTCAAAGCCCCATCCAACCTGGTCTTGAACACATCCAGGGAGGGGAAGTGCCCCTCCCCTGTCCCGTTAATAGGAACACTTCCAGCTATATTTTTCAGGCTTAAAACTGTGTTTTTCTCTCTCCCATTAATGTCCTTGATAAATAAACAGGGACAATAAATAAATAAATAGACTGGGTCAATTCACACAAGGTGCTGATGAGAAATGAAAGAGGGGGGAAAAAAGCCTATTTTTCCTTTATACATTTTTATACTGCAAAGTGTTTCTATATCAGCAATATTAGTGGCAAGAGCTGGTAGTGTCCCTTTGAGTTGTAAACTGGGAGCAGGATGGTAAATGACAGTCAGAGGTGTGTTACTGGGGCAGGTTAGGGACAACTGATGGTCTTCTAGAAAGCTTCTCTGGGAAAGGCAGGTGCTGTGCTGGAAATACAGACATTTTCTTTCCTTAGCCTAACTCAGATATTCTCCTTGGTAGTCATACTTCTGTTTATCTGTACACATTTCCCTCAGTGGGAATTAAGGAATTATATTTGCTTTGTTCTTTTAAATATTTATCTTTTTTCTTTTAATATGTGACTTTTTTTTTTTTCCTTCGATCCGTTTAGCGTCCATATTTTTGTCAGGGTGAAAACCTGGTCCAACTGAACTCTAAAGGAAAAACGATTCACTTTGGTGAATTCCAGATTTGCCCCGTGTGCAGTCAGCATCAGAGGGAGTGAGGGTTGTTGGGGTTGGTTGTTGTTGTTATTATTATTATTATTATTCACTTTGGTGAGGTCAGGATTTGCCCCGTGTCGAGTCAGCATCGGAGGGAGGGTTGTTGGGGTTGGATGATTATTATTATTATTATTATTATTATTATTCACGTTGGTGAACTCAAGATTTGCCCTGTGTGGAGTCAGCATCAGAGGGAGTGAGGGTTGTTTATTATTATTTATTTCTTTAAATCAAAATCTTCCCTGTTGATGTGATCTCCTCTAAGGCGTGCTATGTCCGCAAAGCCTTCTTACCTCCATCCTCTGCATCCTTTCTGCTCAAGCAAGTCCCCACACATGTCCACGGGAGCCCTGCAGGGATGTGCTGTGCAAAGCTGCCATTAATTTTTCCTGATTTTCTTACCATTTTATCTTTTTTATCTCATTTTTATCTAGTTGCAGATGTCCCTTCCTATGGCGGGGACCTTTGAAGGTCCCTTCCAACCCAAACCAGTCTATGGTTCCATGAAACACGACAGCTGGGTGTCATGAGCTCTGAGCAATGGTGTAATGTGACAGTCTCCAAAACCTTGTTTCCACGTCCTCTGTGTTTAGGTGGATTCTTGTCTAGCAGCAGTACGTGTGCAAGAGTCCTTGTTTTTTCCAAATATACAGGTGCTGAGGGAAACTGTTTCCAGCTTCCATTATAGAGACAATTAAATATCTGGAAACTGTTTCCAGCTTCCATTATAGAGACAATTAAATATCTTCTTATGTATATTAACTACCTTCTTCATGCAGAACGAGGCTTCTCTTTGGAGCTTTGCTATCCTTTCCATCCACCTTAAGCCAAATTTAGTACTCCAGCAATGGGGGAGACAGAAGGATGAAGAGCACGGGGGGGCTGTGGGAGGTTGTCCACTTGTCTTCCTGCTCTCAGCCAGCTCATCCCCTCCCTTCTCTGCTTCATTCTTCCCACACAGCCCACGCTGGTTTCAGAGCATGGGGAAAAAGAAGTCACATCAGGTCGAAGAACATCCACACAAATATACCAACAGTCTGCTCCACGGATTGGTTGGGCAGTGAAATATGTCCAGAGAGGAACCTCTCTGTCATGGTCTCTATTTAAAGCCTGGTTTGGTTTAGTGGTCTTGTGTTTAAAAAGGGGTTAAAACCACTTTACTCCAGTGCCAGCAAGAGGGAGAATTCAGCACAGAAAAGCCCTTTTACAGGTTGCCTGGAAAGGTTGTGGCACCTCCACCCATGGAGATAAATATAGGGAAAAATTGTTGATGGTAAGGGTGGTGAGAGCTTGTGCCAGGCTGCCCAGAGAGGTGGTGGCTGCCCCATCCCTGGCACCATTGCAGGGGAGGTTGCCCGGGGCTCTGAGCACCCTGCTCTAGCTGCAGATGGCCCTGCTGGGTGCAGGGGGGTTGGACTGGATGGCCTTGAAAGGTCCCTTCCCACCCAACCCTGTCTGTGAGCCTATGAAATAGCTGACTTGTACTCTCAGGTTCTGGGATGCTCCTGTCCTTCTATATTCCATCGCAGTTCTCAGCTCCATCAGCTCCCTGACCCCAAACCCTCTATTTTACCTCTGAGCATTAGACAAATTATTTCTTTTCCTAATTCATTATCCTGTCACAAAGATTATTTTAAAGAAAACAATTTAGTACTGCTCTTTAACGTCCAGATCGTCTCGGGGCACGCGCGCCTTGTCCGAGGATATTTCTGAAACCCAAGTCCTGCTTGGACCTTCTGCCTGAATTTCTGCAGGTCATTTGTGACCAGCTGCTGGCTCCGGACCACGGAGCACTAACCTACTTACTGCTTTTTTTTTTTTTTTTTTCTTTTAACTACTTCATCTGCCTCGAGATGAGCCATGACATTTTCCTGAGCCGCTGAGATACTTCTGGTAGTTTGGCCCCGGGTCGCTGGCAGTACGTTCCCAGCTGTCAGCAGGAGCTCAGATACTTCCCTTTAATGGCCAATTTTCTGATGGTTATCCTTTTGAAATCTGCCCGAGTGCCAGGCTGAGGCTGAGGTCCGATTCCCTTCGCTCTTTATCTTCTTCTCTGGGGTAGTGTTACTGGGAGCCTCGGATTGAATGTTCATCTCCTTACTGCTGATTTACAGCCCGAACAAAGATGCTATCGCCGTGATGTCTGTTTTGGAAAATTGCTTTAAAACCATGCAAAAGTGGAGAAAAGTGCTTTTCTTTTTTTTTTTTTTTTTTTTTGCCCTTTTTTTTTTTTTTTTTTCTGTTTTTTTTTTTAAACAATTCAATTGTAGCAAGACCAGCTGTCTCACTTTCTTGGTTGTCTACAAGTGCAGAGCCCATTGACTTCAGGGAAAGTACAAAATCCCAGCACGGTGGGGTTGGCAGGGCCCTCTGGAGCTGCTCTGGTGCCACCCCCTGCTCCATCCAGCAGGGGCACCCAGAGCAGGGGCCCAGCAGCGCAGGGTCCAGCCGGGGTGGGAATCTCTCCAGAGAAGGAGACTCCACAGCCTCTCTGGGCAGCCTGGCACAGCCTCCCACACCCTCACACCAAACAACTTGCTCCTTCTCCTGGGTTCCAGTTTGTGCCCACTGCCCCTTGTCCTGTCACTGGGCACCACTGACAAGAGTCTGACCCCATCCTCTTGATCCAGCCTTGCCAGCTGGTCCAGCCCAGCTCTTCCTCCAGAGTGGGACTCCCTGGAAGAAACTGTAGGGCACTGTCACTGCCCAAGTCTTGTTCCAGTGAGGATCCTACTGAAATGATCAAGTCTGGGTCTCACCCTGGTTTGGGATCTGTCTATTCCCCAGAAAGTAAATGCATTTTTAATAGTGTCATCATGACAGAGAGATGATTTCTTCCAAGTGCTTTGCAGAAGAGGAGAGTTCTGGTCAGGGGTAAACCACGGCTACAAGTCAGTGGTCTATCTATCTGAGCTGGTTTTGGTGCAGCCAGGACAGCTAATGGGGCAGCGATGAAGGCACAGTGTCCACCCAGACTAAACCCAAGTATTTTTACAGCTTCCTGTTCAATCTGATTACTACCTCAACTGTTAGATTCCAGCTACACTGCCTTTGCCCATGCCTGCTGTGTTCTTGAGAAAGTCAAATTCTACCACGCTACAGAAATTTGGTGTTGATCATAGCAGCTCTATCAACGCCGTGAGCTCATCATGAGATGGGGGAAAGTGATGTCTGACATCTGTGAAGTCCTGAAAAACAGGGTAAGTTTAGAGATAGAATCATAGAATCAGAGAATGGTTTGGGTTGGAAGATCATCTTCAAGATCATCTTGTTCCAACCCCATGGGCAGGGACACCTTCCACTAGACCAGGTTACTCAGAGCCCTATCCAACAAGATAGGTTAGAGAAAAGGATTCAGGGTCAGACACGGAGTTATTCAGCATCCCCAGACTGAGGAACTGTCATTTCCTTTTTTCAAGGTGCAGCAGCTGGATGTTCAGGCATGAAAACATCCCAGATTTTCTTCCCTTTTTCGTTCCAGTGGCACAATTCTGTTTTGAAAAACAAGTTAAGAGGCAGTGTTGTTTTGTTCTGATGTTTTAACGCATGACTCTGAGGGGAGCTTTGCTGAAAATTCACCTCTATTTAGTGGTGCCACTTTCTCCCAAAACCAGAATTTAGAAGTCAAATCTGATTAAAATAATAATAATAAAAGATAATAATAAAACCTTCTGTGCTGGTTTGCTGAAGGAAAAAGCTGTCTTAGTGTATCTAGAGGATCCTTTTTTCTTCTTCTCTGAGGAGTAAATGTAAATGAACGTGTTGCCAAGAACCTACTTCATGGTTCATCTGTCAAATGCATTAATTAGGTTGATAATTTCAGGTAGTCTCAAAATGCTGAAGAAAAAGGAAGGATATTGGGCAGAGTGCGGCCCCTTCTTCTCCACGTAGACCAAGACAAAGTCCTTTTCTCCATCCCACAGGCTGCTCTGCTGAAGATGCTGGCA
Organism: Todiramphus chloris collaris; assembly: GCA_025345505.1. Lineage (NCBI taxonomy): Eukaryota > Metazoa > Chordata > Aves > Coraciiformes > Alcedinidae > Todiramphus > Todiramphus chloris. The sequence goes on along the minus strand of JANVCC010000043.1, from coordinate 1,576,157 downwards.
GGACAGCCCTGCTATTTCCATGCAGCATGTTGAGATGATATCTAGGTTATCCAGAAAATGGGGTGGGTTTTGCTTTTGCAGGTGAACTACAGGAATAGTTTTTTCCCCACAAATAGTTCTTTTCCAGAGCTTGCACAGATTTCTGGAGGAAATTTTGGAGTCACAAAGAACTGCCACCTTTGGTCGTGATGCAGTTCATGCCTTGACCAACATGGGGTGGTGTTTATTCTCTTTTCTGATGAGCTGTTGGGGTAGTGTCTGCTTTCTGTTAAGCATTTCACAGTTGGACGAGAAGGAATATGCACCATCCTGAAAAACTTAAGATACTAATGAAAGAGAAACTTCGTTTTTATTTGTTTTTAATAAACCAAACAAACCCTTCCATGGCATACAACAGAAATGGCTCTTTTAACAGAATTAGGAGGCTATGGGGGCCTTCAAAGAGTAAGTCAGAGGTTAAACCCAGTAAAAACAGAGTATGTTTTCTGAATAATCGCTGAGTTCAAAGGACTCCTAATCAGACATCAAACCAGCTTGTTTAGCACAGTAGAACACTTTGGGTTTTTTTCCCCTCAACTGCAGAAATCTAAATTATTTATATAAATCCAGAAATGAGGTCTCACTAAATCTGCCGAAACAAGGTTGTTTTTTTTTCCCCTCAGTCAATTTTGTGGCCAGTAAGACTGTGTGTGTTGCAGAAGGTTGGATGAGTTTAGTTGTTAAATCAGCCTGAAATACAGAAGAAGGATTGAGGATTAAAAAAGAAAAAAAAAAAAAAAAACCTAAATAAAATAAGTTAGATCCAGGGCAATCAAGAGGTTCTTGCCTTCAATTTAGGGAGGATGTGGCCATGGAGCTCATCTGCCATGGGAAGGACAATGGTGACAGAGGGAGGTTGAGCACAGAAAGTCGCTCTGGAAGTTCAAGTACCATATACAAAGGAGAAAACAAACTCAGGAGAGAATGGATGTTTGTCTGCCCTCGTCCTACCTTCTCCCCAAAGCCAACTCAATGGGGGAATAGCTCATTACAGAGCACAGTTGAGAAGAGAAAGGGTTCTGCTGGGGAAGGAGGAGCAGCAGCATCTTTCCCCATCATCAACACTTCCCTCTTCTCCACTTTGAGTGTTTCAGACCTTGTCCTTTGGATCTTGTCTGCAACACTGAATTATGCCAGGGTTCACCACACCTTGGTGGGAACGTATCTTGATGTGTGCCCCGGAATGGATGGTTCCATCCCCATCTTCCTTCCTTAGAAGGAATTCAGAGCTTACTCATGCAAGTCGTTTACATTATTTGCATTTTCATCTTTTTTTTTTATGCTGCCGTATGCGGACATGTTCATAACTGCTCTTCTGCTCTGAGCTTTAGCCTGCATGCAAATGGCTGATAATGTGCCAGGGCTGCTCACGTGAAAGATCTGGATGCCTGGATAAGGCAGAAGTGCCCAGGGCAGCAGCAGGTAAGGACAGATGCAGTGCTAGGAGCAAAGTCCTTGACTTCTGTAGACGAGTTTTTCAGCACAGCTGGGATAGCTGATCCTTGTCTGACCTGCTTCTTCTGGTTGTTTTTTACTGGTTCTTTTGTTAAAATGGGCACATGTGCTCGGGTGGTGCATGTGGAGATTGCTGCGTTTACAAGAGATGTCCCATTCGCTCTGTGGGACTTGAGGATGCTATGGAAGTCTGGTGGTACTGGGAGTATAGATTTAAGTTGCACTTGAGGAACAATTTCTTCCCTGCAAGGGTTCTCAAGGCCTGTGCCAGGCTGCCCAGGGCACTTGTGGAGTCCTCATGATCCCTGGAGGGGTTTCCAAGCCATGGAGATGTGGTGCTGAGGGCCAAGGGTCAGTGGTGCCCAGCAGTGCTGGGTTATTGGTTGGACTTGATGATCTGAAAGGTCTCTTCCAACCAAAACTATGGGTGACATCTTCACTAGGAGAGTGGTAAGACACTGGAACAGGTTACCCGGGGAAGCTGTGGATACTCCATGCCTGGAAGTATTCAGCACCAGGTTGGACAGGGCTTTGAGCACCATGGTCTAGTGGGAGATGCCCCTGCCTATGGCAGGGGGGTTGGAACGAGATGAGCTTGAAGATTGCTTCCAACTCAAACCATTCTACAATTCTGTGAAAACGATTCTATGATTCTACAGTCAGTGTTTTGTTTGATGGCGTTGGAAAAGTCTGATGGAGAAGCTGAGGGAAGAAGAATGACCAGGTTTTTAACATCACTGGTAGCTCAGGTTGTTATTTTCCTTTGTCTCAGTACAAATCATAGGCTGGGTCCTTCCAGGCTGGTGGAAAAAGCTCTCAGATTCAGAGAGGAACCATGAGTTTGAGGCAGGGCCTGGAGAGTCTCTACAGAGCCGAGTCTCCTCTAGCACCTATGGACTCTTAGATTTAAATATGGACATTTAAATAGGGTAGAGCAAGTTATTTGGATTGCTGACAGAATGAATTTATTTCTTTATGAAGACACCCACACAAACTACCTGTAAATCCTCACTGGCTGCTTCTCTAAGAAAGACTGGATTACAAGCTGACTGTAGGTTATTAGCTATAAGTTATTAGCTTTAAGTTATTAGCTATAAGTTATTAACTATAAGTTATTAGCTTTCCAGTAAATCTAAATGAATGTTGCAGGCCATAAACCAACTATATAAATTACAGTCTTTGACGTAACGCTTAATATGGTTGCAGTAACATTTAGATCTTTCCCAAGGACAGGAGGAAATTTCTTACTGTGTCACTGCTCACAATAGTCTCTTATCCCAGTTTCATATCTCACATCAAACTGGCAGCGTGTTATTTGAATGGTTTTCCTCCCCACCTGGTGTCTTTGGTCTGAAACGTGAAGTGCTTTCCCGTGCACCCCCTTCCCTTGTGAGCATCACCTCGCGGCAGCGCTGCTTTGCATCGGAAACACATGCAAAAAAATCAGAATAAGTCATTTATCTCCCTACTTGTTTCAATATTCCTCGCGTTTGCCAACCTAGGGACAGTCATGGATGGCTGGGAGCTCTAGGAAGTGGAAAAAAAATAGTCAAAAGACCATATGTCACCTGTGTCCTCACTCCTGTGGTCTTCAGCATTTCTACTGAAGTATCACTACCATTTAAAAAAATTATTTGCCATTCATCTGCTCGGCCCAGTAGGTATTTGATTTTAATTAAAGACCTCGGAGGCCACAGAGATTAATAACAGCGCTACAAGCCCAGAGCATCTCCTAAAAATACCTGCCAGGAAAAGACCGTTTCCAAAGCAGGCAGAGCCTTGATGTTGTTCTGTTTCTTGCTGAATTCCCTCCCGCTGCCGGAGAATCAGAACGGAGAGGAGCTCTGCCAACCCCCCCCGGCAGCAGATCGCTGCCCTGCCCCACACGCTTGACCAGGGAGCTTTAGACAGTGGGTGGTCCAATAGGAAAGGCAGTTCTTCCTGTCTTAACAGGGTTTGGGGACTTCTTTTCAGCCATCTCCTGGTCCCAAGCCCAGTAGAGGCAGTGGACGCCGAGCCGGAGGCTGCTGCTGTCACAATCCATTGCCAAACTCAATAGGGGTTGGAAATTTGGGATATTTACTTGTCGCGGGTCATCGGTGGAGCAGGGGGTGCCAAGGGTGACCTCTTAGCAAAGGTGGCGATCTGTTCTTGCTGGACCTCAGCCGTGCTTTTCCCGACAGCTTGCAAGAGGAGGAAAATGAAGTTAATTATTCGTCTGCTAGAGGGTAGCTCCATGGAAAAGGACCTTGGAGTCCTGATAGAAAACTAGTTATCCATGGGAAAGCAACGTGCACTTGTGGCCAAGAAGGCAAATGGTCTCCTGGGGTGGATTAAGAGTGTGTCCAGCAGAACAGGGGAGGTTCTTCTCCCCCTCTGCCCTAGTGAGACCTCAGCCAGAGTACTGTGTCGAGAGCTGGGCTCCCCAGTCCAAGAGGGACAGAGATCTACTTGAGAGAGTCCAACAGAGTCTACGAGGATGATGAAGGGGCTGGAACATCTCCCTGATGAGGAAAGGCTGAGAGACCTGGGGCTGTTCAGTCTGGAAAGGAGAAGACTGAGAGGGGATCTAATTAAAGTCTATCCATGAGGGCTGGGCGTCAAGAAGGCAGGGACAACCTCTTCTCACTTGTGCCTTGTGATAAGATGAGGGGCAATGGATCCAAGCTCGAGCACAGGAAGTTCCACCTCAACATGAGGAAGAACTTCTTTCCTGTGAGGGTTACAGACACTGGAACAGAGTCCCCAGAGAGTTGTGGAGTCTCCTCTGGAGACTTTCCAGCCCTCCTGGCTCTGTTCCTGTGTGGGCTGCCCTGGGTGACCCTGCTCTGGCAGGGGGGTTGGACTCGATGCTCTCCAGAGGTCCCTTCCAACCCCTACCATTCTATGATTATTGCAAGCGTGCATTCATGCGCGCGTGAGCTCGCGGCAAGCTCGCCGGTCAACAGCGTGACTTCAGAGGCAGTTCTAAACTGGGCTTACTCATCCCTCAAAGCACCATCGCACAGGTCACCTCTTACCACAACCTGTTGGGGAGGAAGGCTGAATACACCGTGCCGTGCCATAACCCTACTTCCAAACTGCGTCGCAGGCAAACTTGGACGCGTCGGGCGCAAACGCGTTGACGCGGAACCCGGCAACGCCTCGCGCTCCGTTCTTGGCCTCGGCGTGAAACGGGAGAGCGTTGCCTTGTACTGTGAATCCCGGGTTGGAAGGAGGAGGAAGAATTGCAGAGGGGAGCGGCGCGAGCTCTTCCAGGGCTCAGCCAGTAGATGTCACGTTTGGTTATCGCTGGCGAGGCGTCGGATCACGGCGCTGGGGTCCTGCCGGCGCGGGGCTGGGGGAGCAGCATGGGAGAGATACCAGGATGCTGAGGGGACTGGAACATCTCTGATGGGGAAAGGCTGAGAGCCCTGGGGCTGTTTAGCCTGGAGAAGACTCAGAGGGGATCTTAGGAATGGTTCCAAATCTCTGCAGGGTGGGGGGCAAGGAGAAGGGGCCAGGCTCTTGTCAGTGGTGCCCTATGACAGGATGAGGGGCAATGGGCACAAACTGGCACCCAGGAAGTTCCACCTTAACATGAGGAAAAACTTCTTTACTGTGAGGGTGCCAGAGCCTGGCCCAGGCTGCCCAGAGAGGCTGTGAAGTCTCCTTCTCTGGAGCCTTTCCAGCCCCCCCTGGCTCTGTTGCTGTGTGGGCTGCCCTGGGTGACCCTGCTCTGGCAGGGGGGTTGGACTCGATGATCTCCAGAGGTCCCTTCCAACCCCCACCATTCTATGATTCTATGAAGCCACAGGAAAAGGGAAAGAATCACAGAATCACAGAATGTTAAGGGTTGGAAGGGATCTCAAAAGATATCTAGTCCAACCCCCCTGCCGGAGCAGGATCACCTGGAGCAGGTCACACAGGGATCATTAAAGGGCATATGGAGAAGGCATCTTGTGAGTGAAATGTGGAGCATCGTCCATGTCATAAGCTTATATTTATAGTTTAAATGTTAACTGGGATGTTGGTTTCCTGGTTCAAAGCAGATCTTTCTGTATCTGGAATAGGAACATTTGAGATGGGCAGGGTACGTATGCATTTAAATTTGTGCTCCCATTAAGGCATTTGAAAGTTCAGTTTGACTCCCAAATCCTTCCTTCCCTGCAAGCTGTGAAATGTAGGCAGATCTCCATATCCCTTGGGAAGAGACTCGTACTGGAAAGTGTGGGAAGGTGTCACCCCCAAGTTCAGGGTGTTGGGAGCAGCAGGTACGTGGGTGTCTGTCCTGTAAAGCATTCCCTAGAAGAGCAGCCTCGTCCACCTACTTCATGGGGATTATTTATTATTAATGCTTACACTTGATTAGCTTTCGTACCACTCTGCACCTAAATGCCTCTTCAGCTGCTCAGTCGACCTGTTCTGGTGTGGCTTAGACTGTTCTGGAAGCCATAGCCCGAAGTTCTCGCCGTGGGCAAACTGCTTTTGGTAGGGCAGGAGCCCCAGCTTATGGTCTGGTTCTCTGGGCTTTGCCCTGCAGCCTGCTCTGCCTCTTTCCTACCAGACCAGTGTTAATTTTCTCTCATGAGGACTGGTTTCAGAATTGCCCTGGGTCTCACAGGTGGGGCTACAGGTACAGGTTGTAGAACTGCGACTCACGGGCTCTGTATTTGACTCCAAACAATACCAGTCCCTGGAAGTCAGTCTTTAGGAGGACTAAGGGAAGCTATTTGCTGTCAATCCTCAAGTTTTGGCCAGGCAATATCTTAAAGGATGCTGTGCAGAGGAAACCTGCAGTGTATTAGGGCGAATGGAAAGATTTGGGGCTCTACAGAAAGTTCCAAATGAAAACCACCACCCAAAAGGAAGCGGTGTGAGGATGGTGGTGGTTGCAAGCAGGCGAAGAGGGGATCTGTAGCCATGTAGCTGGAAAAAAGGACTAAACCAAGCTTGTAGTTTGGTTAGAGCTAGAGTGCTGTGGAAGAAAAAGCAGGTTTGGTGTGAATCTGGTAAATATAGGATATTGAATAGGACTGTAGGTGGAGCCTCTAAATAGTGTAACAGAGCAGAGGACCCTCAGAAGGCCACCGTGGGGACAGATCTGTGAAGCACAATGAGGTTTTCAATGAAGAGAAAGCTTGGTCTCCTAAAGCTTATGAAAAGTGTGGAGAACAAGAGTGGGCAGGTGGTTCTGGTACCTGACCCCGTGGAGTTTCCAGAAGGACCGAGGCTGCAGGAAAATGGATGCTCTTCTCGAAGAGCAGTTTTGGCCAAAAAACAAATCACAGGGAGAGGCTTTTGCAAATGTTGAAACACGTCCCTTTGGATTGTGCACCCTGAACTGCCACCTTCCCAGCCTGGACTGGGGATGGGTGGGCACAGGCGGCAGGGTTGGTGATGGTGGCAAGTCCCAAAGAGAGCTGTGAAGAGCTGGAAGCTGTGGGATTACAGGGAGGCTGGAGGTGATGGGGGTGATTCAGCTGGGGCATTGGGAAGAGCTGGAAGCTGTGGGAT